>CAUJNA010000942.1:45000-82500 GCA_963377175.1 Effrenium voratum | reverse complement strand
ATTTCGGGGGTCACAGCCATTGGCTCACTCCCGGGTGTCTCGCGTGTGCGCCCCACTTGGGGTCTGGTACCATCCACGGCACCAAAAGCCATGCTGCAAGATGCCTTTGTCAGCCCTTGGGAAAATTGGTTTCTCATAGGGAAATTTACAACCCAGTGGTGTTTGCTTAAACCCGGAACTTGATTCCACACCTGGCGAAGCCTGATTCTTTCCTCGAATCCCCGAAACATGTGTTTGGCCAAACCACCCGTTGTGCCAACTCGGGGGAAAGAAAAGAAAAATAAAAACAATACGTTGTCCCATTCTACTTGGGTGTTCAAACCACTTAGTAAGGGCCCAACCGCGGTTCCTACCGGGGACTAACCCCAGCTACCACTGTAATAAGTTATAACCATGATTTGTTCGCCTACATACCTTACATTGGTTGACCCAGACAAAAACCCAGGAAGGGGACTAACCAACCAACCAACCAACCAACCAACCAACCAACCAACCAACCAACCAACCAACCAACCAACCAACCAACCAACCAACCAACCAACCAACCAACCAACCAACCAACCAACCAACCAACCAACCAACCAACCAACCAACCAACCAACCAACCAACCAACCAACCAACCAACCAACCAACCAACCAACCAACCAACCAACCAACCAACCAACCAACCAACCAACCAACCAACCAACCAACCAACCAACCAACCAACCAACCAACCAACCAACCAACCAACCAACCAACCAACCAACCAACCAACCAACCAACCAACCAACCAACCAACCAACCAACCAACCAACCAACCAACCAACCAACCAACCAACCAACCAACCAACCAACCAGTTACCCCAGGTACCCCAGGTGCCATGGTTGCAAACCTGACCCTGGTTGAACACCGGGAAGCCGGTTCCAGGGCACGCCATAAGCTGCGAAGCGGAGAGCGCGGCTCCGCGGGCCACGATCTCGGGAGAACCGGGCTGGGAGTTCTCAAGGCGGAAAAATCCCCCTTGTTTGGTCCGGGAAGCCAGAAGCAAGCCCAACTTTTCGTTCGGGGCCCCCGATTTTGGGGAAGGAAACTAGAAGCAAGCCCAACTTTGTTGTTGGGGGCCCCCGTTTTTTGGGAAGGAAACAGAAAGAGGGTCTGAGAATGGCGTGGTCAGTACTCCCTGGTACCCCACGAAAGGAGCAGTGGGGGGGGGCTCTGGAGATTTCCCCTCGTGGCTTGAGAAACCGTCTTTTAGGAGCCCTTCCAAAATGGTGGGTGTCCTTCGGTTTTCCCCGGCAAAAAAAAAAACGAGGCTGCCGTCAAAAAAAAGTCCAGACCACCCACAGGTTGGATTGGCCAATTCAAAGTGAGTGAACTTTTGCTTAGCTGCCTCAAGAGGTCCCGCCCAAACTGAAGTCTGCAGCATGAGCTTCCTGCCGTTTCTCTCTAAGAAAGTGGGGGGGGTGCAAATGAACCCAGATTGGTGGTCGCCACAAACGAACCTCGCCAAAAATTAGCAGGGATGGATAAAACCCGATTTGAATACTTGGAGAAACCACTTAGCTGGCGCGAAGCGAATCTGTCCATCCACTGCATGTCCAACGCTTCCAGCAATATCTCGCGGACTGTCGGAACTAAGGATCCAAGCAAGCACCTTTTGGGGCGTATGTGAACCCAAAAAGGGTTGGTTTCCGGTGGCTTTTCCGTTGAAGCAACCGCGAAGTCGGGTTGGACCGCTCCCGCAAGGGTTGAGCCAACTTCTGGTTTAAACATGTTTAAATCCCCCAACAACTCAACCACCTCCCTTGGATTTCCCCTTTTCCAGCTTCGAGATCTGGTTCAAACCCATGTCCCCACCCTTTTGGACAACCCACCCTCCTCTTCTGACCAGAAAGCGACGCCCCTGCCGACGGCTGAGCCTCCCGGCCACGCCCGCGCCCCGCCACAAGCTCCGTAGGGAGCCGCCCAGGCCTCGTTGAGACCAACCCCCGGCCTCTTCTTGCAAAGGGCCGGACCCCATTTTGGATTGGGTTTAGGGTCCCTTTTGCGTTTGTTCTGGTGGGACCCCTTTCCGGTTGTTTTTTTGGCTGAGCCACCTACTTGGGTTGGAACGGAAACCAAAAAAGCATGTTGAGACCAAGCCCTTCTTGAATTTTAGGTTGGGCCCTATGTGGGGTTTTGGCTTGGGGTGCCCCCCCCCCACCATCGTGGAAGTGAACTGGCTTGCCCTGTCTGGGCTTGGGTTGAGGGTGGGTTTAGGGTGGAGGCCTTCGCTTCCCACGAAGTTCGTCTTCAAGGGTCTGCGGACATGTCGGGCAATCCCCAGACGGCGTGTGAGTCATAAAGAAGACCTGGTCCTAAAGGCTTCCACGTCAAGAGCCATTCAAACAATTCTAGGGACGAAATATTCGCAGATTGTGTTCTGATCACCACTTAGCGTGCTTTTTTGTCGAACCCCACCCATTCTAAGTATTCGCGTATGGCTCGTCCAAGTAGGGTGGAGGACCCGCCGTCCTTTCCCGAGCCGCCCGGTTTTGGTGGCGGCTGGGGTCCCAACTGCCGCAGGAGTGGGACGCCAGTGCCTGCTTCCCGATCAAAAAAAAATGGGGGACAACTGGGGCCCAGGTGCATCCGCAAAATAACCCGAATTGGGGAAGGTTGTTGTTTTTTCTTCCTTTTTTTCCTTTTTTTTAAGATATCCTAAAAGGAATATGTTAAGTAATTCTGAGAACCCGTGAAAATGCAACACTGTTTGCTTTCGGGGCCCAAAAGCAGGAAGAGGCCCTTCGCCACTTCACTCTCTCGGGACTGACCTGGTTGCCACTTGGAGCTAGGACGATGGCCGGAGGGTGGCAATCGGAGATGGAAACACCTCAAAAGCGAACTCGGGCGAATGCCAAGGGCCTCAGCGAGCTTTAGGCTCGCTTGCTGGGACTCATGAGGCCCAAAATCGGCAAGATAGGGCGCTGAAAAGCGCCAAAGAGTCACCCTCCCGGCAACATGGAAGTCTACTAAGTGCACGGCCCTCTGCAAAGCGACTTGTCTTTTACAAAAGGTTCCTGTGTCTCTTTCAAGTTGAGGTTGCCACTTGTGCTTTTGTTGAGAGTGCATTTGTTGGCTTGTTGAGGGCAACCGGAGGCAAACCCAAAACCCATTTTGAGGGATCCCTGAGACCAATCTGTCTTTGTTGGCTGCCCATAAAGAGGTCAAAAGGGGTCGAACAAGAAAGTTTGCTCCAAGGATCTTGGCATAGGGGTAGAAACTTGGAGGGACATGAGGGAACTCACTACGTTCCCCATGAAAACCAGAAAACTCGCCATGTCCTCAAGTTTTGGCCAAACAGCCGTCTGCTTTGCCAACCTCACGCTTGTTCGGTTCAAACGATGACAAAACTCCAAAGGTAAAGTTGGCAAACTCAAAGAAACCAGGAAACGCTACTGGAAATCCTTGTTTGTTGTTGGGTGTTTGGCAAGTGTCCTGCTGAAAGCGCTGTTGCCGGTTTCTATGATCAACAAATTTCCTTCACTTGGTCCTCCAGTGGAGAGCTCAGAATAAGTTGGTACCAACTTTTTTCTTTTGTCTATTTTAGTAGGGGAACCCTCCCAACCAAAACAGTTGGTAAAAGGGCACTAATGGGGGACTGAGTTCAGTTTTTGCAACGAACCCGCTCCTGCCAGGTGCTGCTGTACGTCGGTGCCAGCCCCACATGGAGGCCGCTCGCATACAGGCCATCCTCGGAGATGGGCGCTCGTCTCAAATTGTTTGACCCTCAAAATTGGTAGTGGTCCTTTTCGTTCCTTTTTAAAACCGCCCAACAAAGGGAACCTTTTAAAAAAGATGGCGATCAAAGAGACTGTAAGAAGCTGTACAGCTGGAAGTACAAAAACCTCCAAATTGTCGGGCAAGCCCCTCTGCCGACCACCTTTGTGGGGTTCCGGGCTGATTCTTCTCAGGAGGTATTCGTCATTTGCAGCAGCAAGGGGGATCCACAAGCAAACGGAAGGGTTCATCGGGGCACAATACGGATTGGGCATGGTTCACCACGTAGATTGAATATTCCGCATCATTTGGATCACTGGTTTGTTCAGACCTTCTCCATCATCGTCATCGTCATCGTCATCGTCATCGTCATCGTCACCGTCATCGTCATCGTCATCATCATCGTCATCATCATCATCATCATCATCATCATCATCATCATCATCATCACCAAAGTTATCATTGGCAGCAGCATTGGCAACAGCAATAGCAACAGCAACAGCATCAGCATCAGCATCATCATCATCATCATCATCATCATCATCATCATCATCATCATCATCATCATCATCAGCAGCAGCAGCAGCAGCAGTGGCAGTGTTGGAACCACACAACTCTCGTTTGATGAACTTGTTCTCAGCACCAACTTCCACCATGACAGATTGAGCCATAGGCAACCAAAGCCCGGTCAAAACAATGTGCCCACATGGGTTTAGGTCCTTTGCGCAGTACTCAAAACCCACTGACTTTGTCCCAGCGAGATGGTCACAACGCTTTTTATTGGGGGTGTCTTTTTGTGGGTACCTTCCTTTGCCTGCTTTACACCAACTTTGGGTGGTCAAAGAAAGAGACAGCCCCACAACAGACCTCCGGCAGTGGACACATCCATCCCATCCCTGCCGCATATGCACATCTATGTATTTAAGGACCTAGAATAACTGAATGTGTAACATTTAGCCCCCTAAGAATCCAAACAGGTTCCATCTTTATCTGCAGGAGAGTACTTGTGGGCGAGTCGCTTGTAGGGGTACCTGGGACTGACTTTCCCAACTCCCTGGATCCCGTGAGTGGCCCAGGGCCATTGCCAAACTGTTTCAGGGGAACTTCTTTCACCCCAACCAAAGTATTTGTCTTACTGGCAACCACTGGTTTTCTGGAGGGAACTGCCAACCACATGAGTCACTGTCACTATTGGTTGTGTCCCTGACGTTGGATTTTGGTACGGCTTCCCAACCCATTTCCTCATTTTACTTTGCGGCTCGTGTGTCCAACGTCATCCCCTTTGCTACAGCAAACGCTAGTATCCGTTGACATTGCTCACTCGGGGACGTCTTTCCCCCAAACCTGCTTTTGTGTGGCCCGTCTTGCCCGCAGAAAAACCGCAGACAAAACCTGCGGAGCAAAGGGGGGCCCCCCCTTTTCGACATGCTGGGCTCACGGCCAGGCCCAGCTTTCCCGCTTCCGCCTGCATCTGGGTCTTCACCTCGCCGGACAAAAACGGAATCGTTGAGGGGGCAGTCTGGAGTCACCGTGGGATACTTGCCACAAACAAATGTCAGTTTTTTGTATAGGAGTAAACTGAATGTGGATTCTGATCAAGGACGCTTTGGTGGACATCAGAATTTGGTGGGGATTTATGTGCACCGACCGTTTGGGAAGGTGTTCCGCACCTAAAAATCATAGCCATCAGAAATCATAGCCATCCAAGCCACCAGTTCCCCTTCCTACCCTCCCATTCACTATGGAACCAGCCGGGTAGGTTCTGAAAGACCGTTTGCTAAACGGACCCTCTAGTGGGGTCCATGTTAGTGAGACGAGTATACTGCGGTTCCCACCCTTTGAACACGAGAGGAAAATGGCGAAGCTGTCTCACTATCCAAAGGAACCCGAAAACCAATGTTCTGTCAGGTCATCTTCTGAATGACAGAGCACAGCCATGGGACCAATTTCTAGCACATTCACTGAGGCTCAATAGAAACACCCCGAAATGCACAGGTTTGGGCCCCTTTGTGCGGCCTTTGCACTCCATGCGTTTTTTAATGCTTGTGATATGGCTATGGCTATGAATTTCAACAGGGAACCGCCTCAAAAGTGATTGGTGCACGAATTCCCAAGTACGACGTCCACCAAAGGGTTCCACGTTGAGTTTGACAGAGCCCAGACGGCCTAAGGCTTCGGGTTCCCTGCGGCTTCCCCTCAAAACAATCCAGAAGGGCTATCAAAGTAAGGGACCACACCCATATGTCATCGGAACTGAACGGGCGGCCGAAATTTGCCCACCCCACATGACACCATGTAAGAATTGACTTGCTTGACTTGATTCGGGCTCCAAAGGGATGGATTCCTGAGATGGGAGAAAGGCCCTTTGGATGATGCTTCACAGGAACCATGTCTTATGCTCTCCCTATTTTGGAAAACACCCCGACTTTGTGGAGTATGTTAGTAGAATCTGCTATACAAATCCACACGTGTGACACGGACCTGAGAAAATGCCGAGTTCCATATTTGAAAAGCCAAACCTGAGAGTCATACCCCGCCAGGTCCACTGTTGCCCCCTGAGTGGTGGATTCCCGACCAGCAAACTGTGTGTTGATCGCCAAGCCAAACGTTCCAAGACCCATTGGATCCGAAACCCATGGTTGCCCTTCTCACCAAGGGAAAAGAGTGCCGAGCCGGAAAAAAAAAGAAAAACGAGGCTCGCCTAAGTAGCAGAGCCTCTACAAAAACGGCACACTCACACAGCTGCAATCACCGACCCCGTGCCTGAAGCAGTGGAGATGCGACCAGGTAGCCGGAACTCAGTCGAGGCGGATTATTTGCTGTGAATCACCAGTGCAAGCAGCTCATCTTGCTGCAAGCTTCAGGCATCTGAGTCGGAATCAAAACCTGGTATTGCACAACGTCTAGCTAAATCCATAGTAAAAGAATGTCCGCACCTACTCATGGTTGGGGCTGTCGCAGACAAAACTGAAGCTACCCAGGCTTTGATTGTGGCTCAACCCTTCCCCGTCAATCCAGAAAAGGGTCAATTTAATTTAGGGGATTCCTTTACAAATGAAGTTTGTTTGGTTCCATGTGGGAACATCTTAAAACTGGGAAACCCTTTGAAACACCTCGAGCATGGTTCTTTACTCCAGCAAAAATCACCCTCATCTCAATCAGAGGAGTAGAACGAGCTCCCGGCCAACCAGACAACAGGCCCGCGCAGAACATGCTGCTCGGGCCGGCCTGCCAGGCTGGACACATACCAGACCCCCAAAAGAAACAGTCACACACAGCTTGGTTGCTGTTGGCCCCCTGCAAAAAGTTTAACTTTTTAGGGGTTTAGTGGCAAACCCCTTCATGTCCCGAAAAGTCTAAAGATCCAAGTCAATAGCAGTCAAGCTTGCACAGCTGCCACGCAAATTGTGCGGGCAAGCGCGGCTTTCCTTCTTTGACAGCTGCCGGCCATCCCCCAAGACTTCAGAAAGTGATCTCAGGCTAGGCATCCAGAAATCTCCGCGTATGCTTGATGGTTGAGCGATTTGGCTGTGGGTCAAAAATGGGTGCCCGGCATGGAACCCTGGTAAATGGAAACATGGACTAAAAGCTGCGGCTTTGTTGGTGGTTTAATTTTGACCCATACCCATATGAGGAATTTGAAGGCTGATGACTTCGCATCAGCTCCAATCTCCAATGTTGTAGATCGAACATCAGGCCGTGACTGTCTGAAAAACAAAACAAAAAACTGTGCAGGGTCATATACACATGCTTCCTCCAAGCCACCATGCAGCATTCCAGTGGAACCCATGAAGTGTCAAAGCCCTTCTGCCAGCACTTCTCCCCTGTCGATTGCTTGGCCTTGTTAATCTCACGGGACAAGTATGCTTCTCTGCCGAGCATACCGTCCAATGATTGCCGAAAGCCACACGCTTGAATCTGGGACGCTGCGCTACAGAAAGCTCCACGGTACATGGTGACAGGCCCGCTCAAGTAGTTCGCTGCCGTTCGAGCAAAACCGCCACTGGTGATCGAACCTGCTGCCATGATAGGCCAGCCAACTGGACGCCATCGAAGCCTTGGCACATCTTTCCCTGGTGGTTTTTGCACCATCCCGTTACCTCGCTGCCATTCGAGCAGAACCGACACGTGTGAGCTTCACAGGACATGCTGCTATGATAGGCCAACTTGCCACAATGAAATCCTTGGCACTTCATGACTTTTGAGTCGTGGGAGATTTGCTTAGAGCAGCTACCTGCTTGCACACACGCCTTACTCTGGATTTGGGCCACTGCAAGCCGGGAAACCAGAAACACACACGCACACACTGTGGTACCAACAATAGCGGTTTGCACCCCCAAAGCATATGCTTCCTGCTTGTGGCTTCCGGAAAATAGAGCCAAACAAAGCTAAGGTGTTCCTGGAAACAAACCCGAACAAAATGGTTCCTCCTTTTAAGGCATGGCTTCTCTCAACAAGCTCAAGGCGACGTGCCTTGCCAGGCTCACCACCGGCGATTGTGTACAATTTGCCTCACGTGAGTTGCAAAAAGAGACGCGGCAACAAACATGCCAAGCTGATTGATTGCTGCACAAGGTCACACACTTGCGCACACACACACACACACATGCACGCACCTACAATTGCACACTCGCGCGCACACACACACACACACACTCGCAGAAACAAACACACACGCAGACACAAGGAGCGTTTGCGCCAGGTTGACGGTGGTTCGTCCTTTGCCGTCTCTTTAAACCAACCTAACCTGGGTACCCTCAAAAAGACGCAAACCCGGCACCCGCAGGTAGGTTTTTCTTCTTGCGCCCGGGAGGCCCCGCCGATGCCGTCGCGGAAGGTGGGGTACAGGCCATTTCTGCGGGGCAAAAAGCACATAGGCGTGCCTCACCAAGGAAGCCCGCTGCCTTTGGCTTCACAAACGACTTGTGGGAGAAACGAAACAGGACCCACAATAGAAACAAACGCAACGAGACGCAACCTTGGGAGAGTCCGACAAGAAAAGCTGCAGGTCAGCAATTGCCAATCAGTAGTTTTTCCCAGCACTGTCCACCTGCTGGAGTTTTGCCAAAGACCATATGGGAAATTAAATGTTTCCAGGTCGCAACCAGCTTGCCAGGTGTGAGGAAGGTAGGAACCTCCACATGATTCTAGTCACACTGGTGCGCTCTAAAGCTACTTGTCATTTTGGACACCCGCCAAGGGCGTGTGGTTTTGAGGGTAGCGTTTACAGGTTGGGCTCAAGGGAAACCAAACGGAAAATCAGCCCTGCCCCCCTAGTTTTAGGGCCCCAAAATCCTCACGAGCCATACTATGCTCACGACAGCCGGCCGCGGCCGAGCCCGGCCCTGTCGGGGAGCCTCATGCCCACGCACCACGCCATGGACATGACGTTGGCCAGGAAGCCGGGCCTTGGCTTGCTGGGCTGACCCCAAAACCGTATGTTTTGGATGGCTAAGCCCTACTCAGCTTCCCCTACTTTGAGACTCCAAATGTTTTTTCTGTCAAAATAGGGGGGCTGTACCAAAAATGTGACCAAGCGACCCCCCCTCAAGCAACATGTGGTTTTCCGCTTGGCTTCCCCGATCAAAAGGGCGGCCGCGCCTGCTAATCCTTGCTAGCTCTCGGGGAATCATCCGGGTCAGAAATGACAAAAGGAATGATCCCTGCACAGAAAGCCGCAAGGGATGGTAGAGGGCCATTCCCTCATTCTTGACTGACCATTCAGAAGAACCATCAAATTCAGGAAAGGCTAGCCCGCTGAATCACATAATTGGCAGGGCTAGTGTTGGGGAATTTTCGAAGCCCAGTTCCTCTTGAGAACTAAAGCGGTAAACCAAAAGCGCCAAACATGGAAGTGCCCCCCGTAAAAGACCAGTTCTTGGTGTGGAAAGGGTTCCTGTGCACTGTGCTCCATCATCGGCGCTTTGAAGGATTGGCAAACAAACTTCAGTTTCAAGGCGCGGTCCAGAGTCTACATATTGGCAAGAGGCTGCGAGTAATTCAATGAGCAAGCCCCGCTCGCAATGCTAAAGCCAATGTTGTTCAAAGACCTGCAAATGGCAATCTATTCTAATATTACAAGACCTGTTTCCTTCCTTTTGTGCACAAGAACCTGCAAATGTCGGTCATTCAAAAATCCAAAACAAGCATTGGATCCCAAAGTAAAGCAGCAAAATGGATATTTGCTCGTGCAGATCGGTGGAATCGCCGATCCGATCTGAAAAGGCGGATCGGTATTCCTTTCCGGGCTTCACTTGGTTCTTCAATTCAGATCAGGGCAATCCTTTTTGCCACCCTTTCTTGCAACCAGGATGACTACAGAGAAAACACAATGTGACTAACATTTCACAAACAAGTACATAAATACGATTTTGTCACGTCCAGATTGGCACACCGCAAGGAAATCGGACATCTACGCGACTCTTACGTTGGACGTCCAACCAAGTCTCAAAGCTCAACACCCCTCCCCCCCGGCACCGGCGGAGACCCGCCTCCAGAGCCCAGCGGAGATGCCCTCCTACCAAGCAGGAACCCCCTGCTAAAAGGTTCGGTTTGTGTTTTTTCCAAAAAAACTGGAATGGGAAGACCCCTGCACAAGCACAAGCAAGTGGACGGAATTGTTTGGCAACAGTGTCTTGGTTCATGGTTGCTTCATGTGCTTGGGTTATGTCTTTGGTTTCTGCATCCCCTCTTGCCAAACCCAGAATGGATGTATGGATGGATGGACGGACGGACGGACGGACGGACGGACGGAAGGAAGGAAGGAAGGAAGGATGGATGGATGGATGGATGGATGGATGGATGGATGGATGGATGGATGGATGGATGGCTGGATGCTAGTCTTCCAGCCACTTCCATGATTGGACGGAGGGGAAAAAAGAAAACTGTCGAAGCATTTCTCAAAACACAAGCGATTGGAGAGACACAAAGGAAAGCTGCAGAAGAAAAGCCATGAAATGGCGCCAACACCGACCAGCGCCAGAGAGCCGTCCCACGCTCTGATCCCTCTTCAATCAATGAAGTGCCTCCCAATGCGCAATGCAGGTTCTGGGGGCTCGAGAAAGGGGAAGGGCATCTGCCCTATTCCTCTAATGCCTTTCTCCTGTGCTCAGCTTTGGGGCTTGCACCTACGCATTCAAGCGAAACTGCGGCGCGCTAGCTTCAGCACGTCACTTCTCTGCGCAAAGCAAGGCTGGAATGAAAGACTGTGATCTTTGCCAATGCTATGCCTGTTGGGCCTGCCTTTCGGAAACTCCTGCACTGCAGACTCGGGCAAAGGGAAATATGCCAGGCCTCTCTCAAGAGCGCTCGGGCGAAGTCCGTCAAGTGCCTCATGATGCGAGGCACTCAGCACTATTTTAAGACCTTTTGGTTCATCAAAGTTCGACCCCCAAGGGCTGCTTGTGCGATCCTTGGAGTCGTGGGCAAAAGCAGTTGGAGTGTGCTGGAGAATGATGAGCGTCCTTTTGCTTTCCTTGGAGCCAACCAGGGAGTTTCCCAAGGAGCCTTTTCAGCTCACAATATTTGACTCGCCCCCCAAAGAACGTTGGCCACAAAAAAGCTCCAAAACCGTTCCAACAACTGCAAAGATCGTTTTTGGACAAGCGAGAGCGATTCATTTGATCTTGGCAAATTGCTATAATTCACCAACTGATGGGTGAATAAATGGATCCGTATGAAAGAAACCTGCATCATAAGGTGACGTTGCAACCCCGGAATTTGCCCAAATAATGATTGAGGGGGACCTTTTGAGTTGGGAAACAATGGACGAGGCAGGCGATTGGCGTTGATGTGTGGGATGTCAAGATCAAAAAGAAGTCTACCCAAATCCCATGGTAAAGAATCAACAGGCCGGTTTTTGCCGCACCTATGAACGGGCCCCAAAGAAGCCTTCGTCAGGTTGTGAGGTGACGCGTCTGCACATTGGATCTTATGGAGATATAAAGAAATATAACGGTACACGAACAAACAAACAAAAAAACAGAACTTCAAAGGGCCACCTCTGAGGTTCCTGTTCACAGCACTACAAAACAAGCCTCGACAACTGCCATGCAATTTCCAGCCCCTAAAATACCTCTCGGCATGGATAATTTGGACTCTCAGCTTCGTTGAATGGCAGCTCTGTGGTGTTTTTTCTTCCGGTCCCGCAGATGCTTGTGCTTTTTGTGACCACTTTCGTCTAGACAACATGTTGGATGCCGAGTTCCAAATCCACAGGATTCAGCATCAAAAACAACCCCTGGGTCAACACCCAGGATTTGCGCGGAAAGCCTTACAAATGACGAATGCTCTCCTTTTAGGGGGGCAAGGGTTCCCTGGCATCACAGGGTCATCTCAACTTCGGAATCCGGAGGACCCTACAGGAAACCCATCAAATAGACCAGCTCGCCAAAGGGACCACCCCGTACGTTGCGGATCAATCCGCTTGGTGGCGAGTATCCCCGCTTTATTAAGTCCTCTAGGGCCAACCCCACTCTCGGATATTAACCATTATGGAATCCCTAAAAGGGTAGGTACAAGAAAAGCGGGTAGCTGGGAGCCCAATGGTTCCCTAGGACTCCTTGGGCTTCCTTAGGGAACTCCCCCCCTTGGACCAGTGTCATCCTCTGTGCTGAGGCCAATGGCTGCCCCTGCCAGGGCTTTCCAGCCTCAGGAGCCACGGAATCCAGGGATTTCTGGGGGAAAAAAAAGTCTGACGGCTTTGTGCAAGTGAACTCAAGCCCTTTTGGTCAAAACACGTTCTTTTGGGGGTTTAGCTGAGCCACAGAATCAAAACGACGAAAGTTTCCCAGGACAACATGGAAAACATGGGGCTCGCCCGCTCGTTTGCGGTTGAAATTTAGTTTTTCAGCATACCCGATACCGAAGCATGGCTGTGGGAAATGGTTGGTTTTAGGTGAGCCACCAAGGATTCGAATCCTCTTCAAAGTGACAAGGTAGTCATAGGGACGGCACATGTTGGCATCACGGAGAGGACGCTTTTCGCAGCCCAGAGGAAAAGTAAGACGTCTTGGAAGGCGACGTGCTGCCACCTTGAAGAGCTACAAACAAGTACAAGCTTTTGACAGCTTGACATCTGTGCCCTGTCTAGAAATCCATGCCAATGGCGGCCGAAATCCCCATAGATGACAGGCCCTAGTTATTCTAAGAAAACAAGTGCTTTCACCATGCCACATGTGACCCTGTCCAAGAGCGGGGCACCCTTGCTGGTGGAGTTTGTCTTTGTGTCCCTTCCAAGCTGGCCAAAGGCTTCCTGTTTGGGAAACACTCATGTGAGCCACCGTATGTGCGCCAAAGAAACGTTACTGGACATCGCCATGATATTTTGTAGTTGATATTTTATTGGAGTGGCTGGTCTGTCTTGTAATCAAGAACCTCTATTTGACCAGGGAAACTTCGACAAACTCACATGCGGAGGTGTCATCACTTGGGAACTGACATCAACTGACAAATCTGCGCATGGTTGGGGCAAGCAGCTAAGAGATCCGAAACCCAAAAGTCTCCCCAAGTGGACCCTCCTGAATGGCACGGGTTTCCATCTCAGTTGTTTGCCCTCTACAACCCAAACCACCTGTCCAAACTTTCGGGACCTTGTGTTGAGGATCGATCTCTCCGTTGGGGATCCTTTCATTGTACCCCACCCCTGCACGCATGATAACCGAAAAAACACACCATTCCGAACCATTTCGGACCTCGGAGCTTGGACTCCAGCTACCTGCCACCGGCACTTCAGGGTGTCCATGGGATGGCTCAAGGAGCTGGTGATCATGCCTCGTCGGCCATCGAGTCGGATCGCTGGGGCTTCCCATTGGAGACATGGGATGCCATGTAACCATGCATGCGCCAGTTCAAAACCTAAAACAAGAATTGGATGGAGTAGAGGACCTAGTGTTTTTCAATGGACCAACATGAGCTTGCAATAAAGTCATGGATCGGGAATGCCCAGTTGTGGCAGCCAAATCTGGCTCTTTGGAGGAGGTTCAAAGGGGCAGGGAAGGAAGGGCGCCAAAGGTAAGGCCCATGCGCTCCGCCACTAAACCTAAAATTTATGCAGTCAATCCAAAGCCAGGCGTTGGACGAATCCAAAGGGCAGAAAGCCCCACGTATTCGTGGTTGAGACTGTCTGGGCGTGATTGTGATCAGCACTAATCAGCATTCTGAAGGAGTGCGGTGCGTTCTGAGTCATCAACAGTACAAAACCTAAGCAAATTTGGCACATCCATTTGGGTACTGGGAGATTGCTGGTGAGTGGGCACAAGACAACTCAACTCAAGCGGATGTGGCCTCCTGCACACATGACCAGACAGCGCGACTCCGCCAAAATCCTCACCGCAGAAGGGATCCCTGAGCCCCCCACCCCGGGCCCTCCGTTTTGTGAGACAATGAAAAAATGCAAGACATGTTGCGTCTGCCCCCGAATTGCGTTTTCACAGGAACTTTAAAGCAAACAAAGCCAGCTCAGAGCTTGCAAAAGCCTGTGTCCATGTTCCAAGTGGGTCAGTGCTTTGCAAATTAACTTCGGGAAAACTAACCTGCAAGACAGCGCGAGGCGAGGGATTCTTCTTTGCCACTCGTTCAAAGACTAGCGCCATGCACCCCCTAAGGTGCATTTCTGAGGTTGGTAGTCCCCCTTAAGGGGCCCCAATGGGCAACGTGAGATTTCAGCACACGGCTTTTCCGTACCTTGAAACAGGTCGTCTTGCCACGCGCTAACAAAAACAAACTTTACATCTCCCCTCCTAAGAATTCTGCTTGGCCACTTGGTGGCAGCCCTCTCTGTTGCCGCAATCACACCTGTGTGGCGCAACTCCCTTTATCTAGGGCACTCCCAATCAAGCCTTTGCAAGGACACATCATCTGCAGCCCCAAGATCCAACAGCTGAAAGTGCGGGCGCAGGCCCAAAGAAAAGGTCTAAGCCCTCAATCCTCATCGTGGGTCTGTGTGGCTCAGAAATAGCGACGAAAAGGCTTCGCTTCACCCACGCCATATTCAGCAGCTGCAAGCTTTTACCCCGCGAGTTGCGCGAGCTTTCCTGGCCATGAACCCCGCCGCCGCTCCTGTCTGTTACCATATGGCGACCGGGACAGCTGTGGCTATGACAGCCCAAAGCCTGAGGCTCCCAGCGGGTGATCGACCCCTTTCTTGGTGAGAAACTATGGTAAGGGGACATTGCCCCAGCCACCAACGTCATGGTCATGGTTATAACTTGGCTATCCGAGGTTGGACAAACATCCAAGCACCAGATGTTCATGTCAGCCCTATCTAGACAAGCCGGCTGCGCAAAGCTGCAAACCTGCAATCACTCTGGCGAGCTCACTAGCCCAAGGAATAAGATCCCTGGTCTTTGCAATTCGGGGCTTCAGAATTTGGAGCCATTCGTGGTACCCCTTGAGGGGCTTCACAGTTGTCCTGGTGCGGCCATTGGCAAAGGCCTCACGCTTTGGACTGTCACGGCTGTCAGTTCCTGTCTGTCACATCTGTCTGTCATAGTCAGAGGCTCACTGTCGCAGCTGCCTACTAATCCAACTCCCAAACCTGTCGGGTGGGGGGCAAGAATGGGTGTATATATATATATAGACATGTTCTCGTCTGTCCGTGTGAATCAATCCGCGCAGCCCCCAGTTGCTTTGGACTCAGCTTGCGGCCAGTCAGGGAGCTCGCAGTCAGGTTTGCCAGCAGCTCGCGGCCTTTCACCGGCCTCGCGCTTCAATGAGGTTACCCCCCCCCCCCCCCCCCGTTTTTTGGGGGATGCAAAGGGAAACCGACAGGAAAACCAGTTTGTTCTTCTTCTTCTTCTTCTCCTCCTCCTCCTCCTCCTCCTTCTTCTTCTTGTTGTTTTTTTGGGGTCCTCCAAAAAAAACTACACCCCCAACTGGGTGTCTCAAATTTTGGGACCCTTCAAATGGTCAATGTCCTGCTGGTTTCTTGGAAGAAGGGATCGGGATAAGTCATGCGTGGGAGAAAATGGAACTGTCCCCGGTGACTAGAACCGCCCTTTCAAAACCAAAAGGAGAATGTCTGGTTGCCTACGATAGTGGTAACTTAAAATCCACAGGCGGTTTTGGCTCCTAAATTTGGGATCTGTAGAATATGCGTCTTTAGTTGACATTAAAGAAAAAGAGTAGAATTCAGTGAATAGTTTTAGTACTTCTGGCCCAGGAACCCCTCCAAAAACCGCCCCAGAAACTGCCAAAGCCACGGCAAGGCTTGCAGATGACAACACATATCAGCTCCCTCTACTTGGTGTAGTTTAGTGGCTTCGAGATTTGGGTAAGGGCTATCGCTGACGGGGGAAAAATTGCGCCGAATCAACAAGCCTCGAGAATGTGCCAATTTGAGAGCAGAGCGTTTTGAGCCCCGACTTTTGGCTCACGCCTACTCCCCAGCATTTTTCGACACAGAACCCAAAAGGGGGTGTCTACCACAAGGAGTTTCCTCCACGAACAAATGGGCTACTTAGGCTAGGTAGGCTACTTAGGCTACTTAGGCTGGGGTTGGTGCAAAACATTGCCTTTGTAGCCCTTCCTGTCACCAGGTTTTGGGTCACCTTAAAAACAAAAAATCTAAAAGGAAACCACGCATTTGGGGGCTGCCCCATTTGGAGAAGTCACCCTTTTGGCCAAAGGAACGCGCCTTCCACGCCCCCTGCTCGCCATCGCTGCGGGCATCGAATTAAAAGTGAATTCAGTTTGCCCTTGAATTTTTTTGTGGATGTGTCCTCTTTTTGCGGGGTCTCTGGTTGCGCTTCCATCATCGCTTCACTTTGTTCATTTCGATTCCGATGAAACAGCAAGCTTGGGAACTGTGCAAGCATTTTCAAGTGACCGGTGGAGACCATGGATACAGGCTAGAGCAACCCATCTGGGTATCAAGCAGCGATTTGCTTTCTGTAACTTTGGAGGACACCATCTATATACTGGCAAGTTTTTGTCTCCACCACCAGCTGAGTCGGGTAAAGATGGCCCCTCCCCAGGGCATTTAATTTGCGGCCATCTTTGTCTTTAGACAAAATGGCTGCAGGCGATGGCTGCAGCTTCGTGCTAGCTGACTTTGGGATCCGCTTCGTTTTTTCCAACCCCAAAAAACCGTTTTGTTGGCCTCCCGTTCAAGTTGTGGTTTATGGGCCAATAAAACAAGCTCGAGATCAGAAACAAAACGAGACGCGTCTGGGACCCTGATTTGCTTCTGGACAGCTACGTGGGTGACGTGGGCATGTCTTCAAAAAAAAGACTGGGCCTCGCCGGTGGGGTCCGGTCGCCTTGCAGTTCCGTTGAGAACATGAGAAGAAACATGAATTCGCTCATCCAATGAGTTTCTCGCACATATGCATCACCCTCACACATAGTGATGGAAACAAAACGTGCGCGAGACGCCTTCAAAGGGCCAGACCTGGACGAAAGTCAGACCTGAGCCTGCAGATTGAAAGTAGATGGCACAATCAACCCCCCCCCCCCGTGTTTGTTTGATCATCCACTTCGCTTGCCCAGATTCAGGGATTTTGCTGTCTGCTTTGACCCTGGAGCAATACTGGCACAAAAGCACCTGCCCCTCAGCTATCAACCCCAGCTTTGGCGAGGGGATTATTGATCGGGCAAACCTTGTGATCAAGAGAAGGAGCTGGAGTGGGAGACACCCCTGATGCGCCGGGTTCTACTCAATTCCCACAATCCTTATGTATGCTTCGAAATCCTGAAGCCTTGGACATCCTTGCAGCCAACGAATGCCAACAATGACGAGATCTGGTCTCCACACATGAAACGCATGAAACCCCCATCGACGTGAAACGGGGAGCTCATTTTGCATCAGCCCAAGCGGAGTACGTCCGGCTGATCGATCTCCAGGCTTCGAGTTCCGGTCTGCCCGGAAGTCGCTTTCGACCTCGCGCCCGCGCAACAAGTTCACGCACAAAACGTCGTGGCTTTCTTTTTTATTTCAGCTGCGTCCACAAGGAACTTAAACTCCGCCTTGAAACACCCCTACCAAAAGGGAATGAAGTTAAGATGAACCCAAAGGATGTCGAAAACCGCCAGGGAAATTGGGGGAGAGTACGTTAGAGCCACATTTAGATCGGAGTATAGGAGCATATTGCTGGTAATTGTCTTGCCCCTGGTGTTACACAAACGATTCTTGGTTTGCTTGAAAGGGACTCCCCAAAGGATGTGGTTTAAGAACCAGCGCTAGAAGAAAAAACATGGGGTGACTCCGACGGGTGCAAGTGGGTTCTAAAATGCAAACCACACATGACCGCTGAAGCATGGCTACCCAGGAGGTCGCTCCAAACCCCGCGCTATCGGTGCAAAAGCAAGGTGTTGCCCAAAATAGGACCCTCCTTCCCTGGATGGCTCTGCGGGCAAAGGGGTCGCTACAAAACTTGTTTAATGTTGATCGGTGTCTTTTATTCCGAATCTAGGACCAATGAGTCAGGAAACAAAAAAAGAACCGAGCACGCAAAAAGGGGGCCCAAGTACACTAGGAAACTGGCTTGGGAAAATCTAGGAGCCTTTCATGAAGACACCCCAGAGGTCATCCGTAGATTACCCCAAATCAAAAGGTTGATTTACTGATGGGTGTCAATGAACTGCCACTTGTTCTTTGGGTCCGAAAAGTCGCAATAAAAGTGTGCGTCGCATCTTTCGCCCCTTTCTGTATCCATTCCAAGCTGGACCCGCAAAGGCCGCCTTTTTTTTTTGACCCTGCGCCACAGGAAAGCAAGACAAAAGGGCAAACCAAAGGGGTCTGGTCTAGGAGCCCAGGAAACCAAACAAAAACTATCCGGTTTGGTTTAAAATCGGGCGCGGATTTATTTCGGTGTTTTGTTTCTTTCTGTTGTTGTTGTTGTTGTTGTTGTTGTTGTTGTTGTTGTTGTCGTTTCTAACGAAAAACAAATCCCCCTCCTTGAAAATCTGCGACTCGCCCCTTGGGAGGGCCCCTTCTGAGGCTGCTGCACCGAGCCGTACTTCTCATAAATCTCCCGCATGCGGCGCTTGTGCTCCTGGCTCCGTCGACGGCAAGTGCCGCGAAACCAAGTGGACACCGACTGGGCAAATTTCCTGGAACACACCTGCCAAGCCGAAGACTAAAGTTGACCAAAAGGTTTACTTGGGTGTGGGGTGGGGGTGTAAGAGTAGCTTATTTTGGATATGCGACAAAATGAGAGCACCGAAAAATTGTGGTTTTCCGTGTGGGGTCCCTTTAAACCCCTTGCAAAAAGGGTACCGCCATTTGAAAACCCTCTGGCTTCAGGGTTTTGCGGAAAAAAGAAAAACACACACACACACACACACATGCCATCTCGCCTCCTCCTCCTCTCGCGTTCGCGTGCTTCTGATCTCGGTCTCGGGCCCCTTGGTGCTGGAGGATCTAGATGCTCCTGGACGGTGTTGGGAACTCTTTTGCAGAACCTGGAACCCCACAAGCCATTACTTTTGGAGGAGTCTCCTGTTGGGGGACCTGCCCCCCCCCCTCCGGCCCGATCAAAAATCAACCAGAGGTATCTGAATCGGAACTGCAAACAACCCATTGGGAGGTGTTCGGATGTCTCATGATGTCAGCTGCAAAGCCATGAGTCAGGGTCCGTGCCTTAGCGCCCCTCCCACCATGGAACACAGATTTGTTCTTCCAACAAACTATGTTCCATGGCAACGTGGGGAGGCCAAAGGGAACCGTTGCTCGGAGAGCCCGCCATTTGAGATGCTCAAAACGTAAACCGAACTATCGGGAATAAACAGAAAGGGAAACCAAAACGAAACAAAACTATTGAACGTCAACACGAAGTCGCAAGAAACTACCAATTTGTATTTCTATTTCCTTGTTTTTCAACAAGCCCATTTTGAGACGGATCCCCGGATTCGCCCGTCGCGCCTCCGTGATGTTGGGGGCCCAACATGGACACTCTCACTTCAGCCCTCAGCGCGGAGAGGAAGCTGAGCTTGTGTTTGTTTGAGGCTCAATACCCTTGTCAGGTTGGTTTAAAGGCTAGGTCCTCCAGTAGAGAGGTTAGAATAAGGGTACCCTTTTTCTGTAGTCTATTTTAGTAGGGGAGCCCTACCCCAAAAAAGGGTAAAAGGGCACTACTGGGGGACCTGGAAGGGAAACCAAAAGAAATACCACAATTTTGGGGTCATACCCATCCGAGCCGCAAAAAATGAGCTCAAAGGCCCGATGGATCCAAGCAACGATAGGCAAACAGCAATGCGCCTTGAGTTTCAAGGGCAGTTCGGTTGCCTACTACTGGGAAGATGGTGTCCACTACTTCCAGACCACGACCCCCAAGGCGGGTATAAACTCTTTATATAGCACCTGTGTTTGTCCCCCTTTGCTCTTGGTGGTAGTTTCGGCTTGGTACAAACTTCTTCTATGCCGCTCTCTTTAAGCGCCGTGCCCGCTGCCCCGCCACATCTCTCCCTCCACGGTGGTGGGTCTCTTGGAGTAGACCTTGCCTACGCCCACCACCGCCTCACGCGCGCGGTCATGCGTGTCGCGGTGTCGCGGCTTCGCTTCACCCGAAGCGCCCTGCCGAAGAACTCCAAGGAAAGGGGATCAAGATCAGGGTCAACGAGCACCGAATGAAGGACTCCGTCGGTTCATCCGTTGGCCTCTTCAGCCAGGTTTGGGATTTGACTGAGCCCAGAAGCTGCCTTCCAAAGACTTTACCCTAGAAACACTCTTTTTTGGGATAAAACAGGCGATCCGGTGCCGCGATCCAATCGAACGCTCGCTTTTCGGCCAGCCCGCCTCCTCCCTCACCTTCTCCCGTAATCTTTCGATCTCGTTGGGGTCCATCGACCCCTGGCCAGTCGTCTGTGCCAGCCCGGGACCCAAAATGACAGCTTCCTTTTGGCGTCCCTTTTGAACCAGGCCCAAAACAGTGCATCGAGAAAAAAAGAAGAAAAAGACACGGCCAACACTCGCCTTCTGTGACATGGATCCACACCCAAGCGGCTTTCATTTTGCCTTGGCTTGAAACCCATCCGAACTCCCACCTCCACACAGGGTTCCTTTTTGGAGCCCCCAAGGCAAACGCTGATGCACATTGTTTGACTTCCAAGGGGCACCCCTAGGTTCAAGTCTTTGGGGTTCGCTCAAAGGAATGAGGGAGGCCTGAAGCCGCGTAGAAAAGACCGCCAAAAACGCAGCAGATTTCAGCTGGGACCAACAAACATCTGCGCTTGGGGGGGGGGGGTCCAATAGACCTCAAATAAAGTGAATGTGTATGCGTGTGTGTGTGTGTGTCTTGATTTTTTTTCGGGGGGTATCTGTTTTTTTGTTGATTCATATGCAGGGAAAACCGAAACGGAGCCATTTCAGTTGGGGTGTTCCCTCGAAACGAGGAAGCAGCTGTCCCGCCTTGTACCGCGCCCAGTCTGGCGAGCTTCCCCGTCGCCGGCGGCTGCGGCTGCGGCTACCTCGGCCAAGCCAAAGTCCGAGACCCGGCGCAAGAACCTGCCCAGAACCTGAACCATTTTGGGTGTGGCAAAAAAAAGGGAAAAAAAAGCTCCGAAAAACCTCAAACAGTTCCAATTCCAGAAACATGAATGAACCAAAAAGCTATCGAAAAGGCTAACAAAGTTCCAATTCAAGAAACATGAATGAACCAAACCTCCAATCAGGTGTCAGAGGTGCCTGACTCGTTTGACAGGCACAGCTATGGCCTGAAGCACAAGTGACCCCACCCCAGCTGTCATAATCTTGTGAAATGAGAGTTGACTCCCAAAAACTGTTGGACCTTCGGACGAGCATTGATCCTCAGATGCCGGCATGTCTATGTCAATGCCAAACAGCAACCTCTTGCCAGGTGTCGCCCACATCAAAAGACCTGTCCCTGCTTGAGGCGCACTCAGGTCTCGGCGGTGTCTGCTTCTACTGCGACTTCTGCTTCTGCTTCTGCTACTTTCTCGATCTTCCTCACGCAGAAAGACTGGGTGCCAGGGCGTGCCATCTTTGGGAGTCAGGCTCTGATTCCTGTCTCCCAAAGCCAAAAAGCCAAAACATTTTCATGGGAGCCGCAAAAACACCACCATAAAAGGGGTGTGTGCCCCACTGTCCTCGGGTAGGGGTGTTGGGCGGGGTAGTGAAAACCACCCGCAAATCAGGCCTTCTTTTCCTTCCTCTTCTTCTTCTCTTCCTGCTTCGTGCCATCACACAGCAGGAAGTGGACAGTCAGTACCCAGTGGTCAAACATACGAGCCACGGTTGGAATATGCCGTTCCTGTATGGAAACATTAGTGAGTCGCTCGAGCTTCGCGTGAAGTTTGCTGAGTCCCCCCATGCCCCTTTCAGACTCAGTACCGAGTGATATGGCCGGAACTCTTATGAGCTTTTGAGGTGAGATGACATGTGATTGAACGGAGGTGTCCTGCTTGTCTTCGTCGTCAGCCTCCTTTTCCTTCTTTTTGTCCTTGTATGAGGTGGGGTGCTGGGTGCATCGGTCTCTAGGCACGACAAGCGACCCCGCACAGCCAAGCCCAGCAAGGAGTCCCGAAGGGAAGCCCGCATGTCTCAAAATAGGGGAATCCAGAACTGCGGTTTTCCTTTCGGCTTCCATTTAAACCAACCTGAAAAGGGCACCCTCCAAAAATCAACACGCCCAAATCAGGCATGCGAAATTCTAAGCAGGTGAGCAAAGCAACGTCATGTGCCGCGGCGTCGTCCACCTCCTTTTCCTCTGGCTCTTTGGCATCCGGCTCCTTCTCATCTCGAAGGACAACCTGTGAATCCGCCGATCCAAGTGGGCTTGTCTCACAATAGAAATCGGAAACTCCAAAATGTGTGGTTTCCTTTGGGTGTCCCTTTAAAAATCACCTCAAAACGGGTACCCTGAAAAAAGGACATACCCATGTAGACATCAAAAGGATCACACAAGATGGCAGGCGCAATTTGTGCAAAACTTGCAAGTGAGCTCTGTGGCCATTCGCAAAGCAATCAGGTTTCAACAACATACTGTGGATGGACGAAATCCTGCACCACTTTGAAACCATGGGAAACCATTGTTTGTTGGTATTTGCAGGGGAGTCATAATTCCAGGGTTTCTTAGGTAGTGCAGGATTTCGTCCATCGACAGTATGTATGGAAGTGCCAAAACTCCGCATGTGCAGAATGGTAATGTTCGCGTCAGCAGCAATCCTTGCACTGGTAGTGCAAGTTCCCTACTGAAGGACACTTACCCAAAGAAGAAGAATCGAAATCCGGCAGAACCAAAAATCACCGGTGTGCAGGGCGAAACGCCTCGATGCGTACCGGGCATCATGGGTGTCCTTTTGCTTGAAGAAACAATCCCTGTACCGGGCGCAGAAGCACTAAAACTGGGGACATCATGCGCATGATGTCCTGTCCTATTGGCTTTCACTTCAACAACTATCCAAAAGGAGGAGGCTCAAAAGTCCCATTTCAGGACTCGTTTGAAGAAAAAGGACTACGAAGAGGTGGGAACTGTTAAAACCTCCTGTTTTGGGGATCCCCCAAACACACACATTCTAAACGAAAGACAGACAGACAGACAAATAAACAAACAAACCAGCAAGCAACAAACAAACAATCCAGCAAGCAAGCAAGCAAACCAACAAACAAACAAACAAACAAACAAACAAACAAGCAAACAAAAACACAGACAAACACACACCCTTTGAAACGACTCAAATAGACCAACAGTGAGATCACTGTTCTTTTCGGGGTCCCACCCAACGTCGTGGCAATTCGGTGAGCCCGTAGGTTCAACCTGGACATGTTGCCCTTCAAGTCTGCCCAGATCCATGTCTACCCGTGAGCATGAAACAAGAAACTGGGTTCCGTTCCGGTTGAGCATAGGAGCAAGTCCGCAATGTCAACCCAAATGGACGGATTTCTGCAATTCTTGACCACGCCTCATGTAAGGATCTCTAAAGACAGAACGCCGCCTCTACAGGCCAACAGCCCTCCCAGCGATGCCGTGGGTGTGAGCTTCAAGTATGAACATCATTTGCATGGGGCTTTTTGTACCCGCCGACCATTTTGGAGTAGGTACTCCAAACCTTCAACCTCATAGCCAGGGTTGAGTCACAACAGGTCCTTTGAGTCGAGACCAACATTGAAGCATGCAGCCACCAGGGTCGGACACCCCCAAGCGACAGAACGAGTGGCGCACTGGTTGAAGGCCTTCTTGAAACGGCAAAACAGCAATGCCAAAATAAAACCAAATGCAAATATTTCGAGGGGATGTGCAGGTATCCATTCGTGCATAGGGGTGCGAACCGGAACGGATTGGCATCGAGCAGGAATCCACTCTCTCTTCGGGGGGACAACCGCTCTTCGCAGAACTCGCAGAAACATGTCCGAATCCTCTCGGGCCCAAGCCGTGCATCATGTAAAAAGATCTCAAGGGACCTATGTGGGTATGATGTTTTATTGAGGAGCCTTTGATGGACATGTAATGGGGACTTCGGTCCACTCATGTTTGAGGGTATTGCCGCTAGTATTGCCTGTTAAGTTTCATAGACTGCCTGTTAAGTCTCATAGACTCACAGCCATTTGAGCAGCGCCCAAAACCCACTAACTACATTGGCTACAAAGGTGTAGAACCACCTACAAGGTGGCCAATGGGATCCAACGGGGGGGTTGGGTGCACATTTGGCGCGTTCTTCGATTTCCAGCCTTCCCCAAATGGGAAGTCACCACGTGGCCATCCTCCAAGACGACGGCGACCTTCCGCTTGTGGTGGCCTGAAGAAGTGAGGGAGCCCGGGGGAAACGCAAAGACGACGGTCTGGCTAAGATTGTTGGAGATGAACTAAAGATAGAACAAAATCAAAGGAGGGTGACAGGGAGAGAGGGAGGGAGGGGGGGAGGGAGGGAGGGAAGAAAGAAAAATAAACAAATAAATGGATAAATGAATGAAATTGAGTGAATGAGTAAAAGGAAATCATAAGTAAATGGAGAAATAAAGATTTTAAAAAAAACTAACAAGCAGGAAAAAAAACTGATCAACAAGCAAGCGAGCAAACAAGCACAGGCAAGCAGGCAAGCAGCCCAGCAAACAAGCAAACAGGCAAACAGAAAAAATACGCAAACAGCAAACAACCAAGCAAGCAAACAGGCAAACAAACAGACCACAACAAGCCAAAGCAAAGAAACAGGACGGGGCAAGACGTGGGCCGAGCTGGAAGAGCAGCTGGAGTCAACGGTTGCCACTTTCCGGATCTGCTTTTCTGGCCATACAACCCCCCGAATCATTGGAAGAGTTCAGGCGATTGGATTCGCCTATGTGAAATCTCCCCCCCCCCCCAGCCTTAGGGACACCTTCCAACTTCCCAAACCACGCCTTGAGGCTTTACGGAAGGAAACCAATTGCACACACACATCCCTTCAGGTTGGGATCTCATGGATATGTGAAAACACAGACTGTAGAGCTATGGACGAAGCTCCTTCTTGGGTCTCCCTTCGGAACCCTTATATTTGACCATAGGTGACTTCCTTGGACATCAGAAATCGGGGATGCATGTCTACCGACCACTTTCAGGTGGGGGGTCAACTCCGTCTCTCTCTAACAAGGGCGCCTATGAGGACCTTGATGTGGCCCGGTAGCCAATTGCCGTCCACCATGATTTCCACTGGGGTTCCAGCCACCTGCGAGCCATGGGACCCTTCTAACCAGCCCAAGACTGGTCCGTCCCAAGCTTTGTTTGCCCGATGCGGGCTGAAGCCCCCCACGTGCTGGGGGCTGCTTGGGGTTTGTGCAGGGTCGGATCCACTTCCACACTTCCAGCACCAGAACGGCTGGATGTCAAGTGGGTCTGGAAAAAGATCTTGACTTACCATCCCTGTTCGGTTTCCGATGAAAAATGATGGGCTCTTTTGCACCTTGAGAAAGGAACAAGAAAGAGAGACCTTTGGCCCCCAGAGACAACCCGCTGCGAGTCCCCTTGTGAATTGATCCAGCCGCAGTCAACCCTCCTTTTGGCAGGTCCAAAAACTGGTCCGCAGCGAAGACGACAAACGACCGTTTTAAGGGGACAAATGGGCTTGTCTCCAAATAGGATTCTCATTTGGTTTCCCTTTAAACTGACCGAAACAAAGGTACCGAGCCTCAAAAAAGACATCCCATTGAATGGTGTTGAAAACCACTCGGGGGACCCCTTAATGGTGCCCTAAAGCGGCTTCGGTGTCCGCAGCCCACTGAAAGGTCGCATTTATTCGCTTCGAACAAGATTGCCTAAAGAAGGTTGCAAAATGCTTGTGCAGGGGAGTAAACCAGGAAAACCCAAGTCAGCCCAACCCCGCTAAGTCCCTTGCTCTTGGCCCCCGTTTGGCTCTGGAGCATTGTGGGAAATAACACGTTCTGTGATACCAAAGTGAGAATCCCACCTCCACGACTACTTTCCTCTCTGAGGACGATGGTCAAGGGACTTACGTAGCTTGAACACCCGAACTCCAAACCTAGAACACGAGCTCATCAATTGAAAATCATTCAAGCAATAAGGATGAAAACTAGGTTACTTCTTTTAGTAGACATGTCAATAAACAACGTGTGATCCTGTCCCCTAGCGCCCATTCTCTCTGCCTTCTTCGGCAGCGCCTTTTGCACCGCAGCCATGCGCTTTCGGAACCTCGCGTTGGCTTCGCGCTGAGGCGTAAGCGGCGCCGGGTGCCTTCTCGAGGGGCAAGGAACACCGGAACCTTGCCCTGAACTTTCGGGTGGAAAAATAACACTTAAGATTACGGTGAAAAGAAAAGAACAAACGCAAGGAACAAACCCTGGTGAAAAAAGAACACACCTGAGAAAGCAACAAACCTGAGAAAGCTCACAAGGGGCTGGCGCCCGCGACCCAGGCTCGGAGAACCTTTCTGAGGGGGGGTGCCCTAATGCTTCTCCATGTCCATGATCTTGTATTTATTTGGCATTTTACCGTTTTTCTTAGTCATTTTTGCGGATTCGTTGTTTTTCGTGCTTGCTTCATTTTAGTTTGGGCCGTTCTTGTGGTTTTTGCCACTCCTTTCGCTTTTCTCCTTTCTCCTTCTTTCGTCTCCGTTTCTGTCCCAACACAACAAAAGGAACACAACAAAAGGCAGAGAACCCCTGGTTGGTGGTCTGGATCGGCGATTGGGAGTGCGGACGAACGGGAAGGCCCACCTCCAAACCACCTATCCAAACCACCGCTTGGAGGGAAGCCGATTGGAAAAAGGCACAAAGGAAAAGTGTCCTCGGCTGGGGACCTGCCCTTCGCCCGGCTGGGGCCCTCCACTGTGACAGCGGCGCAAGCTCCTTCTCCAACTGCTGGCGAACCTGAACCAACACATCCGAACTGCCGGGATCCGAACTGCCGCGGCCCACGGTCGATTGGAACGGGCGAAAATGGCGCAAAAGATCTGCGGATCAAGAGAACCTTGAGACAGCACGAGCCTGGGTTCACGTCGTGCCATGGCTTTTGGTTTGGTCTGCTTCGCATGCAAGACATCTCAGATTTCCCGGGACGGGGGTTGGTACTCAAAACGATCTGTAAACACGTTACAACAGGGGCATTACGCACCTACCTGGGCAAGTTTTTCAATAATGCGGGGTGTTCCATCTGTTGGTAAGGGAGGGTTTCCGAAACCTTTTGTTTGGTTCTTAAACTTTCCCTCTAGATGGTGGTGTGAAGGGAAACAACCGGGTCCCAAAACTACGATTGAGAATCTGCACAAGCGCTCGCTTTAAGGAAAGTGAAAAACCAACTCTGCAGCTTCCTATATTTATTTGGAACAAAACCGAAGGCACGCGAAGTTTGCTTGGTTGATGAACACAATTTGCGCAGAAAGTGTGTATCCACAACCCGTTGAGGGTGTCCAACCCCTCGAATCTGCAATTCCAAAATCTGAAGTAAGCCATCCGCAAGTAAAGGACCTACGTTGTGGTGAGCTCGTTTTCCCCCAGGTGAGCTCTCACAATTTGAGAAAAAGTCGGAGGCCGTTATCACAACTCGCGAAGCCTAAGCCCTGCTTCCTTCCCATCGGGCCTTGACCGGTATTCTGGGCAAGGGAGTGTTGTAGTACCTGTCCTGCGGTTCGCTTGCGCGATGTCACAGCATGCCTACAACTATATTTACGCAACCCCTGTTTCATGGGTATTCCAACCAAAAGACCATAGCAACACGGCTGTCGACTCTCCGAGCTCCCCCCTCCCTTTCTAGAGTGCTGTTCAAGGTGCACCACATTTGTGGCCCACTGGAACAAAGATGAGGTGCCGACTTTCCAGTTCAGCACTGGCCAACTCCACTCCAAATGTTCGTGTAGAGCAAGAAGAGGATCCATGGAAAGGTTCCTGCCCTTCGGTGATCCGAGCCTCCAATGGTCACGCCTTTCGTCTGCGATGGCTTCATTTTGCTAGTCGGCTCTGAATCAGCACAGGGGTGAACCCCAAAAAAATGCTCGGCTTCCCTTCAAACACCAACCAACGAGGGGTCCGCCATGTCGAGAAACTCCAAAGACGTGGGCATCAAACACACCCCGAAGCTGCCTTGATCAACAGGCTTTCCACGTACTCCCGGACCGTCGTCGTGACCTTCGCTTTCCAAGCGAGCCGGGATCTTCTATTTGGCTGTGGCTCAAAAAGCCGGTACCAAAATGGGTTCCAAAACTAAACCCCACCCACGAGCAGCCATCTTCCGGGCAAAAATGAAGCGTGTCGCGCACACCCTGAGGACGACTCTTTTGCTTCAATTTTCAAATTATGTCAACCCCTTACGAAAATTGGGAGGCATTGGAGGGTGCCGGTGCATACTAGTTGCTCGATGCTCGCCGACTCTATCGCTTCCCCACAAACAACCCAAGCAAGGTATCTACACACAAAATCAACACACGCATGTTTCTTGGTGAGAGGCGAGAAGCCGCTCTCAAACATGGACTGGAATTCCCATCAAAGTTGGTCAATAGGAAGGCTTCCAAGGAACTTGCGACAAAGCCATCTGGATCAACGAGGAGTCCCCGTCTTTGAGGGTTGGCTCGTCGCCTGCTTGTCACCATCCAGGTACTTCAGCTCCTGCTCGTCGAACAGATTCTCCTCCAATCTGTCAAAGAGCTTGGCTGGGGGCACCTGCGAGCGGAATCGGATTCAATCGGGTGCGTCTTTGCTGAAGAAACCCCTTTCTCGTGGCTTGACAAGGAAATCAAAGGAAACCAATTTGGGGGTCCCCTAAAAACAGCGACCCAACTCGCCGCAAGCTTTCGTCCGGGCTGATGTTCTGTTCCGTTTTCGAGCCTCTCCCTTTCTTTTTTTCCAGTTTGAGCCCCTGGTTGGCTTTGTATAAGGAGAAACCAATATCAAACTGAACATGGGCTTGTGGCTTGTGCCATATCTTGGCAGCGCGGTTTAAATCTTCGGAGACAAGGACAATACCCATGCTGCAAGATGTCTTTAGTGCTGGGTTCCTTCAAAGGCACCCAAATTCCTGTTGAACCATGGGCTAGGACAAAATGAGGCCACACAAGACAAGTGCGAAAGAGCCGAACGCTGCTTGCGTCCGAAGCACCACAAAGCGGACGTAGAGGTACCCTGCGCAGCGAACCTCACGGGTGACGCAGGAAACCGACTCTCCAAGCCCAGGTCGTCCTCCGAAAATCATGTCCCCCTGCCGTAGCAATGAAAGGCCTTCCAAATGATGCTGCCCTCTGGTATCACAGAAGTAGGGACCATCCCTCGTTCCCGCTGATGCTGATAGTCTTCGTTGCTCAAATGTGGCACACAACACACGCGCTGCCCAAAGTTTGGACTCCGGAAGCCACTTTTCCAATTCAGAAGGCCTTTCCAAATGGTTTGTAAATCACCCACAGGCAGGCAAGAAACACCAAAAAGGCATTGTTCTACCCAAACGAAGCAAACATTCAGTGGAACTTTCGCCGAACGAAAGACGGGACCAAGGTCGCAAAGCATGCTTCAGCAACCAAACCCTGGCTGCACAATCCCTTCAAAGGGAACCAAAAAGAGGCCGCTTGAACAACTGCGGCTCCAACTTGTTGAAACGGAGAAACGCATGGGTTTGGCCCATCCGGGACTGGTCTCATTGCATCCGCAATGAAATGCATCCGATGCCTTTGCGGAGGGGCTGCCGTCTAGAACCGCCAGCAGCTCGTCCAAGTCTTCCGACTGGGGCAGTGTGAAGAGACGATACACCTCGGCAAGAGCTGGGCTCCAGAGATGTCCACCTACATCACCCCCCCACTTGCAGTGAAGCTCACTTTGAATTGGAAAAGCTGATCTTGGAATCGCAGAAAAAATGGGAACTGTAGAGAGCCCTCTCTAATTTTTTGAATTGCTTCGCCAAATTGGAGGCACACTTGCAAAGGACTGGTCTCTAACCAACGCCAACTAGATAATAGCAGGCAAACCCCAGCTTGTGAAGCACTGCTGCTCGGTGTGGGGTAGGCAATAAATCGACAAATGGCACTCCAGGAGCTACTCCACCTCCCTCGCTCTATTTTGACGAGTAGGGACGCCTGGCTGCTGCACCCAGCCTGGCAAATAAAGCAGGAGGGGTGCACATTGTTCCCGGAGTTGTACACGTCCAGCGTGTCAGCCTGAAAAGCCATGCATGCCGGAAGCTATTCTTGGCGGCTACCCTCTCTCTGAAGGTGGGGCAAAGGAAGCAGGCCGCAAAATGTGTGAGCGGGTGCCGACCTCATCCCGCCGCGTTCGCCCTTTTGTAACGGGACCTCTTCGCCCAGATAGAAATCCAATGACTCCACCAACCATGTTTGATCGTTTTCCCCATAAAACTGTTGGCAATCATATTCCCTCCAACCTTGCAAGCAATTCCCACGAAAAAAAGCAAGAAGCCCTCAAAAAAAAAGAAAAGGAAAAAGCCCCGGTCACTGCGAAGTGCGGTGAAGTGAGATTTTTGAGGCCCCGAAGCTTTGAGGTCCAGGCATACTTGGCGATCTCCTCCGTGAGCGGCGCCAGGTCGCTGATCTCCAGCAAACTCTTGAAGTAGCTGGACCCAAAGATCTGGTCCTCCAGTCCCCGGCATGGCTAATAGGTGAGGGGCCTAAAAGGGGGAGAAACCGAATGGAAACCTTTTGGAAGGAAAAACACGGGAGACCAAAGCAAGACCAAAAAACGGGGCCTTGTCATGGTATCTTTTTGGGGCAGAAACCGCAAGCTCCCATCTTGGATCTTGGGGCGCGTCCCAAAAGCCTTTGGAGCCACACCCCTGCTGAGAAAACAAAGCTCTTGACCTGCGACGTCAGAGCTAGCATCCTTTTGTGGGGTTGCCAGTGGTTGTTTCGCAAATCGCCAGCTTGATAAATAATATGGGAATTCTAAAGAGGTAATGCCTCTTGCCAAGGAAACAGTCTCCGTCCTAACGAATGTGTGTTCCCACCAGAATTTTGGTCTAGGGTTGCTTTAGTCTTGGCCTAGGGTTGGTTTAGGGTTTGGTTTAGGGTTGGTTCATGGCTCAGGGTTGGTTTGAGGTCGGCTTAGGGTTGGTTTAGGGTGTTTTAGGATTGGTTAAGGTCTGTTTAGGGTCGGTTGAGGGTTGGCGTTGGGTGTTCCAGGGTTTGGTTTAGGCTTGGCTTAACCCTTCAGAATTGATTTTGGTTCTGATTAAGGTTGGTTTAGGGCTGGTTTGGAGGATTAGTTTAGGGTTGGTTTGGGGTTGTTTTAGGGTCGGTTTTAGGGTGGTGGGGTTGGTTCAAGTTTGGTTTAGAGTAGGTTTAGGGTAGGTTTCTGGTGGCATTAGGCTGGAATCTGGCCTCGGGTTGTTTTAGGTTCGTTTGCGGTTGGTGTGGACCCACTGTAGGTTTGTTTAGGGCCGGTTTAGGATTAGTTTACGGTGGGTGTAGGCAGGTGGGGTTAGGCTTGCTTTAGTGTTGACTTACCGCAGTTTGAGGGTTGGTTTAGGGCTGTTTTAGGGTTGCTTGCTTGCTTGCTTGCTTGCTCGCTTGCTCGCTTGCCTGCCTGCCTGCTTGCTCGCTTGCTTGCCTTTTCCCCTGCTTGCCGGAACGCAGTGGAACATCCGCGTTGAGGTGGAAAAAAAAAACTGTAAACATAGCTCGCAACCATGTTTGATTGTCAACCCAAAGTACATACGAAACCACTAACAAGAAAGGAAGGCGAAGCAAACATACTCTCCCACCGTTGCGCCCTAACAGGGCCGTCTGAACAAGGAATATGATCCAGTTTCTCTCAGGTTCCCATACCGTTTTGTCTCTCAAAATAGGATTCGGCCCCATAAAAAGGTTGGTCTTGATTCCCTCTATTTTCCAACCAAACGGGGATCAAGGCGGTGGGAGAAAGCAACAAAACCAACGATGTCGGGAATCCACTGCGCGCATCACAGAGGGTTGACAAAGCGATCACATTCTCACAGAGAATACCTGCGCAGCAATAAAAGAGGCATCAGTCTCCGCGCCTTGTCATTCTGACTGCTTGGGAATATATCAGTATCCTTTGAGCCCTATTTGCGCTACAGGGGAAGGGGGGGGGGGGGGGGAGATGGTACCGTTCTGGTTCATTGAAAACAAATTTCATGGCTCTACTGTTTGCTGACTGATTAAAAGGCTCGTCTTCTTGCTGCTTTTCACATGTTGGGACTAGCCTCGGTGGATGTGGTCCATTTTCAGTCCTTCCGAAGACAAAATCACACTGTTTGACTCAAATCACAATGGAATTGACCACATCCACCGATCTTGGTCCCGACGCATGGCTAAACCAACCTCCCTGCGGCCTTTTGAGGGGGCCAGCCGGCTGAAACGCCGCCCAAACCCTATTGTTGGCAATTGTTTCGTTGTCCTTGTTCCCCTTCTCTTGATCCGTCAAAAACCCTGCGCTTTTTAAGCTTTTTCCTTCCATGCCAGCGTTCGTTCCATGCTTTTTGCATGCAAAACTCCCGTTTTTTGTTGAGCCATTCATGAGCCTGAAACGCAGGTTTCGGTCCGTTTTTCCGCGTAATTCGTGCAGAAATTTGCAAATATACTGCTTTTGTGGCAGATATCATTTTTAGGCGTCGCAACGGCCGTCCACAGGGATGCATGGCTGCGTGTGTTGCACATGCTGGCACATATGCTAAAGTGCACGCGCTGCATGGTTACTTGCGTACATGCTGGCAGATATGTTAACGGTTACTTGCGTACATGCGCACATAGGTTAACGCGCCCATCCACGCGCTGCACGGCTACTTGCGTACATGCTGGCACATATGTTGACGCGCCCGTCCACGCGCTGCAGGCTTACATGTGCACATGCTGGCACATATGTTAACATTCTAGATGCATGAGCTCACGGCGCACATCTCACGCCCGACTTGTCTGTTGCTGGCGGGGTCTCAGTGCAAGCAGATTTTCTTGGAGCATGTTGCGTTGATGGCTTGCCAACTCTGGATACTTGTATATCAGCTACGCTTGTCGCTTGCTCACTGGTGCGTGCTCGTGACTTGGAAACGTCGGTTTTCTTTCACACGCTCTCTGATCTATGTCGGCGGGGTTTTAGTTCTGGCATGCACTGTTATTTCAAGAAGCCCCCGATATAAACAAATCAGAATACACAGTAAAACACCGGGAATGTTCAACATGTCAATTGCATGTTCGCAAGGGCGGCAAGACAGCCGGCTACCTTGTTTTGCCACCAACCCATGGCGGTCCTTCAGCAAGCTGCTGCACTTGAAAGTCCGCCGAGAGTAGTCCTCCTCCTCCTGATCCTGACGTACAGATTTGAGCATTACTTGCGCCATCAAACAAGAACAAGCTCACCCGAAAAAGCGCTTCATCAAAGGATCTGCCCGCAAAGCGCGACTAATGAGGCATGTTTGTTCGAGTCGCAAGGAGACTGAAACGAGACGACTGCTTTTTCAGGCCCTGAAATGAAGCGAAAGGACGAGAAGCAGGGCCAGAACCGGCTTCGCAAGAGCCAGACTGCATGACACCGACGCCTTCTCAAACTCTTTGTGCTTGGACTTTTCATCCTTCTTGTCACCTGACACAGGAAAGATCGATGGCTCTAGTAAATCACAATCGCATCAAACCAAAGCCAGTGAAATCCATCGATTTTGACCCAAGTTGACCTGAACAACAATGCCACGGACCCACTGCAGCACTCGAGTTCCAGGCCGCCGCCTTCTTTCTCGCCGGCCTGCGCATCGCAGGAAACGAGACGGGCTGAACTGCTCATTGGGTTTTTGTTGGCGGTGAGTTTTACACATGCCCGAAATGCCAACTTGGCAAACGGAAACAAAGACGACACCCTGGCTCTGTAATTTTGAGCCACTTGGTTGTAATAGGGCTTGGGCTCAGTGATGGGTTTATCTGCGGGTTCCACAGGTGCTGCCCATTTAGTATGGCCAAACTAAATCATGTCAGACGTTGGGACTGCCGCGTTCTTAAGGCGCGCGGCCCTGTTCCGTAGCTTTCACCCCGAAATACGAATCAACCTCGAGGCCAGTCGGCGCCTTGTCAGATTCTGCATGGGCCTGGCTTTGACTCGCAAGCCACTTCCTGGCAAATCGGACGGGAAATCGCGCGACCGCGCGCCCCAGTTGCAACTAGTGACGGTCGAAACAGGAAACCCCATTTTGGGGTCATCTGGGTGTGCTTTTTGTTGAGGGAACCCTTCTCGCGGTTGGTGTTCAAAGGGAAACCGGAAGAAAAACCATAATTTTCCCCTATTTGACACACATGCCCATGTTTAGTTGAAATCCCTCCAAACCGCTTCACGCAAGCATCGGCCGAAATTGCCAAAATGCGGACGGCGAATCGCCATCTTTTCTGCTTGCTGCCAAGGGGCTGGCAGAATTTGCACTTGGCGTTGGGCTTCTTTGTGTTGTGAAGATGACATCTGGGAGGCCTCAGCTCTGGTCAGATGTCACAAGATCCAATTAGGCTTGTTTTGTTTTGGTTCCTTGTCTTTCTTTCTTTCCTTTTTTGGGGGAGGGTGGGGTACTCTGATTGACCTTTTGCGCCTTTGTTCAAAGGAAAAGCAAAGGAAACCACCCCTTTTGGGGTTCCTACATGCTGGAAAACGAGGAAGCTTCATGCTGGGTCCTCATCAAATCAGCCGAGAGGGCGAACAGCCGAAAGTTTGACACAAGCCCAGCAACCGCACACACACAATCAGCGTTTGCATCTAATCATCTTGTCTTCGTCTTTCGGGAATCAGTGCTATCTCTGCTGTCAAGGGGGTCTGCATTTTTTTTGAAATTAATCATCCTATTTTGGGCTCCATTTAAATATAAAAAGGTAAACTTATCCGCGATACCCAGTGCATAGCGAAGCACAGAGACGTCTATCCAATTGCATGAAACTGATTCAATCAGGATCGAGTCTTCAAACTATACACAAGGGACATGCCGAAAAAAGAAAAAATGGAATCCTGTCAACGCTTCGTCATGGTCATAAACACAAGCCAGCCGTGTGCGCGGCTTGCGTTGCCATGATCTTACTTGTTATTGCTGTGGCAAAGGAGTGGCTCACGTTTGACAAAAAGCCGCCGTTTTGGGTTGGCTGTTTCAGGGAGACCAAAAACAAACCCAGCATGAATGTCCCCGAAACTTCCCGATGAGACAAACCCATAGCCACTGTCAAGCTGTCAAGGTTGGTCTTGAGGACGTGGAGCCAGATGTGCTCAGTGAGGTGCGGTGGATGAAATTTCGAGCTCTGACGTCCCTCCCCCACTTGTGCGCAATGGTCAGAACTCAAGGACCGACCCTAAGTCCTAGTCAGAATTCCACCATGAACTTGCAGGTGCAAGTGCAACATCCGGATTGGGTTTTGTGTCCCCAGAAATGGGTGGCTCCCATGTATTTCTTGTTACACCAACCAAAAAACCGGGAAACCCGAAAAAACGCGAGCCAGGTGTTTTCGGGTCCCGGGCGTCTTCTCCCGCGGGGGCGTCGGCTCCTTCCTGGGCTCCGCAGCTGGCCCCGGTGCTCCGCCTGGCGGCTTTCGGCTGAGGCCTGCTGGGAACCCCGTTACGGTTGCCTCGCGTATGGATCTTACGCAATCTGCTTGACCTGTATCCTAGGCATCTTAAAAGGCTTAAGGATGTACCAGACCTTCAGTGTCATGAAAAACCTCTTACGCCCTGTTTGAAGGGGAGAGCGGTGGAAGGTAAGACTGGCATTCTCTTGAAAAGGCACCTTGTCCGCGTCTCACTGATTGAGGGGAATCGCATCCCCTTCTACATGGTATCCTTGACTTTCAGGGAGGAAAACAACTATTGATCCTTCAGGTTCATGAATCCAGGGTGAACAACGGGAATCCGGGAAAGGTAATTGCTGACCTATGCAATAAATGTGAAGATTGCTTGATCAAACCTCCATCATTTGATCCATGAATGAAGATCAGGCGTACAGTGCCCTGTACAAAATGATGTGATTCCCCAAGAGGACATGGAAAACTTGGGTGGTGCAAAATGTTGCTGCATTGCAAGAATCACTTGTCTGGGCTTTGCAGGAACTGCTTTCAATGACTTTTCCAGGGCGCTTGTGGGTTTTTGAGGCTCGGTGCCCTTTTTCAGGTTGGTTTCTTTCTCGGGAAACCAACATGAAACCCGCAGCCGTCCCCGGGAAAAAAAAAAAACGCGCGCCTCCGTCCCGGCTTCGACTCCGCTCCCGCGGCTTGGGATCTTGTGGCCTCGCAGCGCCAGCCGGAGTTTGTTCTTCGATCCATCCGTCGAAACGAATTCGGAGCCACCGGCCCTGCCCAGCGTTTTTTCCCCGGCCCCCCTCCCCCCGGACTGCCACACCGCAAAATGCTTCCCGGGTGGGCATATCGCGACGAGGTCGGATATGCAGGCGCCGCAGTCTCCGAGAACTCTGAGACCCCTGCATGGTAGCTTTCGGCGCGGGCAAGTTGACTGGTGGCATGCCTCGACTCCCGCGGCATGACGAAGACGTTTGCGCTTGAGACTCTGCACAACAGAGGGCAAGCAAAACGGCGGGGTTTAAAGCGGGAAGGCTTCGGGTAAAGAATTGGGCCAACCCAACTAAAGAGTCTGTAGTGATCCCAAACTTCACACAACTTGACAACTTGGACAATTCTTAGCCATCAGAAGCCAAGGCGCTAGGTGCGGGGGGCCCAGGTGGTCCGGGCACTCCGGGCACTCCGGGCGGGCCGGGTGGCCCGGGCACCGGGGCGGCAACGCCGCTTTGCATCGGCCCGCCTGGTCCCCCTGCGAGTGGGCGGCACATGGACACGGCCAGAAACCCAGGCAAAGCAACTGGTTGGGGTTGTCAAAAGTAGGCGCCCTTTTTGGGTCTCCCTTATCGGGCGGCACAAGGAGGCGGAACTAGGGTTGAAAAAAGGGGCCATGGTTTTGGCAACCCCCAGGTCAGCATCCCAACCCTGGCAAGAACCAAAAAAGGAGACTCAGATTGAATTCAAATTCGGTGGAAACGTCCTTGGCCTTGCATGCTGGGGTTCATGCCCATGTTCATGCCCATTCCGCCCATCGGGTTCATCATGGCCATCATCGGGTTCATCATGGGCATGCCCATCATGGGCATGCCCATCATCCTTGGTGCGGTTTCTGCGCCATAGTATCCAACTAAAAAAAAACTCGGTATTTGTAGGGTTTGTGATCCCTGGCTAAGATCCGATTGTTTTACGTTTGATTTTTCATGGGATTGGTAGAAGATGTTGTGAAATCAAATGTCATAAATACCTCTTCTTCGAATCTAAAGACAAACTAAACATCTCATCATCAGGTATGGCTAAAAATCGCCGAGCGTCGGCATTCCCATGCCCATGGGCATCCCGGGCATGCCCATCGGCATGTTGGCATTGGCATTGCCAGCATTGCCAGCATTGCCCGCATTGCCTT
>CAUJNA010000942.1:0-40000 GCA_963377175.1 Effrenium voratum | reverse complement strand
AACGGCCGGGAAGGGTTTGCCCGAAGAATAATGTCACCACTCTCGCAAACTAAAACCAACGGGTGTGCTTACCAGACGGTGGGCGTGGATACAGTTCTGAGCGGGTGCACTTGAACGGGTGCGCTTACCAGTTAGTGGGCTTGGATACAGTTCTGAGCGGGTGCACTTGAGCGGGTGCGCTTACCAGTTGGTGGGCTTGGATACAGTTCTGAGCGGGTGCACTTGAACGGGTGTGCTTACCAGTTGGTGGGCTTGGATACAGTTCTCAGCGGGCGCACTTAGGCGGGTGTGCTTAGAGTTGAAAGGGTGTGGATACCAGTTCACTTGTTACTAGTTGGTGGGCTTATCCATCTAGGCGGGCGCGCTTGGATACAGTTCTGAGCGGGTGCACTTGAACGGGTGCGCTTACCAGGCGGTGGGCTTAGATACAGTTCTGAGCGGGTGCACTTGAACGGGTGCGCTTACCAGTTGGCGGGCTTGGATACAGTTCCGGGCGCACTTGAGCGGGTGCGCTTACCAGTTGCTGGGCTTGGATACAGTTCTGAGCGGGTGCGCTTCAACGGGTGCGCTTACCAGTTGGTGGGCTTTCATACAGTTCTGAGCAGGTGCACTTGTTCAGGTGCGCTTACCAGTTGGTGGGCCTGGATACAGTTCTGGTGGGCTTGGAAACAGTTTTGAGCGGTTGCACTTGAACGGGTGCGCTTACCAGTTGGTGGGCTTGGATACAGTTCTGAGCGGGTGCACTTGAACGGATGCGCTTACCAGTTGGGGCGCGCTTAACAGCTGGCAGCTTTTGCAACAAAACGGCGAGGGGGCTTGCCCGTGATTTTCAAGTCGCGCGCGCGATGTTTGTAAAAACGATGCTCGACGTGAGACTAATAACATCATGCCGACATGAAGATGCCAAACAAAAGCGCAGTCATTATCTGCGAAGAAACGCACATGCCCAAGGATACGCAGCCAAATGTGCTGGTAAGAGTGGGACGAGTTGGAAGTCACATGTCCGACGCGCTGCTTTTTCCAGTCTGTTGCGCTGCTGAAATCCCGGGCAACCCCCCCCCGTTGAGCACACAACAACAACAACCACAACAACAACAACAACCAACAACCGACAACCACACCAACAACAACCGACAACCACAACAACAACAACAACAACAACAACAACAACAACAACAACAACAACAACAACAACAACAACAACAACAACAACAACAACAACAACAACAACAACAACAACAACAACAACGGCAACGGCAACGGCAACGGCAACGGCAACAACGTAACAACAACGACAATGACAACGGTAACGGTAACGCTAACGCTTCTGTTAACGATGATAGTAACTACAATAGTAACAACAACAACAATGTCAAGAGACGGCAAGGTGACGTCCCGTGGGACGCTGTCCACCGAACCCTCCAGCTGTAACACCAACCACGTGGAAAGGTGTATACGGTCAAACCGTTATAGCCGAACCCGTGCAAATGTTGTAAGGGAGAAGGAATAATAGTTACAACAGTGGTCCTGACAAATGCAGCGCAAGCGAAGTGTTTTCCGCTCTCAATTGCCGATCACGTATGAACCAGCTACACATAAGATCTTGAACCTCACTTGTGTCTTGAGCCAAATGGCAATCAATGGAACCTTGTAAGCAACACAAACACGGACCTCAGAACAGCTTCCCAATTTAGGCACGGGGCCAGGAGGGTTTTAACATCCCCCATTTGGGTCGCATCGTTCATCATGCGGTCCAAACACCACAAAACGTTCCACTGGCCACGGCTTCAGCTACGAAACTGTGTCGAGCACTCTTTCACTCGCTATCGCTACACCGTTCATTCATTGTGAAACATGCCGGGTTCGATTGAAAATGAAACATGCATCCGCAAATCGTAGCACATTCCCATATGCAGGTGTAATATATACACTATCGTCACGTCATTTGACAACCATTTAACATCCCAGCTGCCGCATTTGCGCATCGCGCAGCCGTCATCCACAGAAATGGGTTGGCCATAGAAGTTCAACAGGAGCGCCTGCTCGTAAGCAATCTGCATATCACCGGCAAAGAAATATCGGTGAGCAATCAATGCAAAGCATAGCCATTCCAGGTACCATGGATAATATATATATAATGAAAAGAAATCATCCATGAGGTAATAGTCCCATCCATGAATATCCGGAATGTCATAGTCGTCGGAATATGTAAATGTATACACATCCATTCATCTTGGACGCATGAAATCATATCATGACGTAGAATCGTTCCATCGCAATAACATTGATGAGATGAAAGCAACAGACAGGGACTAGCCCACATCGTGCCGCAATCAACATCTGCATTACGCATACCTGTCTCCAATGGACAGTCTGCGGGTACGTCGACGGAACTCTTCGTCCAAATTGTTTTGGGCCTCTCGTGCCCGGACACACTTCTTGTTATGATCTTCCGGTATCCAATGCCCCATTCGGAGGCACCAATCCAGCAGAGGTGTATCGCATTTATTCGGGTCAGTGGCCGCAATAATGGCGCTCACATTTACCGAATAACCATATTTGCCAAGGTTCAGGCCATCCCTCACGAACGATATGTACTTACAGTTGAAAGCCAGGGAAAAGCATCTGTAAATAATATCACCCACCGCGATCCTTGACCAGGAGCTTCATCTCGTCCTTGGTGACGTCGAGGATTCTTGCTGCAATCCACAGCTTGTAGAATATGTATAGACCCTCGCACTTGTATACCAGCAGGCGGATGTATTCATTTCGCTCCTCAGCCGACCGGAAAACCCTTGCTAAGATTGAGAAATCTTCAGTACCGTCGATGGCAAAAGCATTTTCCTGATCGTGTTCGGTCATGTTGGGATATTTCGTGAAATCATTGTGGTATGGGCAGCCTGGCTTCCCTTCGAGCGCGGCATTCATCGTTCTCGTTTCACCACCTTCGAACATCCCCCACATCTTTGACATCTGCAGTGCGATGAATCCCGCCATGTATTGAGCTTCGCGCGGCTCATCAAGGCAAATCGCCATCCGCTGGGTATTTATGATATCCCGCGATGTCAAGTCAGTGTCGCGGTATTGCCAACCGCCATCTTCCTCCTCAGACATGTAGCCGGATGTATATCCTTGCGTGTCCATGTCATCTTCTTCAGGAACTTCCTCCGCCTCATCATCCTCTTCTTGTGCTGCCGCACCAAGGTTGGCTTCGTCTTGCGCGCGCCGGGCATCACCCGAGACATTGGGTCGTTGGTTGTCCTCATCATCGTCGGAACTGATGTGTATGCAGAATCTCCCGGTGGAGATCAGTTGCGCTCCACATTCCAGGCATAAGCAGAAGCATGTGGGAATCGCGGTCGCACATGACGGACATATCCGGCACCTCAGTCCTTCCCATGTCTCGTCATTCAGGATGACGACTTTGCTGATCTCGTCCCTGATCTCGTTGGTCTGCGCATCAAACTCCTCCAACTTGTTATCCTGATACAGTTTGCATGCGCGATCAACCATGTCTTTGATGTAGTGCAGATTGTCGGCACCTGCCTCGGTTTCAGGCATCCTCTCGTTGATCTTCGCGACGTTTTGAAGAAACATCGCAGCCGACTCCTGGGATGAGTTGACGAAACCCGGACAGATCTCGTTCTCCACACATTTTGAGTACGCTCGCTTGGTGTCCCCGTACTCCAGGCGTTTCCCTCCGTTGCTTTTGCCAATCCAAATGGACTTGACCTCATAGAACGGGATCACGTCAAAGACCATGAATGTCCCATTTGCCGCGACTCCAGCTCCATATCGCTGGGAATGTAGATGATCGCAATCGGATCCCCTGTCCTTACGTTTCGCAGCGTCACCTTCGTTGCTACGTTCATCTCATCCCATGGAGCAAATGCTCCGAAGTGCAATGCCAGCCTGTTCCCGCCATCGATCCCGCCGGGGACTAGCCCACAGCGTACGATGCTTGGCAGGTTCTCCACATACGTCACATGGAATGCTCCTCCGAGAGAATCACCCATTCTTGCGGAATACCTATTTGCCAGTGCGGATGAGATCCGGATGCACCAAGGTCTGTACCATCCATCGCATGATGCTTGGAAACCTTGCCGCCAGGACCTGAAATCTCGATTTCTTTTGTCCGGACTCCTGCCATTTGATCACTTCCATGATGCCCATGTGTCGTTTTGCTTTCGATGTTGAAGGTGGGAATATGTCGTTGTTGCGGTCGTCAATGACTGCGTCGATGTCGACCCATCCACCTTCATCGCATCTGAAAACACTTCCTCGGCAGTTGCCGATTTTGTGCCGAAGGACTCTGCATAGGTTGTGAGATAGCTGGTTTGCTTGATCTTTCGTAGCAAATACCGAGCGATCGTCGCCAATCTTGCATAGTGGAGCACCGTCAAAAGGAGCAACGCAGAAATTGACGCTCTTGCCAAGCTGCATCACATCCACCTGCTCAAGGTTGGCACCCTTGGGAAAGTACTTGGGATCAACAATAGACGCATACGCCCATGGCATATGCACGTCACTCACGTCGCCGTACTTCGGGATGTAGCATGGAATGGTGTCGCATCCTCGCTCCAGCGTCGTCTTGAACGTCCTGTTGTCCCCGCACGGATTGTAGGTGAGGCTTACGCCACCGCATTGCAGCTCTCCTCCCTCAGCCGTGTCAGCCATCTCCACCAGGTTGATGGTATAGCTATACATTTCGATTGTTTCTTTCCCTGCTTGTCCCCCTTTCTTGCGTTCTTTGGATGTCGATGAGGACGGCTCCTCCGTATCCCCCATTTCTTCATCCGAGGAAACATGATCGCTGCTGAGAAGTTCACGGATCTTCTTCATCGCCTTCTCATTCCCAGCAGCCTCCTCATAATTCTTGCAGTCGCCGTCGTGGGCCAGGTTCGCGCATCTCATGCAAATTCCCATCTCTCCCATGCACTTTTCCATTGAGACTAGGAATCCGAGTGCTGCTCTCCGCCCATCGATCACTCGCTGCTTCTTTTCATCTTTCTCAGCGTTGGGTTGAGAGCTTCGGCTCGGGTCTGGTACTTGACCAAGACCGTCACCTTCGCTCTCTGTTGCCTTCCTCTTGGACCCTTGGGTGGCCTGCTTGGTCGTCAGGGATCGCGGATGTCTGGGCTTGATCTTGTTCATGATGTCCAGCACTTCTTTTGTGGGCGCCCCGAGCTGGGCGGATGGTTTGTTCCGCTTTCGGTTCTGACCCGTCGTGTGGCTCACGTTCCCGGCGAGGTGTCGTACGATCGAATGCTCGAACTCCCTCTTGATCTTCCATATATCTTTCCACAGCGGAAGTTCGTGCTGAAAGTACGACATCACCTCAAAGAATCCCAATATCATCTCGACGACGTCTCCCAAGGATTCCTCATTCGAAGTCTGCCCCAGGAGGTCATACATCGTCCCCTGGTCGAGCACGCTCTTGATCCAGGATGAATAGGCCACGTTGCCAAGATCTCTGTCTATCACAAAGATGGATGTCCTCTCCTCAACTCCCTCGGAATTCTTGCACGCGATCACATCCCGGGATGCACACAATTGCTTCCCGTGACGGTTGTTGTAGAACTGTGCTGCCTGATCCATTGTCATGCTCACGAAACCCACGTGGGATAGCACGAGCTGATGTCCTGCGCAGCCTCTATCAGGATGGCCGTAAAGGCATACAGCTCGTTGGCACTCCGGACGCGCGCCGCCGATGTTGGGTACAAATCGGGGAGCCCATCAGGGAACATCTCTGAGCGTAGCGGGCGGCTGGGGGGCAATCCAGAAGCTGGATCCACCGGCACCTCCCTGGCCCTTGAAGACGTGCCGCACGGAGGCGCCATCCATATCAACAAGGGCTGGCATCGGTGAATAATCTCTAGTAGCAAAATTTGTTCTGCAACATTTCGTAGATCCAGTACCAAATTGCGCATTCCCGGAGCCGACGCTGAATCGACTGGGATGACCTGAAATCCATATGCGAGGCATGCCTGTGAAATACGGGCCGACCCGGCGAAGACTTCCAGTATCAAAACTGAGCGCACCGAAGATGCGGTGCGTGGAGTCTGCTCCGTCAAATTCAGCTGCGGCAAAGGGTCGGCCCCCGTGCCGCCATTTCACTTGCGACACTGCATCTGAGGGTGAGTGCCGAAGCACTTCATACACACATGCTTACGTGGGCAGTCCGGTCGGTTGCACCCGCGGGCTAGCTTGTAGTTGTAGCAAACAGGCTCGCCGTCCGGAGTTGTCGAGGATAGCCCTTTTCCGAGCAGCTCAGCTGGTTGGTTCGGCACCCGCACCGGGTCCGACTTCGACTTCCCACCGCGCGTGGACTTCCCACAGCCCTTGGACTTGCCTTTTCCACTTGCCCCATATGACGAAAGACGTGGCCATTTAGCCAGCGGGGGGTCTGCTGGTGGGCGGCTGGCTTGGCCTGGCTGAGGCATCACATGGATCAAGACCTCCGGGCGGACCATGACTGTGGGGAAGGCCGTGTCCAAGAACCGTCGGGCTTGACGATAAAGTCTCCCTCAACATCTTCCGCCAGGATCCGCCAAAATTCCTTGTCTGCTGCCAAGACTTGCGGGATGGAAATCGGAGAAAATCCCTTCGGGACGGCGCGCAGTCCATTTCTGGTACGAGATCAGTCCAGCAATGGCCATGGCAGCTGCCCTTCGATGAAGACAAGCCGCCATTCGCAAGCCATCAGTCACGTCCACGCTTTTGACGTGATTCTGCTGGAAGACCTCCAGGGCGCCATTTTCAAGGCGGAGAACTTGCTTGCCGCGTCCCTGGGGCGAGACTGCCGCCTCCGCTTCACGGGATGCCACCTGTGCAACGGGATGTGCTGGAGGCATCTGGCCTCTATCATGCCGCTGAAGAATTGGACAAGCTCGTGGCTTGGTTCTGAATCTCCACGGACCGGGGCCTGAATATCTTTGCGTAACTTGTCGAGGCGGGATTGTCGTTCGAGGGGCGGCAGGCGTTTGCCCGCGTCAGATTGCGAGGAAGAGCCACTGACTTGCTCTTTCACATGCGCAATCATGAGCGTGTGCGCTTCGAACAGAAGGCGCCTGCATGCAAGCAGGTCAGGCTGGTCTGTAATGCCCAGCTCATCGGTCCATTTCTGGAATGACTCTTCCTGAATGGAACCTGGTTGCCCCCCCAGAACAAAGGCTAATGCAGCCAAGGTGGGGGCTTCTTTCAGGAACTTGTCGCACGATGCATCACTCATTCCATAGGATTCGGCTCGCTTCCGCAACTCCACTGTGCTGTCAAGCAACGCCATACTTTGGCTGCTTGAGACTTGAGCGGCGCACACTGCAGGCGCTCAACCATTCAATCGGGCGAGGCTCGGGCACATCCTGCCCCATTGTTGCCTCTTCATATGACGGACTTCACTCCGCCAACCCACACAACCAACGGCCAACACAACGATCGGATCGGTCATACATGCGAAGCAAGCGACACGCGACACGACTGCAAGGACGTCAAGCAACATACAGTGCAACAATGTACGCAATCAAGCTGCAAGCAGGGCTGAGGGCTGGGCAAGGTACCAACCTGAGCTCGCATCACGCCGACAATAGTGCGGATCATAGGAAAAGTTGGACACACAATATTTGAGCGAGACGAGTCCATAACTGACAAACAGTCGGCATTGATTTTAAACTGCGATCATGATGTCGGAATTCAATTCACGAATCCAGGGTCGAATTGGTACCACTAAGGAGGGTTCAGTGGCTCTTGGTATGTCTCCAATTCTTTGGAATTGAAGCACTGCACACATTTGGGCCAAGGCTTATCACTGCTTAGCCCAATCACTTGGTAGGTACTGGCTACAATGCGCCCGCACAACAATCGGGCGTGGCTTTGCCATCGTACATGCACGGTCTTCAGCTTCACATGCTGAACCAGCATCAGCGGCTCACGAACAGCAAACCACGGCTCAGCCTGCGGAAGCCCCGTGGCCGGGAGGCCAAACGCCTCCGCTGACGCGACACTGCCGGTTTCATCGGACTCTGAATCCGACTGATCCGACAACAGAGACACTGAACGAACTGTGTCTTCCACAGGGACCACATCGGCACCCTGGCCATCACTAACAGGGTGCGCATTCGCACTTGCCTCATCACTGGTCCATCCGACCGAGGCGGCCGCTTCATCATCAACAGGGTGCGCATTCGCACTTGCCCCATCACTGGTCCATCCGACCGGGGCGGTGGCACTCTTGACTGCCTCACTTTCCCCGTCACTGGCCACATCGACCGGGGCGGCAATCAGATCACCACTGGTCACAATTGTCCCCTTGCCTTCATTGGCGTGAGCCACAACGGAAGTCCCACCGGACTGCTCACGGGACGAGGAACATCCTTCCTCAACGAACTCGCGCGACGCACTACCACTGGGATTGGCTTTATAGCCTGAGCGGGTCAAATCAGGGTGGAACTTTGCACTCCGAACATCCCGCAAAACGTCGACCAACTGCCGCAGTGGTTCGGCCAAACAATCTCTTGAATAGGTCATAACTGAAACTTCTTTGGGGTCCAAATGATACCCCAAGAGCTGGCGACTGCCCTTATGGCATCCATATTTGGCCATCCATGACAGCAAGGTTGCCTTGAAAGCCCTTGTTTTGGGCGCGACAGAGGGCAACCAAGCCTTCAATAACCTATTAGCATCAGCACAATCAACTGGAACTTCTGAAGCTATGCCATCAGAGCCCCATGCTGGCAGCAAAGGGGGCGTCACCGCCCCGCTGCGCGGCAGCCGCAACTCAGTACGTGCCTGGAGCCAGGCTTCAAACCATGGCTGCCCTGAAATGGAGAAGACAGGAGCCACCATGGGCAGTAGCAGCAACTTGCGCTTGGCCGTGGAACTGGTTTTGAAGTTCCGGGCCTGAAACTCAACATAATCGGATCCATCATAGCTAGGTGTCTCGGAGTGGAAATCCAGAATGATGTTGATGGTGCGATTGAAGTCGCTCCACCGAGCCCTGGCTAGGATGGCAAGAATGAACGTCTGCCGCCAACCGCTCGTAGGCAGAACTGCCCTTAGTGGCCACGGTCTCGAGACGGGCAATAGCCGCTACTGTAAGCGGCGGTTCCTGAGACCTGGGCGGTCTATCCACCATCTTTCTTTCAACCAGCCCGCAAATGCGCCTGGAATGAACCAGGTCTTCTGAGTGAGCACACCCGAGCATGTGGATTGCAAACCTAATAGCCGTCCATAGCGTGGCCGCCGTGGAAGGCGAGCTGGGGGCATGAGAAAGGAGGAACTTGTACACGAGAACCTCGTCGAAAGGGAGGAGAGGGACGGCATGTTGTTGACAAAACTCGGCATAACGGGCCAACTGCGGGCCACCAGGGTTGATGCGGACTTAGTAGAAAGGGCATCTGTCCAGGACTGCAAAGCCGGCCACCCTGTCGTCTTGGAAGCCTGTGCCGCCAATGAGCAATGGGCCGTGTCGGTGCCGAAGGTGAGGAATAGCCGGGAGAGGGCGATGTCTCTCTGTGCAGCGATCTTACCCAGGGCCATGGCGCCCCTGAAAGGGGGGAGCTGCCCGACCGGACAGCCTGCCGGTGAGAGGGGGTTTTCGGCTGGATGCGGGTCCACAGGAAACTTGCGCAGTAACTCTTCAATAGGCATATCAGCAACCCGCACCAGGAGCGGGCACCGAAGGCGGGCTCATTTGTCGATGCCAAATGAGGGCGTCATCCCAAACCGGGCGCCCCTCCCATGGCAATTGGGGAACGTCTCCCATCACAATGGGCAAAGCGGGCACACGGCTAACCTTAGCAATGCCTTTGGGGCCCAGCTCGGATGCGGCATTGTCATCACGGCCGCACCCCGGACGGGTTGAGAAAACAAACAACACTTAACTATCTTGCATCAACTCACTCGGCCCAAAATGAGGGGAGACTGCATTTAAGTAACTCGCAGTGACTTACTGGCCCAAGCTCAGGGCAAAATGGATTTCAGCAAGAAAACGGCCTGCAACAAGTAATTGGGCGAATGCCTCATCAGCCGTAGTCGCATTTAACTATCGTGCCTCAATTAACGAGGCCGAAAATGGGGGGAACTGCATTTAACGAACTTGCATCGACTATTGGCTGAAAATGAGGGGAACCGGGATTTGCACAACACAACGACACGCCATCAAGCAGCTGAGGGAAAGACTCATCAACTGGGGTCTCGCTTGACTACTTGTAGCGCTCAAATCGGCGCCAAATGGGGGAAACTGGATTTAACAAACGTGGATCGACTCATTGGCGCAAAATGAAGGGAGGTTTGATTGACACATGGACAAGCGACCAATCGGCAAGCACAAACGACCAAGGCAACTTGCTATACCAAGGCAAGTCAAATCAAGGCACGCAAGTGACAAGCACAACCTGCTGATCAAGACCACTTGATACAGGACCACTTGTCAAACCCGAGCGTGTCCAAGGTCCAGACGTGTGAAACTCCGAGGGCCTCAGAACGGGAAGGGACCGAATCGATGCCTGGTGCCTTGCTGAAACGAAATCAAAGTGGGCGAACCCAGCAACACTAGAAGTGGCAATCCGGTTGCAAGTCAGTGAAATACTCGACACTGCTGTCCCCTGTCAAGCAAGGAATCAAAGCACGCAGGACTGCGGTGCCTACAGGGTGAGCATGCAGGCTAACGGCTGAATGGGGCCACATGTCGGATTGGGCTCCCGGCGGAATCACTGCGTGCGATCGGTCGGAAACAACGAAAAAGCATGCGGAAATGCCATACTCAAGCACGAAAATCATGCAAATTCAATCCAACCAAGACAACCAAATACTTGCAGCTCAAGACACACAGATACACGCACATGACGCAAATTTCTCAGTTCCAATCACTGTGTCGCAAGGAAGGCTCGCGACTTTTCCGTGGGGCAGGCGCTATCAAAACTGGCCCGGGGGAGGCGGGGCCGGAAGCCGGCGCCTAGGCGGTACCGCCGGGGGCATAGTCACTCGATGACGCCGAAGATGGTACCGCCGGGGGCACAGGCAGGTGGCCCGTCCTTTCACTCGATGACGCCGAAGATGAAATTTTGGGATCCGGCTGCGTGTGAGGTCTCGCTTTCTTCGGCACCGGCTTCGGGAAGGGACTGGGCGGCATAGCCTTGGGTGGCGGCCCCTGACAGTATGGGGTCATGGCAAGGATCCTGGCTGCGCCAGAAGCGCTGATGTTGGGCTCCGGCGCGATGTCTGGCCACAAGGCCTGGATTTTGGGGGGAGCGCCCCCTTTGACCTGCGGCATCTGCTTGATGAGCGCGGGCCGCGGGCGCGCTTTGACCAACGCCGTCTTGCTCGTCGGAAGCCATCTGGGCGGAGGCATCTCTTGGCCTTTGGCAGGCTGCGAGGCCTTGCCATCCTTGGGAGGTGTCGTGGGGGCGCCCACGCCCGGTGTTCCGGACTGAGGTGCGTCGGCGGCTCGCCAACTCCCCCAGTCGTCCTCGTCCTCAGAAGGAGTATGCTCATTTGAGGACGGCGAGTACGGACAATTCCAGATGGCGCCCCAGCTCCCGGCATTACTGGCTACTTCGGTGCCGGTGCCGGAGTCGTCTGCGTGAGGATCTTCTTCATCCCCAGGCTCCCCCGCCGGAGTCGACACAACACTCCACTGGGTGCTTTCCGGCAACATGGCGAGCGAGGCGAAATGCACAGAACAAGAGCGAACAAGCACAGGTTCTAAGAGCCAACGTGTTGTTCAAGTCACCAAATTCGACACGCACGCCAAGCAACTAGTCAAGGAACCGAAAGAAAAGGCAAAACTCGACACGACACGGCGGGGCGAACCTGTGTCAAGGCCAACGGCGAGGCCGGGCGGGCTTGCGACCGACAACACTGCGGGAAGCCGGAGTACCCCCATGGCAAGTGGCTGCGGAACAATGCATGTCAACGCAAGGAGCAACAAGCCAACCAAATACAAGCACAACATGCAAGCCCAACGTGTGACAAGCCAACACAAGCCGATGATCACAACCAAAATTCAAGCACGACACAAGACAACACTCCCACAACCCACAACAAGGAGGAAAAAAACCAAGAAAAAATTTGAAACCAAACCACCACGTTGCGCATGCATGTGTGGGTACAAGCTATAGAGCCAAATGCTCACGGGGAACAAACGTCACCTCAAGAATTAAAGTCGCATCTTAACAGAGGCTATCCACACGTAGGTGTGAGCGCCTTGAGGGTATCCGGGTCAGACAGCAAGCTCGGGTCGAGTAGACCAATCTGCAAACATGCATGTTTCCATTTGCGTCCATCATTGAACGCCTTGGTGTAGATGTCAGCCGCCATTCTGTCGGTGACCTCATACGCCAAATACATGTAATCACGTGTGAACATCTCATGCATCCATGAGATGCAAACAGCATGGCTTCTCTCAAGGTGGCGCATTGTGGGGTTTCTCCCCGATCGCACGACACCGATCATAGCCTTGTTATCGTCAGAGAACACAAAGTTCGGTGACTTCTTGAGAATCCGCTCCAACAACTTCAGAGCAGGCATACCCATGGTTCTCATGGCAACATCGGCCGCAACTATTTCGGCCTCAGGAGTTGAGTGACTCACACAACCCTGTCTTTTTGAGCTGCCAGACAACGGAAACCGGGTATTAGGCCCTTGTATATTCATGTGTCCACCAGAGGTGGAACGTAGCGAGTCGACGCATCCTGCAAAGTCAGCGTCCGCATACAAGGCCAAGTGCACATCATCCATGGAGTCTCCGACCCAACCGACCATGCGCCAATGTTTCGTATGATGCACATAGCACATCAAATGATGCAAACCCCGATCATCGGAGTCAGTCCACCTGTGCACATTCCGTGCCAGGCGATTCACTTGCCGCAACAAATCGAAGCGAGCAATCCGCGCACCGTACAGCAACTTCATTAGTACGCTAGCGGCATGCGGAGCAAGGTGTCCACGCACGGGCTCCTTCATGGCCAACTCAGGAGTCCCTCCCCGCTGGTCCGGCACTGTGGCAGAACCGTCGGTGGGCACAAGATTGTTACACCAATTGCACACGACTGACGGCCCCTCTCTGGCAGGCTTCCGTGAGACGTGATTCTTTGTTTCTTCATGCAACTCAGGAGTGACAACCTTATTCAACTTTACGTCGCCCGCCACCTCAAGATAGCGGTCGACACAGGAACGTAGGAACTGTTCCATGTCATAGGTCACCGTTGTTACGCGGTGTCCGTTCCCGAGAGTGACGTTTCCCTTGCTTTGATTACAACCAAGGTACATGTCAAGTCCAGTCTCGGGCTCGATCTTCAAACGTGTACGCAACATGCTCCATCCCTGGGCAAGGTTCTTTTGTGGCCCTGCCATTTTGAAGTCGTCGACATACACAACCAGAACAAGCTGGAGCTTTTCATGAATGTACACTGACGGCCAGTCCTCACCGATGGGTTCAAAACCAACGGCTCGCACTGATTCATCACAGTGCTGCTCCCAGAAGGTTCCCGCACCTGGGTGTCCGTACAGCGCCTTCCTCAATGGGACGACTGGTCTTCTGTACTTACCCCATTTGCATTCACTCGGCACAGCCTCCGGTGGCAATTCAATCCAACATGGCGTGCCTCTCAATGTGGCCTGGATGTATGCTTGAACAGCGTCGGCCATCTGCACATCCCAACCATCATGACAACCCAAAAAATCCGCCCAACGCGAGGCCTCAAACGAAGCAGGAGAGTTCCCCATCAAAGCTTTGATTCTTCACTTGGTTCCCCAACAACACGCCTCTAGCCTTGAACTTCCTCTTAGGATCACCAACAGGCAACTGTGAGTGCTTTTCAACGCAAATACCACGCGCGCGAGCCATGTGTATCTCTTCCCCTTTCGCTTTTGCCTCCTTAGCCACAGCGTCATATTCCCGCACTGCGCCTAGGTCGAAGACGCCCTGGTCGATTAATCCCGACCATTCTTTCTTCATTGATGCCAACGCATCAGGGTTGGTCATAAAGCGTCGAAGAATCGCACAACTTTTACGGCTTTCTCTCTGTGCTGTATTCGCTCAGAAGTCACACACGGCATCGATGGGTATTTCTTGGCTTCACCGTTTTCTCCTATTGCAGGCAACGCGAGTGGCACTTTTCCAGAAACTACCTCAGCAGACTCCTCCCATTCATACCAGGTAAAATCCGTCGATGCATCGACCGTAGGATCTGTCCCCGATGTCGTCTCAGCTTCGTCTTTCTGACGCTCTATGACTGATGCAACCGCCTTCGTCCAATTTGGAGTTGACCTCGACCGCTCCTCAGATTTGAACTTCCAGGCGTAAATTACCACCAGACACTCAAATTCTTTCTCAAGCTGGACATTTCGTCTCAAGACGTCTTGGGATTGCTTGGAATCCATGCTCCGTCAACAGGATTTACAACTATCCTGACCCAATCAAGTTCAGCCAAGTGTTTCCCATCCAGTGGGTTCTTGATCTTTGATATGTTCTTCCGCAATCCCCAATTGTACTGCCATTCAACTCCACCCCAGCGGTTTCGAAGCATTGCTCGAATTCTCTTACCACCGGGCATCTGCAGAGTCTGTGCCTCAGCCGGCGCAGAAATCTCAGATTCCTTACTCTTGGGGTCGTCTTTCTTCTTCTTGCCACCGCCCTTCACCTCGGCCTTTTCCTCCTCGGTGTAGTATTTCCTCATCATTGCCCATTCATCGGGAGTGTACTCTGGAGGTCTCGTCGTCTTCATTAACCTGAATCCATCTTTCCCGACAGGATATGGTCTTCCGGCCTTGTCGATCTTTACCTCCTTACCATCATCGTTGACGTACGTGATGCCATCCCCAGGTAGTCCAGCTGACACATGTGGAAGGTCGTGCTTCGTAACTTCTTCGTCGCCCTTGGCATGTCCATCCCCTTTTCCTTTTGATGAGCTCGGTCTAGCATCCTCTTCTACCACATGGTCCCCCCGACCTCCGACAAGTACTTCCGGACCATCGTCAAGCAGCAGACCAGCGATCTGGTCGACCTCATTGTCGAGCAGTCGCTTCTCGTCACTCTGCAATAACTCGGGTTCGTAGTCCTCATCTTCGATCAGGCGGTCGCGTGCGTCCAGACCGATTGCGTCGACAGATCTCAATCCCTTCCAGGGTCTCGTTGGCAGCCTTGTACTTCTGTTGTATTGGGAACGTTAGAGGTGACTTGAGAATCATCCTCTCCGTCTGATGTGGCATTCTCAATCGAGGTGGAACCTTTGCCTTCTTGATGTTCAACTCTGCACCCGCAAACGCAGTGAGGGCCCAAGCCCGATACTTGTTTGCCCAATGCATCCCGGTGCTCAACACGTATCCAGCAAATATCCCAGTTTCCCCTCTTGGTTCGAATTTCTCCCTCTTTTCCCCTCGTGCTTCACTCGGCTTGAAGTCTACTAGCGCACCAAAAGGTATCTTCTCGCCTTTGAACTCCTCGCCACGCAGCCTCATCCAAGCGCTCGATCCATTTACTTCTTCAATGTTCATAAGATGGCACAACGTGGTGATGGCCTGCACCCAGTAGCACGTGGGTAGACCGGCATGTACAAGACAAGCCGAAGTCTGGTCAGTGATGAATTGGTTTGTTCTTTCAGCAAGGGAATTATTCTGCGGTCGTCCAGGCAGCGACAGGTCGTGGATCAGTTTCAGCTCCACGCATGCATTGATCAGTTCCGGGCCATCATCCGAGTATACCTGCTTGATCTTCCTCCTCCCGCAGAAGTGCTTGATGGCCCTGACGACGGAGTCAGTGTCTCTTCTCGCAGTTGGATAAGCCATGATAATTCCGGTATATATGTCCCGAATAATGAGCGCATACCTGCCTTCCACTTCATGATCTCCTGATGCCGTCACAAAGTCGAACGTCACCAGGTCCCCAAACATCTTTACCTCCCTCTTGAAGGCCCCTGTTCGTGATCTGAAGTGTCTCATCTTTGCCTTGACGCATGATTCGCAGAAAGGGTTTCGATACCTGTGTGTAAGCAAATGAGCAATGGAGTTGGCGTCCCTCTTGAGGACTCCCACTTTCCTCTTTATTGATGACCCTTCGTACACATCAACTTCAATTCCGGCATCTGGATCATCCTCATCAACCTCTTCCTCGTTAGCTTCGGCATCACCATGTCGACATGGGACTGGCGCAACGTCTACAGGTATTTCCTCAGCTACGGGAGGCGGACGTACCGGACCGGCTGGTCCGAAGTCAAACGCACCATCATGGCGCTCGCCCTCGACCTCTGCGGATTCACCGACAGCGGCTGGTGTGACCTCGTTGTCATCGTCGCCATCCTGGTCTGCCGCATCGTTCGTTACCATTGCCAATACTTCCGAAAAGTGCTCCTTGAGGTCGTCTACCGTAGGGCGATGCCTGTTACTCCGAAGTTTACCATCACTCACGAGGTATGGGATGTCGTCCTTGACTTGTAAGTGCACGAATCCCTGCTTTGGTGTAACCATGAAAGGTAGTTTACCAGGCATCCAGTGAAACGCATAACCCATTTTCACGCATCTCCTCCCTATCGACAACACCGTGGGTGTCTCGTCCAACACGTGCGGCTCGACAGTCTCGTCCAACTCGTCCACGACTATCTTGGCCACGTCGGACGTGGAAGTGGAACCATTTGCGGTCTGGAACACGATCTCATCATCATCCTTCACAATATCGACACCTAGACTCTTTGACTTGGCTCTTCCAATGAGATCATGACCACATCCAGTATCCATCAACCACTTCACCCGTTTGCTGATGCACGTTGACATTGCGAACACATTCTTCGGCAAACCATGCTGTTTCTTCCAGTCGACGGCCGACTCTTTGATCTCGTCCTTGTCCCGATCATATTCGAACATTATGCTGCTCTCCTTGGTTACTGGGAAGTAGTGTTTCTTGTGTACGTCGTCCACCACCTCTCTCAGTATTCTCGCTCTTATCAATGATCGTTGGACTTGATAGGCTGATAATTCTCGATGATCACTGCTCTTAAACTTCTTCTCATCGACGTGCACGTACTGATAAGGCTCATTCTCATTGTCCTCATAGCCGTACCACTCACCTTTTCGTTCCCATTGCCTTCTCTCGTCTTTGAGATAGATGATCTCCCCATTCTCGTCGACATCGAGTACTTCCTTGAACCATACCATCTTCTCGGGGATCTCGGACTCGCCAGACCATCTTGATGATTCGCTCATTGCGTCGTCATCACGCTCGTGGTAGACAGTCTCGGCTTCATCCGGTTCGACCTGGTCAACGTCCTTCTTGAAGCTAACCTTTCCCGCAGGAGCCGATTGCTTCAGGACTATTGCAGGCATCGCGACGGCCCTTCGTGCAATAGCTGGTGCTGCGGCCTTGGCGGCAGCCTTCGACTTGGCTTGTGCCTTGTCGCTTGACGTTGCCGGAGCTGAATTGTTCTTGATGAGCTCGTGCCTATACTTGCAAGCACTTCCCTTGTCGCACTTTCCCTTCTGAAACGCGAAGCATGCTCCATCATCCCTCTTTGGTGACGATGATCTGGAATGTGCATTCATTCCCTTTTACGCATCCCTTCGCGGACTTGAAGTGATACCAACATGGGTTATCTTTACTTCCGCCCGGACTCTTGCCTCGGTCGCTGGCACCGTCGGACTTGCCGTTCTTGCCAGCGTGACCCTTTGCTTTGGCCTTTGGGAGTACAGGAGCAGCATCAGGTTGACTGGGTTTCCCCTTCCTGCCTTTGCCACCCTGGTTCTCCTGTTTGCCAGTGGCCGGGGCTGCATCTCTGCCGCCCGACTTCATCATCGACTTGACCGATTTCTCCTTCATGTCAAGCATCAGGTCCTCCCGATCCGCCTTGATCTGATGGTCGATCAATGCCAACAAGAATTCGTCTTTTGAGGATGCTTGTCCGGCAATCTATGGTAGGCTTGAGACCGAACTCCATCTTCTTGCTCCCTTTGATCTTCCTGTAGAGAATATCTCTGAGAGCCAACTTGCTGGGTCTGTCCTCGCTCCTCATCTTTAGCAACAAATCATACCACTTGTTCCTGAATATAACCAAATTCTTGTCTCCAGGAAAGTCAAGGTTGAATAGGTGCTCGATGTGGTAGACAAGATCCGTTCGATCAGACGTCCTGAATGATTGCATAACCAATGCCACTAACTCTCGTCCCTTCACGATCACCCCTTGTTGATGTCGTAGTTCCGAGTGTCGCGTAGCGTCGAGGTACACGTCTTTGGCTTCGTCAGGTGCTTGTTTCAACATGTTCTGCATGCCCATGGCCATTTTGATATCTATAGTAGCGAACCTGTCGCTGCCGGAGTCACTCAGCATGTTCAGGTCTGGGTTTAGCCCAAGAGCCTGTTCCAACCGTTTGTCCATGTGTCAGTATCTGGATCTGCGCATGCACTCAGAACATTCATGAGCAATTGCATCTTCCAGTTATCGAGTTGATGGATCTTTGGCCAAGCAGGAATAGACACCCTCTCGGCTTCTTTCCTCGAAATCCTCGGTCTTTCGTTCTTGATTTCTCGATCATCCCTCGATCTTCTGCGCCTCCTCCGTGTCCGATTGTCATCTTCTTCCTCTTCTTCTTCCTCGTCCTCTTCGTCCTCTTCGTCGTCGTCATCCTCGTCCTCATCACCGGGTGGATCATCCGGAGGTCCTCCTCCGCCACCTGTGAGGCTCAATTGACGTCGACCTGCCCCTTGTCTTTTTCCATTGGGCGAGAATCCACCGTAATCCAATGGGGGTGTAGTACCGTTGTTTCCCCCTCCATTAGCACCACCACCACCAGTTGTAGTAGCGGATTGTGGGACATGCCCAACAACCCCTTGCATCTGGGATAGGTGTACATCGATCATTGGATCACCAAAAGTCGGAAAGAGGATCGAACCTGGCATTATTGACGAATTAGGGATCAGATTCGAAGATGATGACGGGAATAACCCAGTCACCCTCTTGTCTACCCTAGTCGAATTAGCTTGGGGTCCTCCCTCAGCGCGTTTCACTACTGCTCGTTCACGATGTCCATCTTTACTGCTAGAGGCTTCCTGTGTTTCCAGCTTCTGAGTGCTCGTAGTTCCTCATTGACAGCGTCGAGTTGACGAACAAAACTCTCTTCTTGCTTGAGCGTTGCCTCTCGATCCTTCAGTTGTCCCTGAAGTTCAAGCATCTCCTCGAGGTACTCATCATACACTCCTTTAGCTGTCAATCTCCAGTACTCGGCCTCCTTCGACTTCTCGTCCATCGTGCACCGCTCTTCTTGTTTTGCTTCTCTGACCTGGGCTAGCTCCAAGATCGCATCTTGACGATGACCACCCTCGATAGCAATCATCTGGTCCTTCTTCAACACGTCGGATTCGTACTGTTTGACGATCTCTTCCTTTTCGCGAAGTAAGCACTCTGCTCTCTTCGACTCTTGCTCCGCGAATGTTGTAACGTCGTTCAGTCTCGCCATCAGCTGCTCCCTGGAGTCCTCCATAGAGTACGTCTCGGGGCGTTTGACGAGTGCGTGCTCCAACTGTGCTTTCAAACTTTGGACCATCTCCTCCTCGTTGAACTTCTCGATAGATGTAGACGATTCAATACCTCTGATCTGTTGCTGATAAACTGATATTTGTTGCGAAGCTTCACGGTGTATCTGACTTGCATGTATAGCTGACTCCTGCGCGGCCGACTTCTCGCTTGCCATGTAGGATTTCATCACTGCAATCTCCCGCTTCTGCTCCATAATAGTTCCCTCAGCTTGTCTCATCTGTTGTATTATAACATTCGACTCCATGTCTTTCTTTTCCCCGTACTGATATGCGTTCATTTCCACCTTGCGCATCTGTTGGGCTTCCTCCTCAAACTTGCGCCATGCCTCAGCCATGTGGTGTTGGTGGTGACTCACAAGATGTCCCGACTGCTTGCTAGCAATCTCGCATCGTCTCTCCAGCTCCTGGATCCGGATGGTGCTCCCATAGTCTTCTTGATGAAGATTCGCCATCGCTGCCGACATTTCATCAAGTGTCTTTTGATATTCCCCGATCTCCATCTCCATCTTGTTCTTTGGCGCGAAACTCTGCACTGGTGGGTGATTTAGACCTCCCACCTTTCGATGTTGACCTCACGCCCTTCTGCGACGTCCGTGGTCGCAGGCGAAGATGATGATCTTCTCGGCGGGGATTCTCTTTGCTTCGACTCTTGACGAACATCGATCTGCTTCCATGATCTTGTTGGAGTGGATATGTCGCTGAATAGCGCGGATCCTCCGCTCCCAGGTTCATCCTGTGAATCTGCGATCATATCCATCACCGCAGGAAGAGCCATCAATCCATTGGATCCCTCTGAGCTGCTGTTCCCAAAAGTCGCAGTACTCGGGCTCGCTGAAGATGCCATTGTACCGTGTAGGTTATTGTCCCTTTATTGTCCCTGTACCCGCAATAAACCAGCTGTCTCCCAGTCCAGTGTAGAGCTGTCGTTACGGCTGATAACCTGTCAAGAGACGGCAAGGTGACGTCCCGTGGGACGCTGTCCACCGAACCCTCCAGCTGTAACACCAACCACGTGGAAAGGTGTATACGGTCAAACCGTTATAGCCGAACCCGTGCAAATGTTGTAAGGGAGAAGGAATAATAGTTACAACAGTGGTCCTGACAATGCAGCGCAAGCGAAGTGTTTTCCGCTCTCAATCGCCGATCACGTATGAACGCAGCTACACATAAGATCTTGAACCTCACTTGTGTCTTGAGCCAAATGGCAATCAATGGAACCTTGTAAGCAACACAAACACGGACCTCAGAACAGCTTCCCAGTTTAGGCACGGGGCCAGGAGGGTTTTAACAAGAACAAGAACAAGAACAAGAACAAGAACAAGAACAAGAACAAGAACAAGAACAAGAACAAGAACAAGAACAAGAACAAGAACAAGAACAACAAGAAGAAGAACAAGAAGAAGAAGAAGAACAAGAAGAAGAACAAGAAGAAGAACAAGAACAAGAACAAGAAGAAGAACAAGAAGAAAAACAAGAAGAAGAACAAGAAGAAGAAGAAGGAACAAGAAGAAGGAACAAGAAGAAGGAACAAGAAGAAGGAACAAGAAGAAGGAACAAGAAGAAGGAACAAGAAGAAGGAAGAAGAAGAAGGAAGAAGAAGAAGGAAGAAGAAGAAGGAAGAAGAAGAAGAAGGAACAAGAAGAAGGAAGAAGAAGAAGGAAGAAGAAGAAGGAAGAAGAAGAAGGAAGAAGAAGAAGGAAGAAGAAGAAGGAAGAAGAAGAAGGAAGAAGAAGAAGAAGGAACAAGAAGAAGGAAGAAGAAGAAGGAAGAAGAAGAAGGAAGAAGAAGAAGGAAGAAGAAGAAGGAAGAAGAAGAAGGAAGAAGAAGAAGGAAGAAGAAGAAGGAAGAAGAAGAAGGAAGAAGAAGAAGGAAGAAGAAGAAGGAAGAAGAAGAAGGAAGAAGAAGAAGTAAGAAGAAGAAGGAAGAAGAAGAAGGAAGAAGAAGAAGAAGAAAGAAGAAAGGAAAAGAAGAAGGAAGAAGAAGAAGGAAGAAAGAAGAAGGAAGAAGAAGAACAAGAAGAAGAACAAGAAGAAGAACAAGAAAAAAAAACAAGAAGAAGAACAAGAAGAAGAACAAGAAGAAGAACAAGAAGAAGAACAAGAAGAAGAACAAGAAGAAGAACAAGAAGAAGAACAAGAAGAAGAACAAGAAGAAGAACAACAAGAAGAACAAGAAGAAGAACAAGAAGAAGACCAAGAAGAGGAACAAGAAGAAGACCAAGAAGAAGAATAAGAAGAAGAACAAGAAGAAGAACAAGAAGAAGAACAAAAAGAAGAACAAGAAGAAGAACAAGAAGAAGAACAAGAAGAAGAACAAGAAGAAGAACAAGAAGAAGAACAAGAAGAAGAACAAGAAGAAGAACAAGAAGAAGAACAAGAAGAAGAACTAGAAGAAGAACAAGAAGAAGAACAAGAAGAAGAACAAGAAGAAGAACAAGAAGAAGAACAAGAAGAAGAACAAGAAGAAGAACAAGAAGAAGAACAAGAAGAAGAACAAGAAGAAGAACAAGAAGAAGAACAAGAAGAAGAACAAGAAGAAGAAAAAGAAGAAGAACAAGAAGAAGAACAAGAAGAAGAACAAGAAGAAGAACAAGAAGAAGAACAAGAAGAAGAACAAGAAGAAGAACAAGAAGAACAAGAAGAACAAGAAGAACAAGAAGAACAAGAAGAACAAGAAGAACAAGAAGAACAAGAAGAACAAGAAGAACAAGAAGAACAAGAAGAACAAGAAGAACAAGAAGAACAAGAAGAACAAGAAGAACAACAAGAACAACAACAACAACAACAACAACAACAACAACAACAACAACAACAACAACAACAACAACAACCGCAACCACAACCACAACCACAACCACAACCACAACAACAACCACGACAATGCCAATGGCAACAAACCAGAATGCGCCACAACCGCAACGCAACCAGAACCACAACCAGCAACAACACATCGTCAACAACAACGACAACACCAACAAGAAGAACGACGACGCCACCACAATACGGTGTTAGCCATGGCTCAGGCGACAAAAGCGAAACAAACAAGCTGATTGGACAAAAACTGTCACAGGGCCGGACAACCCCGCGTGTCTTGCAGATCACAAGTCGACCGGATGACGTCAAGCACGTTCTAGACAAGGCGAGCAGCACTTTGCTGACTGCCTGCAAATGCACAAACAGCGACGCCAAGCCAACTCTGACAGGTTTGGCAGGTCAGTAGATTGAAAAGCTTTGACAAGCTGGCTAAATGTGCTCCAAAACACGGTCGATCTCAACATGGCAGCAAGAACATTGCGGCGCACAACGCGCAAACGGCATGAACAACGCGACGCCGCAGCACTTCACACTGCATTCGGACAGGACCGCCACTCTTTGGCAAGCTCCCTCCTACCACCTCACGCATTACTGACTTAGCGGCACGTCCTTCGTCTTCTACGCCATGTCAAAGGTGCAACGGCTGTGGTGTAGTCTGTCGTTACAATACGAGGCGACGACAAGTTTGGAGCGAGCGCAAAGATATTTGTAAGACCAAATTACTACACAACTGCCAAAAATTACTACACACAAATTATACACAAAATTACTACACAAAAATTACTACACAAAATTACTAAACAAAAAATCATTGTTTTCCTCTGAGCACAAAACGCCTCCAAAGTGCATATACTACACTTGCTCATAGCCATAAGGCTAAGTGAAGTAAACATGCAAGTCATGCCAAAAAGTGTCAACTGTACATGAAGGTATCACATACAACACTGGGCATTGTGGGGGTCAGAAAACTTAGTCACCCCGCCTTGAGTTGGCTTGATTTTCAATCCAACTCAATCTCTGAGTTTGACCTGTCCTCTGCTTTGCAGAGTGTTTCTTGCGAATCGAGCTATGTCGATTTTCAGGCATGCAATCCAAACAAGGAATGAAACCTCGTTTGATCAAATCATACTCGAATGAATTCTCCAGATTTGACTTCTTCTGCACATGTTTGCAATCCAGTTTGTGAAAACATCTTCCAAACTTCGTCACCGCAAACTTCTCGCATTTCTTCTCCGCACGAGTGGCGAAATACCACTTCAGGAAATTGCACGTTGTTGCAAATGCAAATCTTGTAAATCTGAAAATACCATATAGCAAAGTAATCATGCCAAGCAAAAATACTGCATCCACGCAAACATCTCCTGCATCCATATGACCGAAAAGTGGGCCATTGAAATTCACATAGTCCGAAAAGCTGAAGTTGTTCATCTCTGTCTCGGAAGTGATTGGGCTCGGGCTCAAGGCGTCGGTGCTTGGAATCACAGATGCCACGAGCATGTAGCGCAGGATCTGCTTGGCTACCGTGTTGCTCTGGTGGTCAGAACTTCTGTCCATCGCCATCCGAAGGTGGCGCAAACACTGCACGAAATCTTCACGCTGGTTCTCACGTCTCACTGTTTCAGTTCCAACAAGTTCACATGCATTGGTGTCGTAAACACTGATCTTGAACAAAAGGTAACGAATCCGTTCACGTGTCAAACGTTTGGTTCCAAGATCCGCACAGTTCTCCTTTGTTGGGATAGCTGCGGTCTCAAGCATGCGTTCACGAACCATCTGTTGAATCCATAAGATTCGACACGAAAGATGACGAATGCGTCCCACGCCTGAGCGTAATAGGATCTGCTTCGCCGCTGCATTGTCCAAAATAAGCTTCAATCTGATTGCTGTCCTCAAGCAAAACATGATGCACAATCTCAAAAGAATTCCATCGCAAGTTACAGAAACTGCTGCATGAACTTCTGCTTCTGCTGAGCTCAGGGCTATGACTCTCTGGGTCCTGCTACTTGCAAGTAGTAGGCAACCTCGGAAGAGAATCGTTCCGGCACTAACGGATTTGCGCGATGCCTTGTGCGCTGCCCAGTCGGAATCGCTGAAAAGCTCAAGAACGAAACCATTCTCGTTCTCCGGCGAATACCACAAACCATCTGGTTGAATCTTCAATTGCAATGCGAAAAACTGACCTTCAAGCAAATACAAAGCTAAATGTTTCAAGAGGGTCCAACTGCGCTCAGTTGGCTTGGACATGTACTGCGAAAGTCCTCTGATGCCGTAGGCACATTCTGGGAGGTCATTGGCCAAATAAAGCAAAATGCAAATCGCTGACCTGAATCTGGATGCTCGATCAGGTTCAAGCAAACTGCTGTCATCTGGTTCATTCATCAAGTCATGACATGGGGTCTTCATCGCTTTCAACTTGCTTGAAACGCCGACAACCTCAAACAGTTTGTCAAAGTGTCGTCTGTTCTGCTGAATGTGGATCACGTTGTCCTCAACAAGCACATGGGTTCGCTTCAGAAAGTTGATTTCATCCCCAACGTCCTTCATGACGCTAACAGAGATTTTGTAAGTGGACTCAAAAGTGGGGATCAGGTTCTGATAGAAGAAAGGTTCCTCACAAACAATCTGCATGTCGTCCACATGTAACAGTAAAATGCAAATAGCATCTGCTGCTCTAAGCAAACAGGGATATGCTGCACAACTCTCAAAATTCAACTTCCTGCGTGTAAAACTGGTTACACTGTCGTACCATTGTTGACTGCCGTCTCGTTGTCCTGGTAGGACTTTACCTAATGCAAACAAAAGGTCACCACACACTACAAGTGTTGGTTCACGCTGGTCAACAGTCAAAAACGCATCTGCAATGTCAATTGCTGCCATGACAAAGGATTTGTCTGGGTAAGCTTCTTTCAAATGCAAAAACAGGGTTGGCAAAAGTCTGCACGTCACATTGCTCGAAGCCGGGCTGAACAGATCTTGCCTGTCGGGTGTTAGCCAGGCAAATTCCTTGGCAACATACCGAGCACGTCTCAACCAAACTCTTGCGCCATCTACGACTTTGTCTCGCCATGTATGCACAAAGCGTGTTGAAAGTCTTTTGGCCGTGGCTGCATCAATTGATTCGGGTGGCAAAAGAACACCTTTGCTCTGCAAACGTGATATCTCAACTGCCTCTGCAAGTCTGTCAAGTGTTTCCAAATCTGTTCCTTGGATGTCTGGCTCCTTCTCCTCAAAAGGAAAAGTCAGTTGCTGCACCAGGGACTCCATGTCTGGTGTCTCGCATTCATAATCCCAGAAAGGATCATCCAGCGTCTGGTCATAGAACTCCAAATCATTAAGTTCCTCAGGAGAAAAAGTTGTAAGTGTCGCTTCGTCTTCATGGTCATATTCAGTCCCATCAATCAAGTGGGTCCTGAGGGCACTCCTGGCCCATGACCTCTAGGTGATGCCGGGCCTGCTACTGCTGCTGAGGCTGGTGGTGGCAACATCCTTCGTTGCGAAGGTTCCATCCCCGCCTGAGATGGCATCTGCACATTCACATCTGGTGCAGATTCTTGATTATCATCCAAAGGTGGCATTGGTGTGCCTGGGCCCAAAATGGGCATCGGCGTGATTGGATCTTCTGCTGCTTCATGTGGAGTGAAAGGAATCAATGCCGGGGGAATCGCTTGAGCTGCATGAACAAGAGGTGGCAAAACGCGCTTAGGTACAAAGGCTCTTGTCCCCAAAGTTGTAAATGAACACTCCCAGGGTGAAATCTCAACCATTCCAATGTCATCTAGAGACCAAGGGGTAGGAAGCCTTCTGACAGAACGTGTAACAAATAAACCTCCTTGACATGCAACAAGATGTGAGTCGTTCATCAGGGTCTTTCCCTTCCTCCAAGATGGAAGGCCTTTGGCCGAGGCTTTGCTGTAGCCCATGATGTTCTCCCCGAACATGCAAATCTTTCCAGAACAAACTCGGCTTGTACACCTCTCAAAGGGAGTCTCACCTTGTGATACTGCAAAACGGTTATGCAACCAGCATGCATGAACATAAGCCCATGAATACACCGGGTGGTGTGCTGAAAAGAGCGGCTTGCCTTCTGCTCCACATCCTTGTTCAAGCTGCTGCACCAGCAAATTGGCTTGATTCCGCAAAACCTGAACTGTCACTTCTGCTGCACCGTTGGCCTGTTTGTTGCCTGGTGCAATTGTTTCTGCACGCACTTGGACTCCAAGTCCTTTCAAAGCCTTCTTTGCTGATTCAAGCAACGCGATTGTGCTTGGCTCATTGTCACATCTACATGCAACTGAAGTGTGGCCTATCCAGGTCACAAATCTGCACAACTCACCAGTGAGGTAGGGCAAATCCTTCCCACCTTTGGAAGGGGTTGGTACTGCATGCATCGATTTTGTTGAACGGTCATGAGTAACAAGAACTGTCAAAGGGTCAGGGTCTCCATCCAAGCGACTCGCAAATCCAAAATCAAATGACACCAAAGAGTCTGGTCTTGTCTGGCCTTGTGGGCTATGCATAAAGGGCACCATGCACGAAATGGAATATGAGTTAAGGCATGTTCTCGCTTCTCCTCATCTGAAGGGCTTGCTGGAATGCCAGGGGCTTGAGGTTCTCTCTCCAAATCTCGCTGCAACCTATGCTTGACAGAGTGTGCTGCCAAAAGCGCTTGCTGTTCCAAATGTTTCACCATACGCGTGAAAATCTGCGAGCGGTTTCCATGCTGAGGTAAACCAAGCGATGCACATGCTGCTTTCAAAACTACCAGTGATGAGCTGCCTGAAACGCGTACACCATCAATTGTGATTTCATCAGGTCCTGCCAACACACTAGGCTCGGGCGGTGGTTCATCAGCTGCAACAGGAACTTCATCTGGTCTGGCCTGCATTTGCACATCTCCAGTTGCAGAGGATGATGATGAAGCTTGCCCCGCCTGAACCGGTGTGTCCAGAGGTCTAGCTGCTCCATGGGGTTCCTCCACAGAAAAACCAATCTGCTCAGGTGTACACTGAACACCATGTCCAATCGTGATCGCCTCCTCGAACTCGCCTGGACCCACAATTGGTCCTGTCATCGAATCTGCAAAATCTGAAATAAGCTGATTGTATTCAATGACATCCCATGTTGAATCTCTTTTCACCAAAGTCGTCCTATACCACAGAAATAGCTCAGCTGGAGCCATAGTCGTGTCCACAAAGAACGGCTTGTAGGTCCTAATGGCAAAGCATGCTTCTCCAAGCTTCTTCCAAGAGGTCTTGACTGTTGAGAGATTTTCTGAGAGTGTAACTGCTCGCACCTGCATCTCATCCATAGGTGGTTCATCTGATTGCTCCACCATTCTGATCATACCTTTGATGCACAGAGAGTTTCTCTTGAATGTGATGGGAATCCGCGATGTGCCATTCCACAAGTGAGGTCCTGCATCATCGGTGTTAATGATCCAGCCGTGCTTCATCAGCCTCCCAAGTGACAACAGAGGCGAAGTCACTGAGGCAATGAGAAATTCCTCTTCAAGTGAAGTGTCACCGCAATCAACAGTGGCTTTCCTAGTGTTGGCTATGTTGAGTGGGTCGCCTTGAGCATCAACATAAACAACATGCTGACCTGGGCGCACGGCTCGTCCCACTTCTCCAAAGCAAAGAGGTAGTGCTGAACCGTCAGCACCGCTATCAAGGATAATATCCATGTCACCTCCAACATGCTCAAAAGCGCGTACATGGTTCAAAAGGTCAGGTGCCATGGTCCATGAACAATCTGAGTCGGTACATGTCATGTCAAACACAGCGCACTTGTATGCTCCATCAGTCTCGCATGCATCAGGATCAAGTGAAACCGTCTCAGCTGTCAAAGCACGAATGTTGTACAACTGCACAAATTCCTCATCATCTGGGTTGTCAAATTCATCTGGGGTTTCATGAAAATCGTTCCACATGGGCGCTCGTCTCACCTGTCCAGTCTGCTGTTTGCCAACTTGTTGAAATTGTCCAACAGGCTGATTGCTGGAAGCCGATGCACCAGTTGCAAAACTCACATGCGAACTGCCAGGATTGCTGTAAGTGGTTGCACTGCTCACTGAAGGCGGTGGTGAATGCAAGGTCTGGTCATCAACTTGCCGAATCTGTCCAGTTTGCTTGTCATGTGCTAACTTTCTGCAATCTCTCTTCCAGTGTCCAGGTTTGCCACAGTACAAGCAGTTGTTGTTGCTAACTCGCTGGTCACTTTGAGGATTCTGTTGGTTGTAGCTGTACTGCTGTTTGCCTTTACCTTTGTCCTTGCCCTTGCCTTTGTTCTTTCCTTTTCCTTTTGGCTGCTGGTCATATTTTCCTTTGCCCTTTCCCTTTGATTTGCCTTTGCCTTTGATTTGGTTCAACGATTGCACCAAGTCCACATCCATGGGCACAATGCCAGTTGAAGAGCTGCTGTTCATGTTGGTGTTGTTCGCACTGCCACCAATTCCAAATTCATTGTGAATGCGCGTTGAACTCCAATTGGTGGTAACAGATTCAAAACCAAGAACCTTATTGCGAATGTCACTGTATTTGCTCGTCTGGTCCAAGGAAAGCTGTATGTGCTGTCGAATGTGGCCAGGTAGACATCGAACCAGAACTGAAAGGCATACTTCTTCTGGAACTGCTTGTCCGCAAGACTTCTGGTATTCAGAAATAAGGCGGTCAAGTCCTTGCACGTGGTCATACAAGGTTCTCTCCTTCCCAAATGCTGGCAAGTTCATGATTGCAGTCAAAATCGCCATGGAACGTGGTCGGGTATTGGGTGTATACAACTTGGTGAGCTGCCTAAACACCTCAAAACCATTTCGTCCAGGTACTGACCGCAAAATGTTCAGGGATCTGCCACGCAAAAGTCCGGTGAAAACTGAATGTAACTGTCTGCTGCGTTCCTGTGCTTCTTCTTCCTCCAGGTCCATGTCAATGGATGTCTCGACATGGTCTTCAATCTTCGTCAAGTCCGCTTCAAAGTCTGAGTCAGCTGCAAATAGCCAAGCTTTCATATAATTAGGCCAAGCTTTCAGATTCAAAATAGAATCGGGCCATTTGGATTGTTCCTCATCTGCACCAACTGCTGAAAAGGGATCAGGCATGCGAACCATCTTTCCCGCATCAGTGAATTTGCATTTCTGTGGGGCACCACGGTCAGCCTGGGCTTGTCTGAGAGCATCCACTGCAGCTGCTGCACCACTGGCAGCTTGCAGCAATGCCTGAGCCAGCTGTTGTGCCTCCGCCATGATGTTGGCCTCCAAGACCAAATGAAATGGCTATCTGTGGACCTCCAAGGCCCTTATGTGGTCGAATTGCCTCCAAGGCTGGGTTCAGTTGGTTCCAGCAGAAAAACACATGCACAAATGGCTCGAGCGCGGACCGAGTGAAAAGGGGTTCCTAAGGAAACAAAGGGATACCTGCAGGAGGTGCTGTCTCAATTGGATCAGCAGAGCTCCGCTACCATCATTGTTTTCCTCTGAGCACAAAACGCCTCCAAAGTGCATATACTACACTTGCTCATAGCCATAAGGCTAAGTGAAGTAAACATGCAAGTCATGCCAAAAAGTGTCAACTGTACATGAAGGTATCACATACAACACTGGGCATTGCGGGGGTCAGAAAACTTAGTCAAAAAATGATGTAATTCCCGAAAGCATCGCGAAGGGTTCTTCCGTGCGGAGCCCTTGGACAAGTTACACAGAGCCAAGTTGCACAGAGCCAAGTTACATAGAGACAAGTTACATAGAGCCAAGTTACATAAAGCCAAGTTACATAGAGCCAAGTTACGTAGAGCCAAGTTACATAGAGCCAAGTTACATAGAGACAAGTTACATAGAGCCAAGTTACATAGAGCCAAGTTACATAGAGCCAAGTTACATAGAGCCAAGTTACATAGAGCCAAGTTACATAGAGCCAAGTTACATAGAGCCAAGTTACATAGAGCCAAGTTACATAGAGCCAAGTTACATCGAGCCAAGTTCACAATATATCAGCTAAGGTTAGCATACATACAATTAGAAAGCCAAAGTACATCAGACCCAAATGCATCAGAGCCAAGTTTTACACAGAGCCTAAGTGCACAGAGGCCAAGTGGCACAGAGCCAGAGCGGCACAGCCTCGTTCACAGGACTAAGTCCCGACGCTTTGGAGCGACGGCACGGAGATGGTTACTCTCGACTACTCTCACCTCACCAGCGTGCTGTGGGGGGTGTGCAAGGGCTTCCAGGCCCGGCTGGACGAGGTGGAAGCCTGGCAGGCGCAGCGGGGGCCGAAGAACAAGTAAACATGGAGGCGCTGAGGGACCTGGCCGACGACTTCAACGTGCGGGACCCGCGGAAGCTGTACCGACTTGCAAGGCAGCGCGACCTCGACGTGACGCAGGCCATGGCCTTCGAGGCGCTGAAGGCCGACGTGGGCCGGCAGGTGCAGGCGCCCCGGCCGCGCGCGCTGGGCAAGTCGGCCGCCGAGGGGCCGAACGACCGGCTGCAGGCCGACCTCATCGACTTCAGCCAGAACACGCGGGGGAAGACGAAGTATGGCCTGGTGGTGATGGACGTCTTCACCCGGGAGGCTGCCGTGGAACCTCTGCAGAACAAGAACGCCGAGACGGTCGGCCGGGCCACCAAGCGTGCCACGCAGGAGCTGACGGGGGACGACAAGAACTTCGTGGTCACGACCGACCTGGGCAACGAGTTCGCCACGCTGGACCGGGAGCTGCCCGCGGAAGCCGTGCACCGAACGAAGCGCCCGGAGGACCGCAACGCCACGGCCGTGGTGGACCGGGGAATCCAGACGCTGAAGAAGGACCTGGCCACGCGCGTGGCCCGCAAGGGCGGCCAGTGGAGCGACCACTTTCAGCAGACCGCTTCGGCCTACAACGCGCGGCCCCACGAGACGGTGCATGGCGCCCCGGAAGACGTGGAGAAGCAGCCGGCCACAGAGTTCAGGGTCCTCCAAGACAACGCCGACAGGTTCCAGCACAACAAGGACTTGACGAACCGCCGCATCAAGGCAGTGGAGGACGCGGGCGCTTTCCGAGCACCGACGAACGCGGCGAGCTTCAACCCTCAGTACGGCGACGTGCAGCAGCTGCGGGCCGTGGACTCCATGACCGTCCGGAGCACCGAGGGCCGGGAGACCCTGCTGAAGCTGGCGCTGCCGGCGCCCCAGGGCAGCGGCAACGCGGCGGGCCGACTGACGAGGCGGGGCAGGCCAGCAGCTGTGAGGCAGCTGGACGACTTCCTGGCGCCTCCGAGGCGCAGGACCCTCGACTAGTTCTTTTTTGGAAAAAATGGTTTGAGGCATTGCGTTGATCTCCCTGCATCTATGGCTAACCTGTTTTTGCACGATTTTTGATATGGCATGATTTTGCATGATTTTGCTTGGTTTGCGTTGATCTTGCAAGTTTTTCTTCCCTGACTACCGTGTGTGAGGTCGGGCCATTTTTTTCCGAGCCACCCCCGAGACCCGAACTTGGACAAGAACTTGGACAAGGAACTTGGACAAATTCTATCACGTGTTTTCCTCTTGCAGAGCCACTTGTCCAAGTTCGGCCAGGGAACTTGGACAAGGAACTTGGACAACCGCGGGCTGCCGTGTTACCATGTGTTCGAGGCTGCGTAACAAGGCAGCCGGCGGTTGTCCAAGTTCCTTGTCCAAGTTCCCTGGCCGAACTTGGACAAGTGGCTTTGCAAGAGGAAAACACGTGATAAAATTTGTCCAAGCTCCTTGTCCAAGTTCTTGTCCAAGTTCGGGTCCGCTCGAGGCTGCGGGTGGATGGTACTGGATCACAGGCGCTAACACGACAACCCGCAGATGGGTTGAAGGGGGGGAGTGACGTCTTCACCCTGACAGACCTAATCCTTTTTCGAGAAAAAAAAAAGTTTCAAAATCCTTGCAAAAACCAGACTTGATGACACGAATTTCAGCGTTCACTGGATCCAAAGGGGTCCTTTTTTTGGTGGGGTGTCAAGCACGGCCAGCGCTATGATTGTTTTTTTGGACATGTTCCACAACTGTGCGATGTTCACGCGCAGCCCGCCTCTGTACCAGTGAGCGAGCGTGCACGGAAATGACTGTACGAAAAAAGCCTCCGTGCTCCTCCTAGGGTGCAGGGTCGACCGCGGTTGGCAGTGTGGCAAAGGTGTGTCGAGACCCGCGCCCGACCTTCTTGCTCCCAAACTCTGAGAGCGCCTGCTCACGCGTGCTCTGCCTCAATCTCAAAAACGACTTGCCGGACTCGGAGATGCGAACCAGCACCGAGTAGAGTCGCGCGCCACTGGTGCTCCTTGCATGCTCTGTGCTGATGCCGTTCCTCGCGAAGAAGTGCTCGGTGTTGCCCGCTGCGCCTAGGAAGTTCAAAGTCTTCTGCACGAGGAGTTTGTTGTCTCCTTGTCGAGCCCTGGGAACTTCTTGGAAGAGCTGCTCAATGACAGCCCCTTCCACGGCACTGCCCTCCTCCCGCACGGACTCCAGGTGGGGGGCTACGGACAGTGCTTGGGGCAGCGGCCACCATGTGCGCCCCTTGACGATCCTGTCGTCGTTCACGACGCGGAACAGCTTCCTCATGAACCAGAAGTACTCCGGCACAAATGCGCCGCTGCAGAGGAGTGCCTGGTACCTCTCGTTGCCGCGCTTGTGCGTGGGGAGCGTCTCGCAGCCCTGGAGGGGGAGGTTTTGTGAAAAAACTCTTATTGCCCGGGGCTTTGAGTCAAAAAATGCAAACGAAAGGAAGACATGAACGAACGAGCTCAGACTTTGCTTAAAAAAGTGGAACCCCGTGCCTCGTTCACGAAAATGTACTCTGGGGTGAGATCCCAGATCTTGTCTGCCATCCCGACGGTTCCAGGGGGGACGCTGATGGGGTAATTGCCGGCACCAATGAGCGTGGCTGTGATCTCCATGGAAGTTGCCTGCCCCTCCTTGGCCCCGCCGAAGCGGGCGCTGACTTGACCCCCCCTGGCGCAGATGAGCGGTTTCACGGTCTCCGGGTTGATCCTGCGATTCGGGTACTCGTCGCAGTAGCCCGCTGCCTTGCCGGCCAGGCCGGCCAACACCGGCTTGCAGTCCTCTGCCCCGCGGACCCTGTCGTCGAAGAGGTAGGTGGCCCCCATGTTGTGGCACAGATTGGCTCGTCCATCGCCGCCAAACCGGCGGAGCGTGTAGATGACTGTCCCCTTGCCACCCCCTGGTGGGCCGGTGATGCAGACAAACCCCACAAACTTGTCGGTCCTGGAGAAGATCTTGGCGTCCATCTTGCGAATGAAAAGCATCTTGTCAGCGGAGCCCTTGATGGCGCCGTCCTCCTCCAAGGTAACCCATTGCTCCGCCTGGCCACGAAACCACTCCAGGTCCGGGCACGTGAGGACCTTCGCCAGGGCTCTCTTTACCTCCTCTCCGCCATCCTCCTCCTCTCCATCTAGCAGACCCGATCCAACCAAGTGCCAGTTGAAGTAGAGCTCCACAAAGTTGTCCACGATGCGTTCCGTCGCTTCGGACACCTCGAAGGGTTTGTAGGGGAAGTTGGTCCGCATGTACAACCGGTCACCGGGCTGAGCGGGACGCGTCTCGTCGGTGAGAAAGTTGTAGACCATTGCCACTGAGCGGGGGTCGTCCTCGGCTGGCGGAAAGAGCAGCTTGAAGCGGCACTGGGCATCCAGGGGCTGCGACTCTGAGCGAGAGGCGCCCTTCAGTGGCACGCGAGGCATTTCACCTGGCCTAGAAGGCCCTGACGGGGCCCAGAGCCACTTGCAATCCCTGGCAATCGCGTCGTCCAGGTCCTTCACATTCCGGCGCGAAATCCAAACCCCGCGCGTGGTGAAGAGCTCCACTATGTCGTCGGCGTTCTTGAAGAGGATGTCGCTGTAAAAATCCCGAAGAACGAGTGTGAAGGAGTGGCTGGTCTCCCTGAATGTGTTCGTCCCGACTGCCGACTTGGCCACCTGCCAATTGTCCAGGAAGGCAATCGAGTCAAGGCCAGACACCCGCTTCAAACTCTGGCCAGCTCCACAGGGTTGCGCAGCGCTTTGACGGCGAAGGCCAAGCCTTGGGACACTCTCCTGACCTGGGCCATCAGGTTGGCCTCGTTGTAGGACTCCCGCTTGAACCAGAAGACCACTCCGTCATGCTCGACGGAAGCAATGGGAATGTCATGAACTCGCGGCCAGTTGCATCAAACTGTCCACACCAAGCCTCTCATCCCGCTCGTCCAAGGCGTTGGTGACACTGCACTCAGGGTACCACTTGTTCTGGGACTTGTAGAAGCGCAGCAAGTCGGGATGGCGGTTGCTCACGACGGCGTGGTACTTCCGGGTCTCCGCTTTCCATGTGCGCAGCAGCTGCGAGTTCTCGAAGTCTTTGAGCCCCTCGCTGGAGACGTGGATGCCAGCGTTCTGGAGCCAGGTCCCCACACCGGAACCGTTGGACATGGCCAGCAGGAGTCGCTTCACCTGCTTCTTGAAGCTCATCGCCGGCTGGTCGGACGCCACGCCCTTTTTGAAAAGCTCGCAGAAGGGCAGAAGGGCTTGGTCGCAAGTCTCCACATTCCCAAGCTCCAGGTGCAGGGTGAAGCCGTCGGGAAAGTTGCCTTCATTCTTGATGCGGTTGGCCCTGAGCTGGATGTAGCTGAAGCACATGTCCACGTCCACGTGGACCCATTGCGCCAGTGCAGGGGGGGTGCGAGCCACTGTCTTCACCAGCTTGGACGCTGCAAAAGCGCTCCTGCCCAGGAAAGTGCGGGGGATGCCCTTGAAGACCTCGTTCTGCATGCAGAGCAAGAGGTCAGGGTCCTCGCTCGGGTAAGTGCCCCAGGGCGAGAGCCCCGAGTAGCGACGCCCACTGAAGCCGTGGGCGTGCGGGAGCCACAGAACCACCCTGACACAGTACCCCACGCCGTTCACGTACTCGCAGCGCCTGTAGAGGTAGTTCAGCTCCACAAACAGCGGACCATTCTCGTTCCCGATCCGTCTGGCGTCCTGCAGGCGAAGAAAGTGCAAAATCTGCTCCGGGTTGATGGGCTCAAAGACCATCTCCCACTCAATGTCCTGAGGGGCGGAGCCCGGTGGGTTGGTCCTGTTCTCGATGGCAAGCCAAGCCTCCTGCTCAAAACTTCCCTCGTCGTCAGACTGGCGTTTTTGCTTCTTCCTCTTTGGCTCAGCCGGCTTCTGATACGGGACCGAGGCCGGCTTTGGCTGTGCCGGCTTTGGAGCTGGTGCCGGCTTTGGAGCTGGTGCCGGCTTTGGAGCTGGTGCTGGCTCAGGAGCTGGTGCCGGCTTTTGGAGCTGGTGCTGGCTCAGGAGCTGGTGCCGGCTTTGGCTGCGCCGGCTTTGGAGCTGGTGCTGGCTCAGGAGCTGGTGCCGGCTTTGGCTGTGCCGGCTTTGGAGCTGGTGCCGGCTTTGGAGCTGGTGCCGGCTTTGGCTGGTGCCGGCTTTGGCTGCGCCGGCTTTGGAGCTGGTGCTGGCTCAGAAGCTGGTGCCGGCTTTGGTGGTGCTGGCTTTGGAGCTGGTGCTGGCTTTGGAGCTGGTGCTGGCTTTGGAGCTGGTGCTGGCTTTGGAGCTGGTGCTGGCTTCGTGGCTGGTGGTGCTGGCTTTGGAGCTGGTGCTGACGTTGCCCGTTTCGGAGCTCTTGAAGCCCTGAAAATCTTGTAGATTGTCAAAACACCCGGTTCGCAAGCCTCCTCGTACCTCTGTGTGAGCTCGTTGAAGGCGTCGGCGTCCCCACCCTTATCAGGGTGGTACATGAGAGTGAGTCGCCTGCAAGCCTTCCGGACCCCTTCCACGGTGAAGTCCTCTTCGTGAACGAGGCCGAAGAGCTCAACAATGGGCACTTCCCTGAGCTCCGCAGCGCTCAGCGGCACAGCAGCGCAAGGGCGCTGGGGTGGGCGCAGAGGCGGTGTCTGTGCCTGATCCTTCCAACGAGTCGAGAGGGTTTTTTAGTACTGGTTCGCCCAACGGCTCTGGAGGGGTGCATTTTTTTTAGTACTGACTCGCCCAACGGCTCTGGAGGGGTCCGATTTTTTAAGTACTGACTCGCCCAACGGCTCTGGAGGGGTGCATATTTTGAAGTACTGACTCGCCCAACGACTCTGGAGGGGTACGATTTTTTTAGTACTGACCCAACGACTCTGCAGGGGTGCATTTTTTTAAGTACTGACTCGCCCAACGGCTCTGGAGGTGCGATTATTTTTAGTACTGACTCGCCCAACGGCTCTGGAGGTGTGATTTTTTTAAAGTACTGACTCGCCCAACGGCTCTGGAGGGGTGCATTTTTTTTAGTACTGACTCGCCCAACGACTCTGGAGGGGTCCGATTTTTTCAGTACTGACTCGCCCAACGGCTCTGGAGGGGTGCATATTTTTAAGTACTGACTCGCCCAACGACTCTGGAGGGGACGATTTTTTTAGTACTGACCCAACGACTCTGCAGGGGTGCATTTTTTTAAGTACTGACTCGCCCAACGGCACTGGAGGTGCGATTATTTTTAGTACTGACTCGCCCAACGGCTCTGGAGGTGTGATTTTTTTAAAGTACTGACTCGCCCAACGGCTCTGGAGGGGGGCGATGTTTTTTAAGTACTGACTCGGCCAACAGGTCTGGAGGTTATTAAGAACGTTGCAAAACGTCAAAAAAAGAGAGCCCAACAAAAAACACACACACACACACACAACCTGTCCTCCGATGCCCCCATCTTCGCAGCGAGCTCCTGCCAGTCCGCTGCTCCCGATGCCTGGATGAGCTTGCCAAGGAGCTCCGCACGGCCATCACCCTCGCTGCTAGGCGATCTGCCTGCGCGGATCCTGCGATGACGGCCTCCTGGAGGGATTTCCAAGCGCCCAGATCTGCCATTGCGAATGCGCTTCCTACCTGTGCTGCTGCTGTTGTTGCACGTGCTGGTGGTACGCGTGCTCATGCTGTTGATGTCCTGCTGTCATGTCGTGTCATGTCGTAGTAGCGGTTCGAGAGTCAGAAACTGCAGGAGAGAGAAGGAGAGAGAAGAAAGGATGCGAAGAACAATAAGGAGGAGTCAGAAACTGCAAATTGTTTAATGAAGGCACTTGCCCAAGTTTGCAGAGAGCTTCCTTGCAAGCATTTCTGGCGCAAAAAAAAATTGCAACCTGGTCGGGCTGGATTCCAAACGGGTGACAAAGCAGCATGCAAAAAAAAACCTGGTTGATCCTGCCAGTAGTCATATGCTTGTCTCATTGGCTGAGCTGTTCCAAAAAAGAGTTTGAGGTTCGATTCCTCCCGGGTCCGCCCAACTGCGTTTTTCCAATCTCAGAGGCGTCCCCAGAACCGCGGCGCGTCCAACCGACAAAAAAATGGCCCCGTAAAAAAAAGAGTGGCAAGTTGGGCAAGACAACGACAACAGATCACGGAGGCCGCGGACGGCGGCGCCCGGGCTCGCACGGGGGCGGATGGAGCCGTCGTGCTGAACTTGCGGCGCGGACCCGGGGCCTACGCGCTGCTCTCGCGCGCGGACGGGCAGCTGACCCGGGCGGGCCAGCACTACTACTCCCACCTGGGCCTGCGGCCCCCCAGCAAGGACTTCGACTACAACCAGCCCCTCATCCGCGAGGGGTCCAACGACTACATCCTGCTGCGCAACGGGCAGAAGAAGCTCGTGCGCTCCCTGCAGGGCGGAGAGCACCGGCTGACCAAGCTGGGCAAGGGCCTCTTCCGCGACAAGTACTACGAGTACCTGGTCCACGTGCCGGTGATCATCCGGGGCAGGCGGCGCAGCGGGCGGAACGCCGGGGCGGGCTACGAGCGCAGGGACTGGCTGCCGGTGAACGAGCTGGGCGGGGCCATGACGAGGCACCCGGCACACCTCACGGAGGAGCAGGTGGCGCAGCGGGTCAGGCAGCAGGTGGAGGCCTCGCTGGGAGACCCGGGCGGCCCCATCCTGCAGCTCTCGGACGAGACCTACTTCCTTGACCCTGAGGGGCACTGGGTGGTCAGCACCCAGAGCACGCAGTACAGGAACTCCAGGACTGAGGTGGAGACGCTCCTGCGCCAGCGCATGAGGGGCCTGAGGAGCGTGAGCTTCCAGCTACCCTGCGAGGAGGACGTGCTGCAGAGCGCCTTCGAGGACAAGCCGCTCTGCGTGCCCCGGCAGCTGGCCGAGCTGCTGCAGCTGAGCGTGGAGGAGGTGTGCGCCGACTTTGACGCCATGCTGCGCCACGACTGGAGGCGCCTCGGCATCTCCGCCGAGGAGGTGCGCGAGTTCTGCGTGTGGCGCAACGCCCCCATGCGCGTGCTGAGCTCGCAGGGCGACCTCGTGGACAGCTACGACCCGGCGCTGAAGGAGCACCGCACCGTGTGCTTCTTGGCCTTTGACGGGCACTGCTACATGTACAGGGCCGTGAAGAGGGTGCTGGAGCGGCAGGCGGCGCGCGTGCTCTACCGGGGCGAGGCGAGGCAGACCCTGCCGCCCATCCAAGAGTGGAGGCGCTTCGACGCCGCGGACGTGCAGCCGGGCTGTTCTGGTGCGAGGACCTGCGGGAGGCGCGGCGCCAGCTCATGGCCGCCGGCGAGAGCCCCAAGGTGGCCATCAGCAGCCCGGGGCAGTACTGCGGGCTGAGGCTGAGGCGGGGCACCAGGATCCGAGAGCTGCCGGAGGAGCACGAGGTGCTGCGGAGGTGGTGCGAGGCGCTGGGGCAGGAGTACAGGGGCCAGCGCCTGGCCGGCTTGGCGCACGAGATTTTTTTGAAGCTGCTCAAGGCGAAACGGGAGGTGCCCGGCGCGCGGAGAGGCAGCAGACCCTGGCCGCGCAGGACGGCAAGTGCGCGCTGTGCGGCTGCGGGCTGACGACCGGCACCTGCGAGCTGGACCACGTGGTGCCGGTGAGGCAGGCCTTTGCGGGCAGCGTGCAAACTCTGCAGGCGCTGTGCGGCGACTGCCACAGCGAGAAGACGCTGCGAGAGAGCGCGCAGCCCACGAGTTTGGAGAGCCGCGTGGCCCCCGGAGTCATGGAGTACGTCCGGAGCCCCAAGCTGCCTCCTCTGGTTTTTGAGGCGCAGACGTGCGCAAAGGACAGCACGTACGTCGGCGTGGACGTGGTGCGCTGCAAGCGCAACGGGCTGGCCAACGCCCCCTTCCCCCTGCCCATCCTGTGCCCGGCGGACGGCGTTGAGCCCGTGGACGGCGTGCTGCCGGACCTTGGCTTTGTGGAGGGCTGCTGCGACGCGAGGCAGTCCTGCCTGAACCTGTTGCCGTACGTGGGGCCCGGCTGGTACCCGAAAGTTTCGCTGGCCGCGATGCTGGACCTGGGCGTCTGCCGCTGGGACCACATCGTGCTGGGCATCTCCGCGCGGAGCCACGTGGACGCGGCGACGCTGCGGCGCGCGCTGGAGCGCATGGACGCCGCGTGGCCCGAGGGCGAGGAGCACATGGCCAACCTCAGCGTGAACGCGATGATAGGCCTGTGGGCGCGCAGCACGGAGGTGGTCTACAGCGTGCGCAGCAGCAGCAGCGAGCTGGACGGCGCGGGCGCGGACTTCTCTCAGGCCGTCGCCTACGAGGGGGGCATGGTGTGGGACTTCGTCTACGCCAGGAGGCTGCTGAGCAACGGCACCTACCGCCCCATCCACGACGCGGTCCTGGGCTTTGAGCACTGCATGGTGGCCAAGGCCCGGCGCATCCTGGACGCGCCGCCGCGCTACCTTGCGCAGGTGAAGACGG
>CAUJNA010000941.1:22500-128967 GCA_963377175.1 Effrenium voratum | reverse complement strand
CGCCCGATGGCCGTAGCCTTGTACGCCCTGAGGTCCATAAGACCTCGCAGGGAGCGATGGACAAAGGCCTCAGCCGAGTCATTTGGGTCGGCCTTCAGTTCGAGTAACAGCGCACTGTCACCAGCAGACTCAACCAACCACGCCGCCTCCGCAATCATGCGAGGGATGTGTTCGACCGCAGTGACTCGCATCAACTCCGTGGGATCCTGACAAGCAAGCGCCAAGGCGATGTGCTGAAGGTAATCAGCAGACCGCACATCAAAGCCAGGCCACTGCACATATAGCTCGTCACTCTTAAGACAGGTAGAAAGGAGTCCAAGCGGGGCTGCATCCAGGATACGCACAAGGTGACTATAATTGTGCCCACTAGACCCAAAGGCCTGCGTGTCATCAAGGATGGCGATTAGGCCGATGCCCGCTGAAAGCAACGCAGTGCGGACGCCCGACTGGGCGACGTGGTGCCAAGGACAGGCGGAGTCGGCACTGCCCAGTGGAAACTGACCACCTTCACTGGTGAGCCCGAGAAGGGCAGGCGGGGGCATGGATACCCCCCCGATGCGCACGTGGAGTCTGGCCTCGGAGTCGAGGACGTGTTTCCACACAATGGCCGCCGCGGTGCATGAGTAGGAGCCAGCCGAAAAGCCCCTGAGCAGGGCCCCTCTCTCAGAGAGCAAGCTGGCAATCATAGTGCTGCCTATCAGGAACGAGCTTGCAGGCTGGTACATGCTACACGCAAAATACTTCACATCGTTCACGCTAGCACGTTGAGAAGCGATGGCGTCCGCAACCTTCCAAGTAGAGTTGTCACTGTACATGCGCGGCCAAGCGTTCACGGCAGAATGCGAGGTAAGCACTACCCTGTGGCGCTCAGGCATTGCAAGGGGTCGCACTGAAAGTCTGCCTCTTCACAACAGTCAAAACGGGCCAAGACTAGGCCCATACAACGCTGCCATCAGGCCCCGCTGCAAAGAAAAAGCAAAACGTCGGCCCTCTGCTGACAGGACACTTGACCTGGCCCCGCAAACTCAACTGTCAGCCGAACAGGTGGGAACCCTGTATACGATGGACTGAATGGAATGCCGTGGATTGCCGGCATGGGCAAATCTGGTGAGGCAGCCGCCTCGTCAAACCAAAACCAAGCGCATAAACGGTCTCGACATTGTCCAGGGGTCCCCTGGGAGGGTCCACCAGTGATCAACGCCGACGCCAAGCACCAAGTGCGCGAGATGATGGGGTCACAGCACATCAGCTCATCAGGCAGCGGAAAGTGCTCGCACTGCAGGCCCGGGAGGCCGCACGAAAGCCAGAGTGGGGCCCAGTCGGCAACGACCGACGCAGGAACCACAGCGGCACCCGGACAAGGGACCAAACCAAGGCCATGCGCAATGGGCCACCACGGCCCAAGTCGGGCGCGTCACGGTGATGCGGAGCCGCCACCAACAGAGGCGGCATGCCCCGAGCAGAGAACGACGCCTCAAGCATGGCGGTGTCACACACCAAGACACCCCAGCCCGGGAGGGATAGGACACGTGTGGGAGCGAGAACCTCAATGGCCTGGAGCACGATATCTGCATGCCCAGCATGCCCGACCGCTGTGCGGACATGCTCGAGCTGTTGCGCACCGGTACCAACTGCAAAGCACGAGGCAATGGCGGCTGTAGCCAGCAGTCCACCCAGACATGCCACGTCGTGAGACGACACAGGGACGCTACCCGTCGAATGGGGTGAGCAGGCTGGCGGCAACTGCGCGATGGTCCTGAGGTGTGTCAGGCGGGACAATGTCGCGCCGGGTCTGCGGGTCCGTCTCTCCTGCTGCCGCTGCGCAGCATTGGCAAGGGAAACCCTCCAGCCCTCGGCGACCTCTGGATCACCTATGCTGACAACAGCAGCTGGCCAATAGGGCTGGGGCGCTTCACCCGTAAACAAGAGCAGACCCGGTTGCGTGTCCAAGGAGGCGGGCGAGCCCAAGGTCTGAGAAGTGCATGCCACATGCCACAGATCTGCAAGGCAAGGGAAAAGGCCAGGCATAACATGCTCGGTGACAGTCATGAGGTGTGAGCAGGGCAAGAAGCAAACACAATGGGCAGGATCTGCTCCAGGGTAGGTGAGGCCCCCTGGTAAACCGCACACATGGGCACAAACAAGACAAGCGGCGGCGGCGAGCCTACATGACCGGCAGCAATCCATCGAGGGATCACGGCATGGTGGTCAAAAGCTCGCCCAACCACCAGCATAACTTCGGTGCCTTGAGTGATGGTGGCCGGAAGCACAGAATGCAAGAATTGGAAAAGCTCCTGATTTGGCCACGCCCCACCCGGGACGTGGGCTTGTGCCTGTTCCAGCGCACGATCCAAGGCCGTAGAGGTCACTGGCTTAGGGGTATATGCATTGGCATAAAGTGTGACAGTAGCACACTCCAGGTCAATGCCATGGAGAGTACCGGAGGCGGCGGGGGGTTTTGCAGGCACAGGGGGCACAGGGGGAGCCGGGGGCCTGAGCCGCTGCAACTGGGCTGCAGGTGTCAACTTCACGCTACCGGCTTGCACAGTGGGCTGTGTGGATCACTTGGACTGGGCGGGGCCCGTGCCGTGGATCCACTGGCAGTATCGCGTGGCAGACTTTGCGAACTGGCACTATCAACCTGCATTGTGCGACGCTGGAGTACCGACGGATTGGGCGGAGCATCTACCGTAGGTATCACCTCAGGAGCAAGCGGCCTGGCCTGGTCGCCAAGGCCGAGGTCATCCAACTCATCAGGCGCCATTACAACCGAACAGGAGGCTCCGATCCGCCTGCCTGAGCCTGTGCGGCAGCAGACCCTGGGGCCTCGAGGGAGCGTAACCACGAGGGGCGCAAGCAGATCAATTGGAAAACGCGGCCGTTGGCGGAGCGCGTCCTGACGGACCTGCCGAAGTGCAGTGGCTTGCATGTGTGCATCAATGAAATTTGCAGCTAGGGACGCCTGGCAATACAAGCAAATGACCCGCTCAGGCTCGTAAAAGACCATATTGGACTGCTGAGTGTCAAGCTCCTGGAAGCGGCCTAGGGGAGCCTTGCAGCCAGCCCGGATGCTGATCAAGCCGGAGTGCTCTCTTAGAGTAAAACTTGATGTAGGGATGGTGAGCCAGGAAGACGGTCCACCCTCCAAACGGAAGGTTCCACTGGCGCAGCGCATTTATTACCCCAACGGAGTTGAGGCAAATCATACGCATTGGGCACTACATAGTATCCCTTCGTCAAGCAGTCACTAATAGTGAGAGCGGCATACTCTGCCAGCATAAACGGAGTCCCTGCCATGGCGAGCACTTGGCCAACACCCTGATCTAACGCTAGTGTCTGATATGTTCAGAACGTAAAAAAGGGGCCAAATGGAAGAAGCTACGACTTGTGTAGGTACAGCGGGGCTGACACTGACACGAGCCGCGCAAAGAGGGGCAACCCAGACACACAGCGAAAGCAACGAGGTAAATTGAAACAAGGGGCCCAATTGATTAAGTCACAGTACGCGCCGGCACAGCGGGGCTGGCGCTGAGTCGCACCGTGCAATACCAAGATCAGGGTGTAGACCGACTACTCGCCTGTCGCATGATGAGCCAATAAAGCGGCGGCACAGAAGACGTGGCCGTACAAAGGTTGGAAGCCAATGCCAATGGCCGCAACATGCCAGCAAAGACTGACCTGGCGGAGGCCTTAACCATGCAAGTGGCAAGCAAAGCAACAAACATCCGCGACTATACCGGAAGCCGATGAGCGCGTCCACAACCCTCGGGGGTCCCTATTAGGTTTGAGCTACAGCACGATCAGGTCAGCGGGAGCGGGGCTGACACTGAAACGTACCGCGCCAAGGGCAACCCACGCAATGTTGAACCATGCGAAGGGAGGACCCCATATGTTTGACTCATCGGAAATATTTAGGCACAGCGGGGCCGGCACTGAGAAATTGCTCACCAGGTTGAGACAGGGCAACGAAGCATACGGCTTGCCCTGTTATGGACCAACTGCATAACCAAAAAATGTGCAATGTTTCAGATGCAAGAAATAGCAAGCACAGCGACAAGCATCAGCGATCACAGAGAAAGCCAATGAGTGCCTCCACAAATGCCTGGGCCAGGGGTCCATAATTTGTTTGAGCTACAGCACGATCAGGTCAGCGGGGCTAACACTGAAACGTACCGCGCCAAGGGCAACCCACGCAATGTTGAACACAGAAAAGGAAGACCCCACATGTGTGCCCCGCTGGAGCGCTCAGGTCAAGCAGCCTCAAGCTTGCCTGTTAAGTACCCGAACGGCGTGACCAAAAAGCGTGTAATGTTTCAGCTGTAGGGGCAACTGCTGCGAGCCTACGAACTTTGGGCCCATGTGGCAACTGAGCAACGTGGTCTTGAACCGTGACATGACTAGACGTCCCACGCTGGCGGAGACTACAATCATGAACAAGGTGGGCGGCCCGTACACGAAACACAGGAGGAGGGACAAAGCCAAGGGCGAGAGAGGCCTCATGCAAGCAAGCATCGATGTCAGCACATGATGGCTCAGGCGAAACCAGCAGCCCATCATGAATGAAAACAACCGAGGCAGGCTTAGCCCTTAACAGAAGCGCCCTAACAAAGGCCATGCGGCCTCAATGCCTTCGAGCAGAAAGTAGGCGTGGTTCCCTTCACATATCTTAGAATGGGTACGCTGAAAATTGGCATCCTCACATGCGCGCACAAAGCCAAACTTAGCAGAGGCAACGCGGCGCAACAGCGAAACAAGTTCAGGCCCGGGGTTAAAGCCATGACGCTCAAGAACCTGGGTAGCGTGCTCAACACTGCTGTTCAAAAGGACGGTGGGTAACAGCTTAACCAAGTGCATAGCCGCACGACCGGCAGGCGAGACTACAAAACATGATCGCAGATAGTCGCGAAGTTCCTCAAAAAGGGAAAATAATATTTTGCCGCGACGCAAAGAGCTGAAAAATGGCATAGTGCGCCCCACACATGTCAATTTCCACATGGTCACGATGGAACAGCGCAGCACGCGCAGCGCGAGGGAGCGCGGCAGCACCTTTCGTGACAGGGTAGGCACGGCCGCGCCCGTCATCCCCATCAATACGATAGGGAACATGTTTGAGAACAGCTACCCCACTCGCATCAGATCGGAGGCATTCACCGCCAGTGGCGATATGCCTCCAAGGCGCGCGGTGGGAGGGCGAGTGATGCCTGATGTCAGCAATGTCAAGGGCGTGAAAGGTTGGGCATTCGGCCAGGCAGAAGGCCTGTTGTGCAGAAAGGGAGGATGCAGCATGGTGATGCCATCCAGAGTCAAGCGGCGCCGCAACACTGATGGGGCAAGAGACATCACTCTTGGCAGCAGCACTAGCGATACCCGCAAGGAAATCAGCCTCTTTGTTGGCCTCGCGTGGGACGTATCGCCAGGAGATGCGTGGGAGTTCAGTGGCAGCGAGCAGCTGCGCCTGTTGCAGCACGGTGACTAGGTCCGATCGTCTCACGCGGGCAGTGCGACGCCAGTAGTTTAAAATTGACGAATTGTCACCGATGATGACACACTCCTGCACGTCGGAGTGTGAGGGGAAGTGTCGAGCAAGCGAATGAACAGCGTAAGCGCTAGCAAAACCCTCAGCGTGGTAGGAATCAGGACAGTCAGCGAGCGGATACGCAGTCTGTTCAAGCACTTGGAATTCATCACCCGATGACCCCAGCGCCGCCGGTACTCTCAGAGCGGTGACAGCTACCATCGAAATGAGCAACGAGAGCAGTCCACAGCCAGGGACACTGTGTACACACAAGAGGATCACCGTGTTGTATGACTTGAGTGGCAAGTACATAACTGTGCACGGATCCACACTCACAGACCCGGGCCTCAAGTGTAATGTTGGAGGCACCATGCCGGTAATGCTGTAGTAGTCGGTGCTCATGGCTATGCTCAAGAAGGACAGCAACGAGTGCGCCAGACGTGGCAGGCGTGTCGCCCCGGTAAGCGTAATGTGGCTGGCGTGGCGCAATGACGTGGAGAGGGGAGCCAGCAGCGAATGCCAGGTGCGCACTCCAGACACAACTGCGTTGCGCAGCAGGCCCAAGGAGCCATTCGGGGCGAGCCCCGCGACGCATATCAGTCGGAAGGAATTCATGAGAGCAGGTAGCAACAAGCAGCATGGATAACATCGACAGATGCAAGGGCCGGCGGGTCGCCCTGTTTTGCAACAAGGCCGCCCCTCTGCCGGATGACCGCCCGAGCTCCTGCGTATAACGCGTAACATCGTGCGATTTGACTTCGTGGCCAGTGTGACTGCGGAAACCAAAAGGCGAAACGCCAGGAGCAACATAGGAGGAGAGAACCAGCAAGGCCTAAGCAAGAGCAAGATGTCATCCAATGCTGCACACTGTTGTCCACACCCTTCGACTAGCGGCCCCCCCCCAGCTCACGCAGAGAGGGACCAGTTCAAGCGCTGAGACGCCAGCCAGGTGCACACTGTTGTCCCCTTGGCCACAAAGTGCACAAGGGCGTTTCAGCCACGGGGCAGACTTATTGAGAAGTGCTGTAGCTGATTCAAGGTGCCCCTCATGCCGCAGCTCCGGAGGGGAGATCAACATGGTAGGTAGAGGCGGGAGCGGTTGTATATTCATTCCCAAGCTAACTGCAGCGTGAGGGGCATGACGCATCAATTCAATTTCAATATCGATATGGCGGAGGGCGATAACCCCTGCGAAGAATCCGTTGGGAAAATATTTACTGCTGAGTCCACATCCACAAGCGCACAGAGATGCGCGAGTCCAATGGCGCCGAAGTAAAAACCACGTGTCACTTTCGTCATGCAGAGCCCATTTGAGCACTGCCTGACGAACATTTGGCAGAACAACCTTGTGAGGTAAGTCGTGAAGAGAAGTGAGAAAGGAGATATCAGAGCGATCTTTCCACGCGGCTGTGGCCATGCGCCTAGTAAGGAAGCCGACCGCAGTGACCTCTTCTAGCGTGTCAAGATATTTGACGAGGTGGCGGCAGATTTGCCATTGGGACAGGAATTCCACACCTGTCTCAGGCCAGGAAATAGGCGCAGCATGCATCCAAGCTGCTGTACAATAGCAGGTGGCAGCCGTGAGAGGGCAGTCTCCCATGACACATGATTTGGGGCAAGCAAACGACTAGCGAGACCAATGGCGGCCTTAACGGCAAGATGCTCTGGAGCGACAATGGGTAGCGCAGCACTTCAGGCAGCGCGCGCATGTCAATCCAGGCTCTAGCCGGGTAGAGAGCGCGTGACAGCATGCGCATGGCTTCTTTAGTAGGCCATTCGCTGATGATACGCCCTGGGGTGCGCGTGTCCTCTCCTTTGAGGCCGTCATGCTAGGCCTCCCCTTGCGAGTTACCCTGCCTGAGGTCAAAATCAGGCTACTTGTGCTGCTCGACTCATGCGGCGCCTCAATCTCTCAGTTGGGGAACGAGGCATGTTTATCTTCAATCCACTTACGCTTGCGCCTAGAGCTCAAGAGATGAGTCTTGCATTTACATTTGCACTCGACGGTGAGCATATGCTGCAGAGTTCGGGTACAGAAATCAGGCGCGTCATTGCGGGAAAGGTAAGCTCGAGGCACATCCAAGCCCACAATCAGGAAGAGTTAATTGCTCGGCGGAGCCAGTGGTAATGGGCGTCTGATCAGAGATAGGCTGGGTGGGACCCACACTATCACTGGCCTCGCGGCGACACAGTGGTGCGCGAGGACCACAAACCCAGCCCAGGCGGACGTAAAGGCCCGCTGAGCCTCAGCCAGCCAGCTCACTCCTTCTCCACACGTAGCATTGTCATCCATGTATGACACTGACGACACGCGGGATCATATTTAGGTTGACGTACACAGGGTCCATAGCAACACAGAAAAGAAGCACCGACACTGCACGCCCATATCAACCCTAACCGGAAGAGGGGGTCTATAATACCGCTGCTCGTGGACGGATCGACCAAACAGGACGTATGTGGCATACTGATATGCCCAGGCTGGCATTCCAAGGTGCTGTAAGACAAGTAGAATCCAGTGCGGGTTGACACGTCGAATGCTTTGGCAAGATCAGAAAGTAGAACAAAACAAGAGTGCATGTCAAGGAAGTTCCCTGAGGTTCTAAAAATGTTGATGATTTCTCCAAGACGCGCTCTACGAAAAGCACGGGCGCAGCAGCGCGTGGCAAATGTGTCCAGCGAGGACAAAAGAAATTGGCTCGCGTCTGTCTCTCACCTCGGGACACTTACTGACTCGAGTATTGTCCTTGGTGGAGACTTTAACCAACTACCAGCCACCTCTGCCTGAAAGAAAAAGCCATTTCTCCTTTGTCTCTCCACAGATCGTTGCTTTTTTAAGGCAGAATCGGATCTGCACTGATTATCACTCTTTCGGCACCCTACAACGAGAGCACTTGACCAAGCTCTCTCTTTAGAGGGCGTTTGGATTCTATTCTACCTGAGAGGCCCAGCACTCGTCCGTCCAGCATTTGACCTCGTCCTGCGAAGGATTCGAAGTCAAAAACGCTGCGTGGAGGCGTGTGGCTGCAAAATAATGACCCCTAGATATGCTTGCAATTTGGCTCCAGGTTGCATTTCAAGCGAGCCAACCTTTGCAGGGCTAAGAAAAAAACAAAAAAAAAAGAAAACAAGGGGTCCCAAAAAAAGGGGTCCCCGAAAAAAAGGGAAAAGGGGTTTCCTTTGGCAAAGGTTGACATCGCGTGAAATGCAACCTGGAGCCAAATTGCAGCGCATATCTAGGGGTCTCTATTTTGCAGCCTCACGCCTGCACGCAGCGTGTTAGACTTCGAATCCTTCGCAGGACGAGGTCAAATGCTGGACGGACGAGTGTCATATAAACCATTTGGGAAACCCCCTCTAAAGAGAGAGATACCGGGAATGCAGGGATTCCCTGGAGAAACCCTGCATTGAACTCCCCCAAAGTTTGATTCAAAGCGCGCTTAATTGCTTCAACATGTCGGATTACATGTCGGATGAACATGTTCTTGGCACTCCGGGTGCGCCACCCTGCCGCGCCACCTGCCCGGCATTGAAGCCGCGCCAAGCCGCTGAACCCCCACTCTCCCCCGCGTCCTTGCTATATGTGCTATATGTGCTATATCTTACACGCCAAGCCGCTGAACCACCACTCTCCCCCGCGTCCTTGCTATATGTGCTATATGTGCTATATCTTACACGCCAAGCCGCTGAACCCCCACTCTCCCCCAGTTCCTTGCTATATGTACTATATGTGCTATATATTCTGTACGCGCGAAAATCTGTAGTATATGTGCTATATAGGGCCATATAGCACATATAGCACATATAGCAAGGAACCCGGGGAGAGTGGATGTTCAGTGGCTTGCCTTGTGAGAGCCATATAGCACATATAGCACATATAGCAAGGAACCCGGGGAGAGTGTGTTCAGTGGCTTGCCTTGTGAGATATAGCACATATAGCACATATAGCAAGGAACCCGGGGAGAGTGGATGTTCAGTGGGTTGCCTTGTGAGATATAGCACATATAGCACATATAGCAAGGAACCCGGGGAGAGTGGATGTTCAGTCCTTGAGACCCATGGCACATTTCGCGAACATTCCTGCCGCGCCTGCCTGGCATAGAAGCCTCCCGGCCGCGCCACTTGCCCGGCATAGACGCCAGCGTACGCGCCGCGCGCATTCTTGTTTCGCACGATTTTGCATGGTTTTTGACATGGTTTTTGCATGGTTTTTGCATGGTTTTTGCATGACATGTGGAACAGCTTGCTTTTTTGCACGGTTTTGCATGCGGTTTTTTGCATGGCGTGACATGTGGAACAGCTTGTTTTTTGCATGACATGTGGAACAGCTTGTTTTTTTGCATGACACGTGGAACAGCTTGTTTTTTGCATGATTTTGAACCTGTCATTTTGACATGTTGGTTTTTCGCACGGTTTTGCATGTCATGTGCATGTGGTTCAACCCCAAAGTGCCCCCCCCTTGTTTTTTTCCTGTCAGGCTGCCGTACGTAGGTCGGACATCCTGGAGAACTTCGCGAGGCGGGGCGGTGCCGAGCGGGCACCTAACTAAATGTGCCGAGCAGGCACAGTGCCGAGCAGGCACTTAACTAAACGTGCCGAGCAGGCACAGTGCCGAGCAGGCACTTAACTAAACGTGCCGAGCAGGCACAGTGCCGAGCAGGCACAGTGCCGAGCAGGCACTTAAGTAGACGTGCCGAGCAGGCACTTGTAGGTAGTGCCGAGCAGGCACAGCGCCAAGCAGGCGCAGGCGTTGGCCACTGTGAAAGTGGCGGCCGCTGTACAAGTGGCAGGCCACTGTTCAAGTGGCAGGCCACTGTGCAAGTGGAGGGGGCCACTGTGAAAGTGGCAGGCCACTGTTCAAGTGGCGTGCGCTGGGTAGCCAAGCGGGCACTTTTGACGCCGCGCAGGCGCAGCACGTAGTACTGGCTCGCCCAACCTCGTTTGATGGCTCGCCCAATGAGTACGGGTTCGCCCAATGTACGGGTTCGCCCAACGGCCCCTTAGTACTGGCTCGCCCAACCTCGTTTGATGGCTCGCCCAATGAGTACGGGCTCGCCCAATGAGTACGGGTTCGCCCAATGAGTACGGGCTCGCCCAATGAGTACGGGCTTGGTTCGCCCAACCTCGTTTCCTTGACATTGGTGGCACCAATGTCACAAATGCGAGGTTCCCAGCACAGCGTGGAGGATCATCGTCTGACCCCGGCCGCGCCACCTGCCCGGCATAGAAGCCTCCCCGGCCGCACCACCTGCCCGCATCGGACGACTCTTAGCTGAACTCCACGCGGGCATGTCCCAAAAAATGGGTCATGCCTGTTTCCAGTTCCGAACTCCACGCGGGCAGCAACCAAAAAATGGTCCGTGCCTGTTTTCAGTTCCGAGGCACTTGTGTTCTCGAGCATCACAGCTGCGCCGCCTGACACGCCACCCGGCCGCACCACCTGCCCGGCATAGAAGCCTCCGCCCCGGCCGCACCACCTGCCCGGCATCGGAGCCCTGAAGGTCGGAATTCTTCCCAGGAAAAGAAAATTCGAAACTGTCGTCTAACCCGACAGTTTCGGCGAACCTGCCCGGCATTGAAGCCTCCACCCCGGCCGCACCACCTGCCCGGCATCGGAGCCACGCCAGCCCGCCCCCTCAATCCTGTTGTCACCCGGATTGCCTCCTTCAATCCTGGGCTCACAACAGGATTGCTCCGAAGCCCCTCAGACCGGCGTTCCCGTTTGGCCCCACCGGAGCCCCTGAAGGGCGTCGATTCTGCTCACAAGCCGCTCGCAGTGGGCGTCGACGTCGAATTGGGTCATCTCATCGAGGCGACCGACATCGATGTTAATCTGCTCATGCAGGCGGTCGGTTTCGATTTTGAGCTGCTCATGGAAGGTGATGACTTCTTCGCCTACGATGCGGTCATAGAGGGCGTCGGTTTCGACTGCGAGCCACTCATGCAGGGCGTCGGTTTTGAATTTGAACCGCGCCTCGAGGTTGATGGTGTCGGTCAAGAGCTGATCACGACGGACGTCGGTTTCGTCTGGGAGCCACTCACGGAGATCGTCGGTTTCGATCGCAAACCGGCTCAAGGCGGCGTCGGTCTGGATTTTGAGCACCCCCTGAATGCCGTCGGTCTGGACTTTGAGCAGACGCTGGAGGGCGTCAATCCTGTCTTTGAGCCACGCTGCGTTGGTCCGCGTCGCATGTTCTGCCATCCCGACATCTGTGCGCCGGCGCTTGCGCTGCGACTCCTCTCGTCGCTCTTCCGCTTCTTGCGCCCACAGCTGGTTTGCGAGGTGCAGCCGGCGCATCTCATCGGGCTCCTGGCTCTGGGCGTCGTACAGCCTTTTCTGGTTTGTGAACCAGCAGTCCCAGACAGCAACGTCGGCCTCCCGCATCTCGAGCAGGTCTTGATGCGAAACCATACAGGCTTGCGGGCGCGACGGAGAGGCCATGGTTTCAAGATGAGAGTAGAGGCAGCTGTGTTTAAAACCCACAGGCGCCAGCCCGCCCGCCGCGGCAGAGACCACCGCAGCCAGCAGAATGAACGCACCGCCGCCTGCCCGGCATCGGAGCCCGGCCGCGCCACCTGCCTGGCATAGAAGCCTCCTGCCGAGCCCGTGCCAAGGTCGGGATTCTTGCCAGGAAAAAAATGTCGAGGTTGTCGTTCGTCTAAGCCGACAACTGTGAAAAAAAAATCCAGTGGTCCTGTGGGGGGAAAAGTGTGAAAAAAAATTCCAGTTGTCCTGTGGGGACAACTGTCTAAAGTTTCGGCGAACCTGCCCGGCAGAGCCGCGCCAGCCCGCCGACATGGAGGCACGCAGCTGATGTCTCGTATCACCAACTACGAAGCAGTGTCCGATTTTGTCGGACACTGGCTCCATCGTGCGCAGGTCCCGCGATTGACCGGCAAAATCGGTCAAAAGCGAGAGCTGCGCCATCGGTCAAATTGAGTCACAGCAGCCGCGCTACTTCCGAAAAAAAACCCTGGTGCGGGCCTGGTGCGGGCCTGGTGCGGGCCTGGTGCGGGCCTGGTGCGGGCCTCGCTTTCAAGGTCACCCACGGACTGTGTACTTGCGGAAACTTGTGCCGAAGAGGGGTTGGTGTGTTTGACGCACCAACAAGCGGCGACGCCTGTGAGGGGGTGTTGTGTCAAACACACCAACCCCCGAATCACGAGGAAACTTCTCCGAACGGCCGGAACGCCACAAAGGACCTGTGAGGGTGCGCTGCGAAAGTACAACACCCCTGCGTTATGAATTCGTATAACACCTACTCCTAAGAAAACATGTTTGAAGGACCTGTTACCGGCAATATCCCGGAGGTCCTGGACAACGGAGAGGTGACTGACGGCACGCACGTCACCGCAGGGCAGCTGGCCCTCGCTTTGACGCCCTACGCTCAAGTAACGGACCTGGCGGTAAACACTGCAGCGTCCGGCAACAACGCAGCGGCCATCCAGTCCCTGGACGACAGAGTCACTGCAGAGCTGGCCTCAAAGCTGGACAGCAGCGCGCTGGCGCCGGCAATTGCGCCCCTAGCAACGGCGGCGGCCCTGGCCACCACGGACGGACAGGTGGCCGCGCACGGAAGCAGCATCGCAGCGCTGCAGAGCTCGCTGACCACGGGTCTCTCCAACAAGGCAGACCAGTCGGCCGTCGACGTGCTGGAGGGCGTGGTGGCCACTAAGAGCACCCCGGACGGCGTGGACCTGAAGCTGTCCAACTACAGCACCACGGCGGCCATGAACGGCTCCATCGCCTCGGCCAACAACGCCACGCTGGCCACGGTGGCTGCCAACTACGGCCTCAAGACGGTGGTGGACCAGCGCTCCCTAGACATAGCGGCGAGGATCACGCCGCTGGAGGTGGACACCAAGGTGGCCAACGCTCTCCTGGGGGCCGTCACCGCCGCGGCGCTGGCCTCCGAGCTCGCAAGCACCTCCATCTCGGGGCTGCAGGCCTCCAAGGCAGACGCCAGCGCCCTGACTGCTTACGCCCTGCAGTCTAGCGTGGACACTTCCTCGGAGGTGGACTCTAAGATAGCAGCGGCCCTCCTGGACGCCGTCACCACGGCAGCCCTGGACGCCGCCCTCCTCGGCAAGGCGGACGCCAGCGCGCTGGCCGCCCTGCTCTCCACGGTGGACGGGTTGGACACGCCGCTGGACGTAGATACGAAGATAGCAAATGCGCTGCTGGGCCTCGCCACCGAGGCCTTCGTCGCAGCGAAGCTTGCTAGCCGGGACGCCAGCATCACGGCGCTCCAGGCCTCCAAGGCCGACGCGGCGCTGCTGGCCTCGTACGCCACGAACGCCGCGCTCTCCGCCAGCGAGACCGCGCTCCAGAGCGCCCTCGACGCTATCCTCGCGGAGCTCGCAGCCCTGCAGCTTTCCGGCAGCGGAGTTGTTAACGCGCCGGCCTGGGCGGGCTTCACAACTTGGGAGCTCCTTCGCGGAAGCAGCGTCGTTCGCAACCTGCATCTGGAGGCTCCTCTCTCTGCTGCGCTGGCCAACGGCGACGACACGCTGAGCATCACGGCAGACTGCTACTCCACGGCGGGCACTGACGCGGCCCTCGCGGCTGCGCTGCTGGCCTACTACACCTCCTCACAAGTGGACACTCTGTTGGGAGATTACCGAACCGGAACGGCGCAGGACACGGAGACGACCAGCGCCAGCACGGCCGCGCTGCTGGCCTACTACACCTCCTCGCAAGTAGACGCGCTGTTGGGAGACTACCGCACGGCGAGCGCACAGGACACGCAGACGCCCGCCATCACGGGCGCGCTGCTGGCCTACCGGACGGGCCCGGACCAGGACGTGTTCACAACCAACCAAATCACCTCGGCGCTGGTGGCGTACCGTTCAGCCGCAGACCAGGACACGGCAACGGCCTCGAGCATCGCAGCCGCGCTGCTCAGCTACTACACCATCACACAAGTAGACGGCCTCCTTGCGGGCAAGCTCGGAGTCACGGAGGCAGCCTCGGCGCTGCAAATAGCCGTGCGCTTTCCGGACGACGGAGGGGCCGACGAGGTGGTGGCCGCCATAGGAGAGCAGATCCTGGGCCCCACGGACGTCTCGCTGTCAAACTGGACGGTTCGCCCCAGCAGCGGTTGCAGCGTGGTCCTGGCCACGCACACCGCGGGAGTGAGCGTGGACGGCTACACTCTGACCCTGGCGGCGAACCCGTGGAACATCGTGCGCACCTACAACTTGACGCCCGGCCGAGAGCTCCTCTTCGCCTGCCGCTACCGGCTCGGCACGGCCTCCAACTTCGTGGTGTACATGTCAGAGGCCGACAACGTCTACGACCCCTTGTACGGCAGCTTCGTGGGCGACCAGGGAGCCTGGAGCACGGCCAAGATGTACTTCACAGTGCCGCCCAACGGAGTTGCGAAGCTGCACTTCGGGGCGCACTTCCAGGCGCCGGGCCTGCCCAACCAGACGGCAGGAACGGTGGACGTCTACGGCCTCCAGATCCTGGACGCAACCCTGGAGGCCGGCAACACGGTGGAGGAGGACACGGCGGCCTCGGCACTGCTGCTGAAGCACGAGTTCCTCGACGGAGGGGCCGACGACGTCACGCTGGCCACCCTGGGCGAGGTGCTGCTGGAGCCCACGCTCACCACATTAGGAAATTTTTTGGTGCGCTCCAACAGCCAGAGCTCCGTGGCCTCGGCCAGCTTCACGGTGGGAGGCTTCCAGCTGGAGGGCTACGCCATGACCCTGTGCGCCTTCGCCTGGAACATCGTGCGCACCTACACGCTGACGCCGGGGAGACGCTACTCCTTCGGCTGCCGGTACAGGCTGGGCACGGCCTCCAACTTGGTGTTGTACGTCAGCGCGGCCGACAACGACTACGTGGGCGTCACCGGCACCTTCCTCGGCACGCCCTCGCAGGGCGTGTGGAGCACGGCGCGCCTGGACTTCTCGGCGCCGCCGGGCGGAATCGCGAAGCTGCACTTCGGAGCCTTCGGAGGCTCGATCCCCGGGCTGGTGCAGCAGTCGGCGGGCGCGCTGGACCTGTACAGCATGCAGATCAGGGCCAGCGCCTTTGAGGGAGAGTCTGTCTCAGTAGGCGGACTCGCTGGCCCTCACGGGCTCGGCCACGCTGGACGGGCTCACCGCGCAGGGCAACGTGGGCTGCGACCAGCTGCTGTGCAACGACGCGAACTGCACGGACGTGTTCACGACGGGCGTGGACGCCTCGGGCGCAGTCTCCTGCGCAGCGCTCACAGCCACAGGCGCCGTCCGCTGTCGTCCACAGGGGCCGTGTCAGGCAGCTCGCTGAGCATCACCGGCGCGGCCAGCGTGGGCCACAGGAATCACCGGCAGCACTCTCACCATCAACAACACGGCCAACGCCGGGAACTTCACCACGGTGGGCGACGTGTCCACGGGCACGCTGACTGCCTCGGGCGCAGCAACCGCGGCGAGCTTCGCAGCCACCGGGGCGCTCACGGGCGCCACGCTGACCATCACCGGGGCGGCCTCCGCGGGCCCGCTGGACTGCGAGAGCCTGGACTGCACCTTCACGGCCACGCGCGGCGGAGTGTCGACGGGCAGCGTGGTGTGCGGCGACGTGACGAGCTCGGGCACGGTCTCCGCGCCGCAGCTCTTCGCGTCCAACACGCTCACCGTGACCACCACCTCAGACTTCTCGGACGATCTCTTCCTGACGAAGAACTGGGCGGGCTGGAGCAAGCTGCAAGTGTCCAACAACAGCGCGGCCCCCGACAGCGGCCCGGAGCTGCGGTTGCTGGGCAACCAGAGCGCGAGGGTCTTCCTGGAGCGGGACGGCGGGGCGCACCAGTGCGAGCTCATCATGATCAACGACGAGGCGCTGGTGCAGACGAAGAGCCTCTCGACGCAGCTGTCATTGACCACGAACCAAAGGAACCCCGGCTGCCTCGTGATCGCGGGCAACACGGGCAACGTGGTCTGCAACACGAGCTTCACGAATTTGTCGGACAGCCGGGTGAAGACGGAGATGGCCGAGGCCGACGTGGCGGAGCTCAAGCAGCTCTTTGACTCCGTGGAGGCCAAGCAGTACAAGCGCCCGGACATGAACGAGGACCTGAGGCTGGGCTTCGCCTCGGACGACTTCGCAGGAACGAAGTGGAAGAATCTGACGGGCGCCGCCCGGTGGAGCGACGGCACGGAGATGGGGTGTGCAAGGGCTTCCAGGCCCGGCTGGACGAGGTGGAAGCCTGGCAGGCCCAGCGAGGGCCGAAGAACAAGTAGCTGTGTGTGCAGGCCTCCTCGTTCTAGCGGAGCCTTGCTCAAGCTCCTTTTTGGGGCAACAAGTAGGTGTGTGCAGGCCTCACTGCATCCAGTGACGCTAGCGCAAGCTCCTTTCTGGGGCAACAAAGCTGTTTTTTAAATGGAGGCGCTGAGGGACCTGGCCGACGACTTCAACGTGCGGGACCCGCGGAAGCTGTACCGACTCGCGAGGCAGCGCGACCTCGACGTGACGCAGGCCATGGCCTTCGAGGCGCTGAAGGCCGACGTGGGCCGGCAGGTGCAGGCGCCCCGGCCGCGCGCGCTGGGCAAGTCGGCCGCCGAGGGGCCGAACGACCGGCTGCAGGCCGACCTCATCGACTTCAGCCAGAACACGCGGGGGAAGACGAAGTACGGCCTGGTGGTGATGGACGTCTTCACCCGGGAGGCCGCCGTGGAACCTCTGCAGAACAAGAACGCCGAGACGGTGGGCCGGGCCACCAAGCGCGCCGCGCGGGAGCTGACGGGGGACGACGGGAACTTTGTGGTCACGACAGACCTGGGCAACGAGTTCGCCACGCTGGGCCGGGAGCTGCCCGAAGCTGTGCACCGGACGAAGCGGCCCGAGGACCGCAACGCCATTGCCGTGGTGGACCGGGGCATCCAGACGCTGAAGAAGGACCTGGCCACGAGGGTGGCGCGCAAGGGCGGGCAGTGGAGCGACCACTTCGAGCGGGCGGCCGGGGCCTACAACGCGCGGCCCCAGACGGTGCACGGCGCGCCCGAGGACGTGGAGAAGCAGCCGGCCACGGAGTTCAGGGTCCTCCAAGACAACGCCGACAAGTTCCAGCACAACAAGGACCTCACCGACCGGCGCGTGAAGGCGGTGGAGGACGCGGGCGCCTTCCGAGCGCCGACGAACGCGGCGAGGAGCTTCAACCCTCAGTACGGCGACGTGCAGCAGCTGGGGGCCGTGGACTCCATGACCGTCCGCAGCACGGAGGGCCGGGAGACCCTGCTGAAGCTGGCGCTGCCGGCGCCGCAGGGCAGCGGCAATGCGGCGGGCCGGCTGACGAGACGGGGCAGGCCGGCGGCTGTGAGGCAGCTGGACGACTTCCTGGCGCCTCCGAGGCCCAGGACCCTCGACTAGCTCCTTTGAAAATGATTTTTTAGGCACGCTCAGGCCTCCGCATTTCCGTGGAAGCTTGATCGGACCCGTTTTGGCGCAAAAAAAACTTTGATCACACTCAAGTTGGAATTGCCTGATCGAGCGAAAACACTAGAAAAAAAGGGTTTCGAGGCATTGCGCAGGCCGTCGGAATTCCCGGAGCCTGCTCAAGCCCTTTTTTTGGGTTTGGGGTGCTCGGGAAACCAACGGGTTGGGCGAACCAATCAAATGAGCGGGGGCTGGCGTGGGCAAACCGCGCAAAACCGTGCAAAAGCTATTCTTCTAGTGTCTATATTGATATAGGCACTGGAAGAATCGCATTTTGTGGCGCAAAACCGTGCAAAACGAGCTATTCTTACAGGGTGTACATACATGTACGGCCTGGAAGAATAGCATTTTGTGGCGCAAAACCGCTCAAATGTCCCTGGGTTTGGCCCCACTCTTTTCCGGGTCCATGCTATATGTGCTATATGTGCTATATGGCTCTTACAAGGGTCCTTGCTATATGTGCTATATGTGCTATATCTCACAAGGCAACCCACTGAACCTCCACTCTCCCCCGGGTCCTTGCTATATGTGCTATATGTGCTATATGGGTCTTACACGCCAAGCCGCTGAACATCCACTCTCCCCCAGCTCCTTGCTATATGTACTATATGTGCTATATATTCTGTACGCGCAAAAATCTGTACTTTCTGTGCTATATAGGGCCATATAGCACATATAGCACATATAGCATGGACCCGGGGGAGAGTGGATGTTCAAGCTTGCCTTGTGAGATATAGCACATATAGTACATATAGCATGGACCCGGGGGAGAGTGGAGGTTCAGTGGGTTGCCTTGTGAGATATAGCACATATAGCACATATAGCATGGGTCGGGGGGAGAGTGGAGCGGGTTGGGGGGGCATATAGCACACAGAGCACAGAAAGCAAGGAGCTGGGGGGGAGTGGAGCGGGTCATATTGCAGCGCGTCGCCCAACTGTGCGTCTTTGGGCAAGGCGGCCTCACGAGCCCGGCAAGGGTGCAGTGTGCCAGAGCGGCAGGGGGCTTGCAACGATCTGTACGCGTTCGGTCGGGCTTCTGCCTGGTCTGTGCCCTCAAAAGGCAGGCCCCCGTGTCGCGAATTACTGGCCGTTGTACAAGGCCCTCAAACTCTCCGCCACGGAGGTCGCCTTGTCGGACCCGAACTTTCGCTTCTCGCGCACAGAGTCCTTGACACACTGCGCCGTCACTTCCACGAGGATGCAGCGCTTCAGCACCGCGCGCGTGTCCGCGTCAAAGACCTTTGTCAAGCGGGCGAGCGCGCCACTCAAACCCTTCGAGCATGAGGTCCGGAGGGCGAATCTTCGCCATGTCGTCCAAGTTGTGGTGGAGTTTCGCCAGGTCCTGCGCCGTGATGATGCAAGTTGTCAAAGCTTGATAACGCTTTAGGGAAGGAGCCAACCCCCCCCCCTTCTTGTTTGTGAAATGTGTATTTCACAAACACACACGGTAGTGGAAACAATGCTCAAACAACTTGAGTGTGCAACATTTGGCCCTAGGGTGTGGCGGGTGGGTTCTCTCGGTAATTTTGTAGATTGCCGTTACCTTCTCGGCCTTTTGGCTATGATCAAGTGTAGTATCTGTTCTTATCAGTGTGACAACTGATATGTCTCCAACTGGAGACTTGCTTGTCACATCAATTTTTGTCGGGGAAATGTCTTCTTGAGCTTGCTCAGAAGCTTTCACGTGTTGCGCTGGCATGGCACTTGGCCAGCAGCAGCACACCCTAAAACGCTGGCTGGTCTACAGCCGCCCGTTTCAAGAAATTTAGTTTCACATGTTCCTTTTCTGGTGCAGCAGCCGGTGGCCCGCAAGATACCAGAATGTGAGCAGAGCAGAACTTCTTGGGTGCAATGTGCGAATCCATTCATACTTGAAGTGTTCGCAGGCTCAGGGAGAGTCACCGCGTGCTTGCGAGCCGCAGGGTTAACCAACTGCTTTGGTGTCGATCATAAATTGGTTAACCCTGTAGGTGCTGTCCGGCTTGCCGATTTGACTACGAAGGAAGGGCAACAGTTGTGCATGAAGCGGGTTAAAAGCCCCTTGTGTGCTGGAATTTTTGCCGCACCTCCTTGTGGCACTGCCAGCCGTGCAAGGGAGATCCCCTTGAAAGGCCGCCAAGGTGCTGGATCGCAGCCGTTGCGGTCGACAAAATTCCCAAACGGCATCCCGGGGGTACGAAAATTTTGGAAGCCTAGAGTGAGCGCAGCAAACAAATTATATGAATTCGTCACAGACCTCGCGGTGCTGTGCTTGTCCAACCAGCAGCTTGTGTGTATTGAAAACCCACGTTCGTCTTTATATTGGAGAACGTCCTTCTTCAAACAAATCTCCCATCAATTGCGGTTTGTTGCTCACCAAGCCTGTGCTTACGGCAGTGAACGGCCGAAATGGACAGCGCTGGCACATAATCATGATGAATTTGAGCAGATTTGCCAAGCTTGCCCAGGTGTTTCCGCCTCACACGTTCACAAGCCGTGGGGCGAGGCAATAGTGGATGGGAAACAGGTTTTTGCTACCGCTATGGAGGCCGCATATCTTTGGCCTTTGGCAGCTCAGATCGCGAGAGCATACAGTACGACACGTCGCTGATCATGATGCGGGCGACTTCCGGATTTCAGCCGAAAGCTTCTAAGCTGCCCCCTCTAGTGCCTGAGCACAAAATGACCATCTCAGTGCATGCACCGTTAGAGGAGTTGCCTTGCGCTCCAATGGAACGCATTAAGAAACCCTGGACTCCATCGCATAACATGCTCACGGTGCCTGAGAGCAGCCAGTTGCTACGCACCAAGCCATTGCGGGTAAATGGGGGGTTGGAAGTTTCATCGGGGGGTGTTTCTGAGACAGAGTCTGTGAACAACCGTGTGCCCAGGGCGGAGTACCGTGTGCCCAGGGCGGAGTCGGTCTGGGGTGTGCCGTGGTCAGAGGATGAGTTTGTAACGCAAGCAGTGAGGGCTGGGCACCCCAAAGCCTTTTCGCATTGTCTTCCTAGGCCTTTGCAAGACGCTTGTGACACCTTATGCTCAACACCTCCTGCACACCTTGCTCAGCAACGAACCGCTTGGTTCAAGTATTGGGCGGATCAAGCTAGGGTTCTAGCGCCGGCAGAATCTTTGCTTAAAGCAAAAATGGACCCGGAATTGGCCGGACTTTTGAAACCCAAGCAGCTGCTTTTGTGGAAGGCTTTGCTTGAAGCTCATGGATACCCAGACATGGGGGTTTGTGATGAGATGATGCACGGGGTGTCGCTCACGGGGGAAGTGCCTATGACAGGGTTGTTTGAAGCCTCTTTCAAACCGGCTGAGCGCACTCTTGAGTCTTTGTCCGAGGCGGCAGGCGCTAGCAATGTGGCAATCTTCAACAGCACGCGTTCGTCAGGTTCGCCAGAGCTCGACGCCGAGGTGTACCGAAAAACCCAAGTGGAACTAAACGAAGGCTGGATCACCGGCCCTTACGAGCTGGGAGAGTTAGAGGTGGGGGCCGTGCTAAATCGCAGATTCGGACTTCAGCAGGCCAACAAGGTGCGGTTGATTGACAACTTCAGTGGCAGTGGTGTAAACAGCACGGTGCAAGTGTGCGAATCACCCAAACCTCATACCACAGATGTGGTGGCGGCTGTGTGTTCGCGTTTGCTGCAGAACTGCGATAGCGAAACTGATGTGCTGGGTGCCGCCTACGATCTAAAGTCCGCACACCGTCAGGTAGGACTTGTGCCTTGTGCTAGGAAGTTTGCTTACATTGCCGTCTATAACCCTGATCTTAAAAAGCCTGAGGTTTACCGTCTAGTTGCGGTGCCATTCGGCGCGTCTCGTGCGGTACACGCATTTTTGCGCATCTCACATTCCATTTGGTGGTTGGGGGCGCGTGCCTTGAGTTTGGTGTGGACGAACTTCTTCGACGACTTCATTACCTTTTGCAGATCGCCTGAGGCTGTGAGCACTAGTCAGTGTGTGGAAAGCCTGTTTTGCTTGTCGGGTTGGGGTTACGCCGACTCTGGCGAAAAAGCTGGACGATTTGACACCTGCTTCCAGGCTCTGGGAATTCAAGTTGACTTGAGCGGTTTCAGGAAGGGCGTGATCCTTTTCGATAATACAGCCAAACGTAAGATTGAGCTTTGTGGAGAAATAGATTCCATCTTAGCAGATGCCACCCTCAAGCAACCACATGCTTTGAAGTTGCGTGGACGTATGCAATTCGCCGATGGTCAGCTTTTCGGGCGGGCCAGCAGGTTGTGCCTCCGGGAAGTGAGTGCGCACGCATTCTCTGGCAGCGGTGAACGTGTTGGTCCTCGGTTGTCGTTGGCGCTTCGGAGATTCAGAGATCAGTTGTCCCGTGGACAGCCCAGGCAGTTGTCGCGTACCTTTGGGGACCCGTGGTACATTTTCACAGATGCATGCTTTGAGAAGGAACGCCCAGAGTGGATGTGCGGCTTGGGGGGGATACTGTATAACCCCTCAGGTGAAGCTATTGAGTTTTTCTCCGCCTGTCTCTCCCATGAAGAGGTTTGTGCACTTGGCGGTGATGTGAAGAAAACCATCATTTTCGAAGCTGAGCTTTTGGCACTCATTGTCGCCATTCATTTGTGGTCCAGTACCTTGGAAGGCCAGCTAAGTGTATTTTATGTCGACAACAACTCGGCGCGAGATGTGGCAGTGTCGGGTAACGCCCGGTCCGAAACTGGTTCGGCATTGGTTTCCATCCTTCTGAAAATTGAGGATTGTATTTCCCTTTTTCCTTGGTACGCAAGAGTGGCCTCCCCGTCAAACCCAGCTGACAGACCTTCCAGAGGTTCGACCGAGCATCTGAAGGCGCTTGGGTTGAAAGAGGCATGCTGTAAAAGTGTATTTGAGAAAATCATTCAACAAATCGGATAAGATGGGGATTGCATGCAAATAAATGTGAATACTTGCCATGCTGAACGTGTGCCAGCCTACACTGCAGTTTGTAAAACCTTGGCAGTGTGCACTACGACGTGTGCGACCTATCAGTGTGGATCTGCATGGATCGCTTCGTGCAAAGCGACTTTCACCTACCCCCGTTTGCATTAGAAAAGGAGAGTGTGCGCTTCTTAGTGCCGGCGGGTAGCAAGTCTGGTGAATGCTGTGTCGTGTGTGTTGAGGGGGGGGGTTTGGCTCAAGACCTAAGCAAGTTGTCAAAGCTTGATAACGCTTTAGGGAAGGAGCCAACCCCCCCCCCTTCTTGTTTGTGAAATGTGTATTTCACAAACACACACGGTAGTGGAAACAATGCTCAAACTCAAAACTTGAGTGTGCAACATTTGGCCCTAGGGTGTGGCGGGTGGGTTCTCTCGGTAATTTTGTAGATTGCCGTTTGCTTTTTCCCGCCCGCCCGCCCCTGCATGTGTGCCATCCTGGCATGAGCGACCGCTCATTCTCTTCCATGCCTTTTTCAAGAAATTGCATGGGGATTGCATGTAAATAAATGTGAATACTTGCCATGCTGAACGTGTGCCAGCCTACACTGCAGTTTGTAAAACCTTGGCAGTGTGCACTACGACGTGTGCGACCTATCAGTGTGGATCTGCATGGATCGCTTCGTGCAAAGCGACTTTCACCTACCCCCGTTTGCATTAGAAAAGGAGAGTGTGCGCTTCTTAGTGCCGGCGGGTAGCAAGTCTGGTGAATGCTGTGTCGTGTGTGTTGAGGGGGGGGGTTTGGCTCAAGACCTAACCTGAACGTCTCCGCAGGCACCTTCACGTCGTTGTAGCGACATTTGATGGTGGCTGGCAAGTCGGGCGACAGACCAAGGAGATGCTTCAGCGTGTCCACTCCCCCGCCTTGGGCGCCGATGTTGCTGCTGCTGATCTGAAGCTCGTCCAGGAGCAAAGGCCTCTCGTCGCGCAGGAGGCTGCGCTCGACCGCGGATCGCAGCATGTCCGGGCTGGACACCATGACGAACTCGTCCAGACCCACGTCGCGGGCCACCATGGCTGCCAGGCAACTTGCCAGGGGAGTTTTCCCCTTGCCGCTGTCTCCGTAGAAGATCAGAGTCCTTCGCTCGTCGCGAGCTCGCCCGTAGGCCTCGAAAAAGTCCAGTGGCTGCTTCTGGTGGACCTCGGGGTTGTACCACCAGCAGTTCACGGTGCTCTCGTTGATGACGAAGTCGGTCATCAGAAGTTGGCGATGGCGCGACACCAGCAGGCTCTCCGTTTGCAACTGGTCGTCCTGGAGTTGCTTGCGGAGCTGCAAGAGGGCCCTGCTCTGCAAGTGCACGAACTTGTCCTCAGTGTTCGGCGGGCGCTTGCCGGTGTTCAAGGCCTTGTCGCCTCGGAAGGTCGTGTCGAGCTTGATGAGATGGCTCTGGAACTCGGACGTCGTCATATCGCCGTAGTTCTTCAAAACCCGTCGTGGAGAGAACTCTGGCGCCGGAGGTTCGTTTGCTGCAACAAGGCCGTCGTACTCGCCCCGACTCATGGCCCGCATGGTCCCCTTCTGCTCCAAGCAGTTGGCCATCAGCTTCACGACATCGTGAAGCTTCCCCTTGCCAAGCTTGTAGAGCTGGGTGGACGCCGGAGGATGGGGCAGCAGCTTCATGGTGGGCTTGTGGAAGAAGACCCACAAGTTTGCCCCTCTTTCGGGTCGAAGCACGACGTGGTGGCCGACGTCAGGAGGCTGAGCTTGGCCCACGAGGCGCCACGCCATCCAAGCGCAACCTTTGCCCTGGTACTTGTCGTCCCCCACCCTGTAAAGGCACTCCAGCAGTTCTGCTTCGGACACACCCGGGCCTGTGTGGCGGAACTCACAGGGAACCAGAACGTGGTTGCTGCTGTGGAAGACGGGAGCGGCCTTGTTCCTCATGAAATCCTCCTCTCGCGGCTCGGCGGCCCTTGGCAGCAAGAAAGTGGTTACCTCCGGCTCCGGCTTCTCCGGCTCCGGCTCGCTCGCCTTCCTCTTCAAGTTCAGGTAAATGGGCTGGCGCGGAGACTGAGGCTTCACGGGCGGAGTGTCCGGGGCGGCTTCGCGGCGATCCAACCACTCGATGCCCCAAATTCGTCGCCGGGTAGTCTTCACCCACGGGCTCCTGGCCGGCCTTGACGAGTTCGTCAAAGATGGGCAGAGCCTGCTTGCAGCCGATGCTGTCGTGGGACAGTATCTCCCGCATGCCGTCCAGGGTCTCGAGCACGCGAGTCCCCATTCTCACGGAGTGCGGAAGGACGGTAGACAGCACCAGGTTCGCTGCCGCCTCGCGCGCCTCGCGCTCGCACTCGGATCGAGTCGCCGTCGCAGAGCTTATGCTTCTCGAGCAAATAGTGGCCAGTTGAAAGCCAGCTGTGTTTAAACCCTACAGGCACCAGCCCGCCCGCCGCGAAAACGCTCTGAGGGCATAACCCGTTTGAACGCACCCCCGACTTGGCCGGGGAGAATGCGCCGAGCAAAAAAAACTGGACCCGTAAAAAAAGAATGGCAAGTTGGGCGAGACAACGACAGCAGATCCGTCGTGCTGAACTTGCGGCGCGGCCCGGGGGCCTACGCGCTGCTCTCGCGCGGACGGGCAGCTGACCCGGGCGGGCCAGCGCTACTACTCCCACCTGGGCCTGCGGCCTCCCAGCAAGGACGGATTGCTAGTGCTTGCACTCGCGGCGTTATACGGGTGCCCTTAACTGTTGAGTTGCAGCTTGAGGCTCAAACCTTTCCTTTCCTTCCAATTTCAGGGCCTTAGATTTTTTTTTTCCTTGCACTGCATGGTTTTGCATGGATCTTGCGTGTTTTGTGAGTTGTTTTTCCGCAGCAGTTCCTTCCCGGCTCACGTCCGTGCTCAGGTGCATGTCCGTTCGGACCTCGATGCTCTGCCGTTTGCCCCCCCCCTTTTTCTTTTCGGGCCCTTTCCCCCCTTTTCGGGTTCTTTTGGGGGTGGCCGTTTCGCCTTGTGTCAGGACTCCCTCCAGTTCGTCACAGCCGGGCCTTGGAGAAGGGTGCACAGTTCACTTTCTTGAAAGTCCCAGTTGCCTTTCCCCCTTCGTCTTCCTTGCGCCTCGCTCGTGCCCTGTCAGGCGGCCATGTTTCAGGTACCCCGCAAGTCCGGCCTCAGTCCCTCTTGCACCGTGCGCCGCCCCCAGGTTACTTCTGCCTCTTGTCTTTTGCCGCCAGGCCTACGGTCCGTGCCTCAATTCTTCCTTCCGCTTGGCCCCGTTTGCGTTTGCGTCACCAGTGCCCGCACAGCATTGGTTTATCCACAGCTCTTGGCTCAGCTCAGTTCTTGCTTTGTCTCCTTGTCGGCTCCTGACCGCCATGAATTCCGCCCTGGCCGATTACCTGTCCAGCGACGAGGAAACTGGCCCGCTTGGCGAAACCATTACGGGGGGAAGCATCCTGCTCCCCCCGGAGTTGGTCTTCGAGGGCGACGCCCTGGGTTGCCTCACCTGCTACGCTTCAAGTGACGAGGACCCGGCTGACAGAGGTCCCTCTGCTGCCTCTGCAGCCCAGGCACCTGCGCCTGCCGGCGCAACCGCCTGGTCAGATCCGACAGATGAGCAAGCCGTCCGCCAGCTCATCAGTGCCGAGATCAGCCGGACACAGGCGGCGGAGTCCTTGGAGCGCGTGCTCAGTGCGTGTTGCTCTTGAGATGATCCAAGCCGAACGCCGAGCGGCTCGTGAACCAGTTGCTCCGTTCACGCGCACCAAGGTCATCCCTGCAGTGAAGCCCATGCCGCGCGTGGGAGTGAAAGCCATGCCACGCATTCCCAACCAGGCCTCGCGCACCTTTCCAAAAGGTGCTCAGCATGGCTACTGCTACGTCAGCGGCCCGTCACCTGCTTCGTGGACTCGAACTCCCACGCGTACGCGCTCGGGCCGTGTTCCTCCCCCTCAACCTGCTGCGGTTCCTGCTGCCCCGCGTGTCCTTGGCCATGGCAGACCTTTGACTGCCTTTTTCCCGTACCCGGCCAAGGCGCTCCCTGCAGCCATGACGCCTCCGAGCACCTTGAGTGCGCCTTCCCAGCCGCCCCCGCCTATGCCAGCGCCAGTGCCCAAGTCGTCGTCTTCTCGCACCGCTCGAGACCGACGAGCCCACGCTCCTCACAGGCGCTGATTTGCACAGCTGTCGGATCGGAAAAAGCGCTTGAGCATCTCACCCCGCCTTTCCTTTCAGGTGTATTCATTTCCTTCAGTTTCATGCACCTGCATTTGATTTGCTCGATCCAATCAGCCTACATTTTCCTCACATGTCGACCCGCTCAGGTGGAGATCCCGTGTTCCGACCTCAGCTTTGCGCTCCAATTTTCCTTCACCCGAGCCTTTCCAGTTGACCACAGCATTTGCCGACTCACCATGCCTGTGTCACTCTATTGCAGCGCTCTTGCACGCTCAGGTCTCCATCCGTGCCCGCCTCAGTCCGTGCGAGCCAAAATTTTCCAACCTAAATGGATGCTGCTTCAGACTTGCATGCCCCCATTTCCGCTTGTCGCTTTGACGTTCCAGTGCAGCTCTCTCGCAAACTCAGGCCCTTCCGGCGTCCAGTTGTGCCATCCTCAGTCCGCGTGAGCCAGAATTTTCTTACCCAAATGGATGCCGCTTCAGGACTTCTCCTTTGCTCTTGTAGCTCTGGCATTTCAGTTCCGCGCTCATGCACACTCAGGTCTCACTTTGTTCCTGCCTCAGCAGTGTGCACCAGAAATTTCCTACCCAATTGGATGCCGCTTCAGCACTCGCCTTTTGCCCTGATGCTCTGATATACCACAGCACACTTTCTCACTTGCAGGTCTCCAGTTTTGCCCGCCTCAGTGTGCACAAGCCAAAATTTCCGAGCCAAATGGATGCCGCTCCAGAATTGCAACTTTCACTTTCCAATGCAATGTTCCGGCCTCCTTGCCCTTCTCTTCTGATCCAGTGGGGCGGCCATTTGAATATTCCATTTGCTTTCTTTTGCGCCTTCCTGCCGAGGCCGCTCGCCATTCCAAGCCGGCCCCAAACTCAGTTTCAGCCAACGCGCCCGCAGAAGCGCTTCAGAGAAGCAACCTTTGCCATGGGCTCAGCCCCCAAGTTTAGTCCGTGCCCTCAGCCACATGGACCTCACCTTTTCTTGGGAGGCTCCGGCCTTTGCTCCAATATTTGCTCAACGTGACATCGAGCTGCAAGCAGTGCCGTCGATTCAGTCACTCCAGCCGCCCTCTCATGAGGGCACACTGGGGCCCAGTGCTGCCGAGCTATTGGATGAGGCATTCCCGCGCACAACAGCCAAGCGCAAGCTTGACCTTCTGGAGGGGCTCCCTTCTTTCCAGCTCACTCGAAAGCCTGCTGTTGCCTCCTTGCGTCAGAGCACCCTGCGGCACGCACTAGTGAGCAGGCTTCTCATTCTTTTGAAGGCTGCAGGCGATTCCTGTCCCATTCTAGCCCTTGCCGACGAGGACCCGTGGATGGGATGGCAGCTTGTTTCAGATGTTGTCTCCGGCCGAAGTGAGTCCACTTTGAAAGCGCGCCTCGGCTACCTTGAGCGCTACTTTGCGTGGTGCAGTGACCACAGATTGGCCTGGGTCCCCCTGACAGTTTCCGCTACATGGAAATGGATGCAGGCACTCAAAGATGCCTCGCCCTCGGCTCCCACCTCAGGCTATCAGTCCCTGAGGTGGTTTGCTCACATGTTTCAATGCGCTGCTGATGCCGACTTCTTCTCCAGCCCACTTTTGAAGGGTTCGGCAACTCACTCCTTGCAGGCCGCCCCCCCGCTTCGGCAGAAGCCGCCCATTTTGGTCAGCCAAGTCAAGCGGTTGGAGTTGCTCACAGACTCGGACGAGCCCGCCTTGGTGAACATTGTTGGGGGCATCCTCGTTGCCCTCTATTCCAGGTCTCGCTGGATGGATTTGCAGCGGGCCTCCAGCCTCGAGCTCGATGCCCCGGAAGGGGTCACTTACTTCGGGAACACCTTTTACCAGCTCAACACAAGTGAATATAAGACCTCCAAAAGCGGAGGCAAGAGCCGTCTCATCCTGCCTCTCACCTTGCCTATTTTCTCTTTGAGTGGGTGCCATTGGTTCCAGAACTGGTTGGCTGCGAGGGATCGCCTTGGCCTTCCAGTCCAGGGAGCTATCACCCCACCACTGATTCGCTCAGTGGGTGCCCAAGGAGACACACCACGGCCTTTCAATACTTCAGAGGTGAACTCCATCCTCGCTAAGATTGCCAAACCAGGAGAACCCGTACCCACCAGTCGGTCCCTCAAAGCCACTTGCCTCAGCTGGGTAGCCAAAGCGGGAGTTTCTCCCCCCTTGCGTAAGCTGTTGGGCTACCATGTGGACGCAACAGAGCTGTCAGTGAACACCTACTCTCGCGACCTTCTGGCACCACCTTTGAGGGAATTGGTCCGGGTTCTGTCATTGATAGCCTCGGGGGCCTTCTCCCCTGACACCACACGCTCCGGGTACTTTGCATTCAATGATCCCGGCACACAGGACGGCAATGACGCCGCTCCCGCAGTTTTGCCTCAGCCACCCTCTGCAAGTGTGTCTGCAGACACTACCGCAGTGACAGCAGAGTCAGCGCTGGGACCGACAAGCCCCCAGTCGCCGCGCACCAGCGACTCCGACTCGTCGTCTTTAGAAGAAGTTGTGCCTGAGAGCACCGAAGAGGACCTCGGTGACCCCGATGAGAGCCCAGCTGCGGCTCTTGCCGCCTTCAAGCAGCCGTTCTTTTCCGTTCAACCTCCATTTTTTGTTGGTTCAGCACCAGAAGCTGCGAACAATACATATCGCCGGAGGCGACTCTGAAGAGCGCCTTCTCTGCGGAAGGACCAATACTGACCGATTCTTGAGTGTGGGCCAAGTGGTTCACCAACCCTTTCCTAAGTGCAAGCAGTGCTTTCATGCCTCTGGCAAGCACGACGAATGCTGAAGGAACAAAGGATAGGTGCTGTGCTCACCCATCAGACTCCAGCCTGTCTTGCATAGTGCCGTTAAAAAGAGACGGCCTGTGCACTCACGCATGTGTGCCCGCATAGGCGCAAGCCAAGAGCTCCGACCTTAGCGCAGCATTCCTATGTTCAGTTTGTACATGTCAGACCCCACTTCTCCAGCTGTCGGCTCGAGTTTCAGATTATCATTTCATAGTTGCCATGAGCTTGCTTGATAGCAAGTCCGAGTTTGACAGCCGTGCCCAACAGGTGGGTCTCGTGGAAGAAGTTGTGCAGGCCCTTAGCGACAAGGGCATCGCCTCATTGGCCCAGCTGGGCTTTGCGGCGGGTACCCCAGGCACAATTACCTGGGCCGCCATGACGAGGCACCCGGCACACCTCACGGGTCAGGCAGTCGCTAGACCCGGGCAGCCCCATCCTGCAGCTCTCGGACGAGACCTACTTCCTCGACCCTGAGGGGCACTGGGTGGTCAGCACCCAGAGCACGCAGTGTCGGAACTCCAGGACCGAGGTGGAGACGCTCCTGCGCCAGCGCGTGAGGGGCTTGAGGAGCGTGAGCTTCCAGATGCCCTGCGAGGAGGACGTGCTGCAGAGCGCCTTCGAGGACAAGCCGCTCTCCGGCAGCTGGCCGAGCTGCTGCAGCTGAGCGTGGAGGAGGTGTGCGCCGACTTTGACGCCATGCTGCGCCACGACTGGAGGCGCCTCGGCATCTCCGCCGAGGAGGTGCGAGAGTTCTGCGTGTGCTGAGCTCGCAGGGCGACCTCGTGGACAGCTACGACCCGGCCACCGTGTACAGGGCCGTGAAGCGGGTGTTGGAGAGGCAGGCGGCACGCGTGCTCTACCGGGGCGAGGCGAGGCAGACCCTGCCGCCCGGAGGCGCTTTGACGCCGCGGACGTGCAGCCGGGGCTGTTCTGGTGCGAGGACCTGCGGGAGGCGCGGCGCCAGCTCATGGCCGTCGGCGAGAGCCCCAAGGTGGCCATCAGTCAGCCCGGCGCAGTACTGCGGGCTGAGGCTGAGGCGGGGCACCACCAGGATACGAGGTGCTGCGGAGGTGGTGCGAGGCGCTGGGGCAGGAGTACCGGGGCCAGCGCCTGGCCGGCTTGGCGCACGAGATCTTCCTGAAGCTGCTCAAGGCGAAACGGGAAGTGCCCGGCGCGGCGGAGACGGCAAGTGCGCGCTGTGCGGCTGCGGGCTGACGGCCGGCACCTGCGAGCTGGACCACGTGGTGCCGGTGAGGCAGGCCTTTGCGGGCAGCGCGCAAACCCTGCAGGCGTTGCGCGGCGACTGCCGCAGCGAGCTGAGGGAGAGCGCGCAGCCCACCAGCCTGGAGAGCCGCGTGGCCCCCGGAGTCATGGAGTACGCCCGGAGCCCCAAGCTGCCTCCTCTGGTCTTTGAGGCGCAGGTGCAATAGAGACGCTCTGTACGTCGGCGTGGACGTGGTGCGCTGCAGGCGCAACGGGCTGGCCAACGCCCCCTTCCCCCTGCCCATCCTGTGGCGCGTGAACGCGATGATAGGCCTGTGGGCGCGCAGCACGGAGGTGGTCTACAGCGTGCGCAGCAGCAGCAGCGAGCTGGACGGCGCGGGCGCGGACTTCTCTCAGGCCTTCGCCTACGAGGGGGGCATGGTGTGGGACTTCGTCTACGCCAGGAGGCTGCTGAGCAACGGCGCCGCCCCATCCATGACGCGGTGCTGGGCTTTGAGCACTGCATGGTGGCCAAGGCCCGGCGCATCCTGGACGCGCCGCCGCGCTACCTGGCGCAGGTGAAGACGGACTGCGCGCTGACGCAGCGGCTGCCGAAGCGCTTTGCGGAGCGGCTGCGGGCGCTGGAGGCGCTGCGCCACCCGGACGGCATGCCGGTCTACCGCGTGGAAGAGACGAAGCCCACGCAGCTGGACATGGCGCTCTGGGCGGACCTGGCCTGCGTGGGGCTGAACGCGGACGTGAAGTTCCTGCTGCTGGGAGACTGTTCTGTGTTGCAGTTTGGCAACACCCATTTTGGGTCTCACCCAATCTATGTGGATGACTTGTGTCTCCAATTGAGGCAGCTTTGAGGCCTCCGGCGCCAGGGCCCGGTTCGCCGCTGCGTTGACGGCCATGCGCTTGCTGTGGCTGATGACCAGCGTGGTGTCCGGCCACCCGGGCTTGGAGGGGTAGAGCTCCTTCAGCCTCGCCTTGGCCTGCTCCAGCATGGGGCACGCCTCCTCGCCAACCCGCAGCCACTTCACGAAGTTGAAGATGCCGGGGTCGGAGCGCATGTTCTCCGTGAGCTCGTGCCTGCGCCCGCCGGCCAGGTCGCGGATGAGTTGGCTGTGCTCCAACGACGCGCTGATGGGCCGCCCGGCCCAGGGCGGAAAGATACCCAAGGGCGTCTTTGTGGCCGTGGCGGAAGTGGACGGAGTGAGGCTGGACAACGGCATGCGGCTGAAGAACCAGGAGCTGCTGCGGGCCACCCGGCCGAGCCACGCAGTGACCTACGCCAGCTGCCACAACCGCGTCCGCCTGGAGTCCTGCCAGCGGTGGCGCACCTCAAAGAGCACGCCCCACTGCCTGCCCATCAGCCACACGTGCCTCCACAAGCGCGCGGCCCCTGCGGTTGCCGGCCGGGTCCCAGAAGAGGCAGCGCTCCAAGTCTTGGCGGTGACCTACGGCGCGCTGCAGCTGGCTCTCAAGCTCGGTGCGGGCGGCCCCCGGAAAGGGCTTCTGGAAGATGATCATGTTGTCGATGACGCCCTGCTCCACCTCCTCCGTCCACAGCTCCAGGTCGGTGTTGGTCGCAAAGCACACGCCCACCCTCTTGGCCCCGTCGTCCTGGAAGTTGCAGGTGGACGCCAGCGCGCCCTGATGGGAGTCCTCTATGGACATAAACTTCCCCCCCTTGGCATTGGCCTGAACGTCCAGCCCGAGTGCAAGCTTCATGGTTGCGAAGTTCGGCTTTTTATCTCGCGGAGAAAAAATCCGGTCCGATGAACGCGCGAGTTTTCTTGGTCGTCGCAGTGGCGGTGATCTTGCTCTTTAAAAATGCCGAGACTCCTGGAGCTTTTCTGCGGCACCAAGTCGGTGGGCAGGGCCTTCGAGGCGGCGGGCTGGGAGTTTCCGGTGCGACATCCGGAGCTGGGACTACACGACGTTTCCGCCGCGGCACTTCGACATGGTCTGGGCCAGCCCGGTCTGCGCGGAATACAGCCGTGCGCCGGACGAAGCGTGGTGGACCGGGGCATCCAGACGCTGAAGAAGGAGGTGCGTTTGCTGCAACAAGGCCGTCGTAGTCGCCCCGACTCATGGCCCGCATGGTCCCCTTCTGCTCCAAGCAATTGGCCATCAGCTTCACGACATCGTGAAGCTTCCCCTTGCCAAGCTTGTAGAGGTGGGTGGACGCCGGAGATGGGGCAGCAGCTTCGGGTCGAAGCATGACGTGGTGGCCGACGTCAGGAGGCTAGCTTGGCCACGAGGCGCGACGCCATCCAAGCGCAACCTTTGCCTGGTACTTGTCGTCCAGCAGTTCTGCTTCGGACACACCCGGGCCTGTGTGGAACCAGAACCTGGTTGCTGCTGTGGAAGATGGGAGCGCGTTGTTCCTCATGAAATCCTCTCGCGGCTCGGCCCTTGGCAGCAACAAAGTGGTTGCTCGAGAAGCAAGCTCTGCGATGGCGACTCTCTCCGAGTGCGAGCGCGAGGCGCGCGTGGCGGCAGCGAACCTGGTGCTGTCTACCGTCCTTTCCGCACTCCGTGAGTCGCGTGCTCGAGACCCTGGACAACATGCAGAAGATCGGCTGGTCGCTCGCCTTCCTCTTCACGCTCAGGCAAATGGGCTGGCGCGGAGACTGAGGCTTCACGGGCGGAGCGTCCGGGGCGGCTGCGCGGCGATCCAACCACTCCACCAACCAGGCGATGCTCCAATTCCGTCGGCGGGTAGTCTTCACCCACGGGCTCCTGGCCGGCGTTGACGAGTTTAAAGATGGGCAGAGCCTGCAGCCGATGCTGTCGTAGGACAGTGAGAGCGACCAGCCGTTGAAAGCCAGCTGTGTTTAAACCCTACAGGCACGTCCAAAACCGTGTAAAAAGCTATTCTCCCCGGCCTTTACGGGCAAGTATACCCGGGGAGAATGCGCGCGGCCGAGCAAAAAAAAACTGGCCCCGCAAAAAAAGAATGGCAAGTTGGGCGAGACAACGACAGCAGATCACGGAGGCCGCGGACGCCCGGGCTTGCACGGGGGCGGATGGAGCCGTCGTGCTGAACCTGCGGCCCGCGCGCGGACGGGCAGCTGACCCGGGCGGGCCAGCGCTACCACTCCCACCTGGGCCTGCGGCCTCCCAGCAAGGACTTCGACTACAACCAGCCCTCATCCGCGAGGGGCCCAACGATTGCATCCTGCTGCGCAACGGGCAGAAGCTCGTGCGCTCCCTGCAGGGCGGAGAGCGCCGGCTGACCAAGCTGGGCAAGGGCTTCTTCCGCGACAAGTACTACGAGTACCTGGTCCACGTGCCGGTGATCATCCGTGGCAGGCGGGCGGAACGCCGGCGCCGAGCGCAGGGACTGGCTGCCGGTGAATGAGCTGGGCGGCGCCATGACGAGGCACCCGGCACACCTCACGGGTCAGGCAGCTCGCTAGACCCGGGCAGCCCCATCCTGCAGCTCTCGGACGAGACCTACTTCCTCGACCCTGAGGGGCACTGGGTGGTCAGCACCCAGAGCACGCAGTGTCGGAACTCCAGGACCGAGGTGGAGACGCTCCTGCGCCAGCGCGTGAGGGGCTTGAGGAGCGTGAGCTTCCAGCTGCCCTGCGAGGAGGACGTGCTGCAGAGCGCCTTCGAGGACAAGCCGCTCTCCGGCAGCTGGCCGAGCTGCTGCAGCTGAGCGTGGAGGAGGTGTGCGCCGACTTTGACGCCATGCTGCGCCACGACTGGAGGCGCCTCGGCATCTCCGCCGAGGAGGTGCGAGAGTTCTGCGTGTGGCGCAACGCCCCGATGCGCGTGCTGAGCTCGCAGGGCGACCTGGTGGACAGCTACGACCCGGCGCTGAAGGAGCACCGCACCGTGTGCTTCTTGGCCTTTGACGGGCACTGCTACATGTACAGGGCCGTGAAGCGGGTGCTGGAGCGGCAGGCGGCGCGCGTGCTCTACCGGGGCGAGGCGAGGCAGACCCTGCCGCCCCAAGAGTGGAGGCGCTTTGACGCCGCGGACGTGCAGCCGGGGCTGTTCTGGTGCGAGGACCTGCGGGAGGCGCGGCGCCAGCTCATGGCCGTCGGCGAGAGCCCCAAGGTGGCCATCAGTCAGCCCGGCGCAGTACTGCGGGCTGAGGCTGAGGCGGGGCACCAGGATCCGAGAGCTGCCGGAGGAGCACGAGGTGCTGCGGAGGTGGTGCGAGGCGCTCAACCAGGAGTACCGGGGCCAGCGCCTGGCCGGCTTGGCGCACGAGATCTTCCTGAAGCTGCTCAAGGCGAAGCGGGAAGTGCCCGGCGCGGCGGAGAGGCAGAAGACCCTGGCCGCGCAGGACGGCAAGTGCGCGCTGTGCGGCTGCGGGCTGACGGCCGGCCTGCGAGCTGGACCACGTGGTGCCGGTGAGGCAGGCCTTTGCGGGCAGCGTGCAGACTTTGCAGGCGCTGTGCGGCGACTGCCACAGCGAGAAGACGCTGAGGGAGAGCGCGCAGCCCACCAGCCTGGAGAGCCGCGTGGCCCCCGGCGTCATGGAGTACGTCCGGAGCCCCAAGCTGCCCCCTCTGGTTTTTGAGGCGCAGACGTGCGCAAAGGACAGAACGTACGTCGGCGTGGACGTGGTGCGCTGCAGGCGCAACGGGCTGGCCCATCAGCCCCCTTCCCCCTGCCCATTCCTGTGAAGCTCAGCGTGAACGCGATGATAGGCCTGTGGGCGCGCAGCACGGAGGTTGTCTACAGCGTGCGCAGCAGCAGCAGCGAGCTGGACGGCGCGGGCGCGGACTTCTCTCAGGCCTTCGCCTACGAGGGGGGCATGGTGTGGGACTTCGTCTACGCGCGGAGGCTGCTGAGCAACGGCACCTACCGCCCCATCCATGACGCGGTCCTGGGCTTCGAGCACTGCATGGTGGCCAAGGCCCGGCGCATCCTGGACGCGCCGCCGCGGTACCTCGCGCAGGTGAAGACGGACTGCCTGCTGACGCAGCGGCTGCCGAAGCGCTTCGCGGAGCGGCTGCGGGCGCTGGAGGCGCTGCGCCACCCGGACGGCATGCCGGTCTACCGCGTGGAAGAGACGAAGCCACGCAGCTGGACATGGCGCTCTGGGCGGACACTGGCCTTGCGTGGGGCCTGAATCGCGGTCGTGTAGTTCATGCTGCTGGGAGATGTTCTGTGTTGCAGTTTGGATCACCCATTTTGGGGTCTCACCCAATCTTGTGGCATTGACTTGGGTCTCCAATTGAGGCAGCTTTGACGGCCTCGCGGCGCCAGGGCACGGTTCGCCGCTGCGTTTGACCGTGGCCATGCGCTTTGCTGTGGCTGATGACCAGCGTGGTGTCCGGCCACCCGGGCTTGGAGGGGTAGAGCTCCTTCAGCCTCGCCTTGGCCTGCTCCAGCATGGGGCACGCCTCCTCGCCAACCCGCAGCCACTTCACGAAGTTGAAGATGCCGGGGTCGGAGCGCATGTTCTCCGTGAGCTCGTGCCTGCGCCCGCCGGCCAGGTCGCGGATGAGTTGGCTGTGCTCCAACGACGCGCTGATGGGCCGCCCGGCCCAGGGCGGAAAGATACCCAAGGGCGTCTTTGTGGCCGTGGCGGAAGTGGACGGAGTGAGGCTGGACAACGGCATGCGGCTGAACAACCAGGAGCTGCTGCGGGCCACCCGGCCGAGCCACGCAGTGACCTACGCCAGCTGCCACAACCGCGTCCGCCTGGAGTCCTGCCAGCGGTGGCGCACCTCAAAGAGCACGCCCCACTGCCTGCCCATCAGCCACACGTGCCTCCACAAGCGCGCGGCCCCTGCGGTTGCCGGCCGGGTCCCAGAAGAGGCAGCGCTCCAAGTCTTGGCGGTGACCTACGGCGCGCTGCAGCTGGCTCTCAAGCTCGGTGCGGGCGGCCCCCGGAAAGGGCTTCTGGAAGATGATCATGTTGTCGATGACGCCCTGCTCCACCTCCTCCGTCCACAGCTCCAGGTCGGTGTTGGTCGCAAAGCACACGCCCACCCTCTTGGCCCCGTCGTCCTGGAAGTTGCCAGGCTCCCACAGCACCTCCACGTCCACCTTGCACACCAGCGCGCCCTGATGGGAGTCCTCTATGGACATGAATTTCCCCCCCTTGGCATTGGTCTGAACGTCCAGCCCGAGTGCAAGCTTCATTGCGAAGTTCGGCTGTTTATCTCGCGGAGAAAAAATCCGGTCCGATGAACGTGCGAGTTTTCTTGGTCGTCGCAGTGGCGGTGATCTTGCTCTTTAAAAATGCCGAGACTCCTGGAGCTTTTCTGCGGCACCAAGTCGGTGGGCAGGGCCTTCGAGGCGGCGGGCTGGGAGTTTCCGGTGCGACATCCGGAGCTGGGACTACACGACGTTTCCGCCGCGGCACTTCGACATGGTCTGGGCCAGCCCGGTCTGCGCGGAATACAGCCGCGCGCTGACGACGCGCCCGCGGCGGCTCCTGGAGGGCGACGCGCTGGTGCTCAGCGCCCTTGAGATCATTGCGCACTTTGACCCCTTGATGTGGGTCATAGAGAACCCGGCCACCGGGCTGCTGAAGACCGGGCCGTTCATGGAGCGCCTGCCCTGGGTGGACGTGACCTACTGCAAGTACGGAACTCCGTACAGGAAGCAGACGCGGCTGTGGTCCCTCAACTTCAAAAGCGGTGTCACGCTGCATCAAAAATGAAGCAGAGTGACACCGGGCTTTTTTTTAGTCCAGCACAGAGACGCCCGTGCCGGAGAGCGTCACCAGCTGGTAGGCCACCAGGTGGATGAACAGGTCCGTCATCGTGCCGTCCAGGCCCTTGAAGGTGAACCGGGCAAGGTCGCCGCTGACACCACTCAGCGGCATCTTGGGCACGCGCTCGGTGGGAAAGCCGGCAATGAAGCTGTGGCGCAGGTAGCCCACGCGGCCAATGTCGATGTTGCGCACTGTGTCGTCGTAAGTACCCGCAAGGACGGAGAGGAAGTGGAAGTGCTCCGAGGCTCCCTTCATGGGGTTGTGAGGGTACTGCAGGCTGCCCAGCTGCATTTGAGACTCCAGGAGGCTGTCCTCCTGCCTGGCCGCGCCGATGGGGGCCACGTCCTGCCCCGGTTGGCCAGCAAGTGGATCTTGGAGCCCGCGTCGTTGTCCCAAAAAGTCACAAACGCGCCCATGAGTTTCGTGAAGGCGCGCGCCACGGTGACGTTGTGCTCCGCCACGCCGTTCGGGACGCTGGACTGCTGCGTGTGCGCCGTGGGGTTGAAGGACTCTACCAGCGCAGAGTCCAGGACGACCTGGGAGGCTAGAACTCGGACGTTCTGGATCTCAAAGTCAGCGTGGCCCCCGCCGGGTGCGCCCCGGCGTTCTCGGACCACAGCGCAGTTGTGGCGTCCGCAAACTCAATTTCTATCACCAGGTTCAGCTGCGGCGGCAGCATCTTCCCGCAGCGCAGGATGCCCACCATGGTGGGGCGCAGCAGCACGTCCGCGTAGCCACCCTGGTGCACCGCGCGGGCGATGCGCGGGTCGTTCACTTCGTCGAAACCCTCCATGGCCTTGTTGCGGTTGTACTCACGGCCCTTCAGCAGGTCATGCACGGCCACGGTGCGGCCGTAGTAGTTGATGTCGTCGCAGCGCTGGCCGTTGGCGAAGACCTGGACGCGCTGGACGAAGCAGGCGGGGTTGGGCGTGGCTGGGACCAGCGGGTTGGTGCCGTCCGTGTTCCTGACGCGGAAGGCGATCTTGATGGACTCGGGGTCGATGAAGGACGTGCCGCTGGTCAGCGGGATGCGGCAGACCCTAGAGGTTGTGGGGGAGAAGGAGCACTCCAGGCTCTGCGTCAGCTCATCCTGGGCTCCGGCGGTGACTACCTCCATGCTTGTTTATATACACGCATTTTGACTCGTACGGCGAAGGAAAAACTATTCTTCCAGTGCCTACATTGATGTAGGCACTGGAAGAAGAGCGTTTTGTGGCGCAAAAACCGTGCAAATGCTATTAGTCCAGTGTCTATATTCACAGGCACTGGACTAATAGCATTTTTGTTGCCAAAAACCGTGCAAAACCGTGCAAAACAAGCTACTAGTCTAGTCCGTACATCTATGTACGGACGACACTAATAGCATTTTGCAGCGCAAAGCCGTGCAATGCAAAATAAACTCCCCCAGGAGGGTTTTATTTTTTTTAAGCAGCCTCAATGTCTCGCGCCAGCTGGTCGTTTTTTTTTCCACCTCGCCTGGACACGGAAGCCGGACTGCGAGGAGGCGCGGCTGCTTGCGGGGCTGCCTGAAGTGCTGCTGCCTGAGCGCAGCGTGAAGTGCTGAGGCTGAGTGGCGTCATTCATGTTGTTGGCGGACCGGACGTCCTGCACGGCCGCGTCCTCGCTGCCCTGCTGGGGCCGGAAGAGTGTGTTCTCGAGGACCCAGCCCGTGCCGCGCGCGAGGCCGTAGGCTGCGCCGCCCGCAATGCCCACGGCCAGCCCCGCCGTTGCCGCCGCGCCAACTCCCGCCGCGCCGGCCAGCGTTCCAGCAACCACGCCCGCGGTGGGCGCCAGGGCTGCTGCTCCTTCAGCCAGGCCCCCCAGGTACCCGAAGGCTCCGCCCACGCCCTCGGCGGCAACGGCAACCTTGCCCTCCTCCGCAGCCACGGCTGCCGTCTCCTCTATTGCCTCCGCGCCGCGCTCCACCTCCTGCGCGCGCTGCCCCGCCTCGTCCAGGAGGCGCTCCACGTCACTGGGCCGGCCTATGATCTGCGGAGGCGGCTGCGCCTGGCCCGGACGGGGCAGCACGTTCGGGCGCACGTACTCAGCCGCGTCCTGGGGCAGCTGAGAGCGGAAGGCCTGCGCGGCTGCGAGCCCCGCGGCCCCTGCGCCTATGAGGTCCGCTGCCGCCTGCGCGCCGTCTGCAGTGCTGCGCAGACGGTCCGTGATGGAGGGCGGCCCCTGCCCGTTGCTGGCCAGCGCACCGGCCTACCTCCGCGCCAGCCGCACGTCCTCGTCCGTGGCCTCTGCGGGAGTGCGGAAGCCGTCCTCGGGAATTGCCTGCAGCGGCGTGTGCTGCAGGGGCCGAGGGTTGGGGTCCTCGCTGGACTGTACAAAATCGTCCAGGTAGAAGTGGCTTGTGACAAACGAGGTGGCCTTGCGGTCCGGCTGGTCCAGCAGCGGCTCATTCCGCTCAAGGTAGCCCACCACCTGCTCAAAGCGCGGGCGCTGGTTGAAGCCGTGCGCCCGAAGCGTCTTCATTTACTGTTGCGCAACTTCGCCCGCCGCCCGTTCCACGCCCCGGCGCTCGGCCCGCGCGTAGCGCAGCTAGCTGGGGTACCTGGCGGTGCACGGCCTCCGTCAGCCGGCTCACGTCGTCCAGGTGCCGCTGCCCCTCCTGCGCCTGCCTGCGCTCGCCTAGCCAGTTGTTGAAGGCCCGCGCCTCCTCCAGTTCTCGGTAGCGCTTCAGCAGCAGCGGCTGCAAGTTGAAACTGGGGTACGTCCTGCGGAACCACCGGAGCATCCGCGGCTCGTTGCGGGGTTCAATGGACATCATGCTTTTACACTAGTACGCTTGCGCCTGTGGTCAGCCGGTCATAAGCGGACTGCCTCTCCAGCATGCGCAGGGCGCGCTGCTGCTCTCTTGTGAGCTGAGGCGCCTCAACCGGTGGTGCCTCCGCTGGTGGTGCCTCCGCTGGTGGTGCCTCAGCCGGTGCCTCAACCGGTGCCTCCGCCGGCGCCGTCTCAACCGGCGGCTTTGGCTTGCGCTTTGGAGCAGCCGGCTCAGTAGGCACGTCCTGCTTAGGTTTGTTCTTGCTCCCAGGGGGCCTGCCCCGCCGTTTCGGTTCCGGCGCAGCGTCCGGCGCAGCGTGTGGCGCCTCTGGCGCCTCTTGCGCCTCCGGCGCCCTGTCGTGTTCGGTTGGCTCCATTTAATTATACGTGGTCAAGATTTTTCACGAACGACAAAGACGACCCGCGAAGCCGGACGACGTTGCTGTCCAGGTCGGTCAGCCGGAAGCGCATGTGCCTCAGGGTAACCGGGCCCCTGAGGGCCATGAAGTGCCCGTCGTCTGACCCCGTCTCCACAATGGTACCACTCCGCTCTTCAGCGTGATCTTGGAGAGGATGTCGTCGCCCAGGTTGCCCAGCACTCTGCTGGCGTTGGCCAGCTGGGCGCAGCGCAGGTAGACCTCGTTGTGCCATCATCCGGACAAATTCGAAAACCTGCTGCCCGCCGGAGACGAAGCTCGGGCCCAGCATGTGGTCCACGCTGAAGGGCTTGGTGGGAGAGGCGGGCGGCGCGGCGGGGTAGTCCACCGCGTCGGGAAATTGCTGGCGCAGCTCCAGGTCGTTCAGGAGGAGCCTGTTGCCGTCGTAGGCAACGCTCAGACTGTTCGTGGTCTCGCTATAGGTGGCGGTGGCAAAGTTGGAGCTGATCCAGGCGGCCAACCGTGCGCCAGTGTACGCGCCCTCGGGCAACAACGCCCAGTTCAGCGTGCCCAGCGCGGCGTCAACCCAGTAGAGGTAGCGGCCCCGGTCTGTCGAGAGGAAACTGTCGGTTAAGCGGATCTTGTAGACGGCGAGCCGGGCGTCGCTCTGCAAGTGCAGGGACTCTCCCAGGTCGACCTCAAAGTCGCTGTCCGAGCTGCTCCTTTGGCAGCAGGGCGCTCAGCTCCTCAATAAGGGCGTCCAGCTCGTGCTGGCTGCGCAGCCTCCAGCAGCAGAGGAATTGCATGTTCACCCGCACGGCTGCACTGATGAGCCTCAGCTTCTGCAAGCTCACCCAGGTACTGATCTGCATGTCTAAGTGCCGGCACTGTGCCTGCTCGGCACGTCTACCTAAGTGCCTGCTCGGCACTGGGCCTGCTCGGCACATCTACCTAAGTGCCTGCTCGGCACTGTGCCTGCTCGGCACATTTACCTAGGTGCCTGCTCGGCCTCGCGAAGTTCTCCAGGATGTCCGACCTACGGCAGCCTGACAGGAAAAAAACAGGGGGGGGCACTTTGGGGTTGAACCACATGCACATGCAAAACCGTGCGAAAAAACGTGCAAGCTGTGTCATGCAAAAAACAAGCTGTTCCACGTGTCATGCAAAAAAACAAGCTGTTCCACGTGTCATGCAAAAAACAAGCTGTTCCACATGTCATGCCATGTAAAAAACCGCATGCAAAACCGTGCAAAAAAGCAAGCTGTTCCACATGTTGCAAAAACCATGCAAAAACCATGCAAAATGCGGCGCGTACGGAGCGCCAACCCGCCGAACCCTCACAGCCCCCCGCGTCCTTGCTATACGTGCTATATGTGCTATATGGGTCTCACAAGGCAAGCCACTGAACATCCACTCTCCCCCGGCTCCTTGCTATATGGGCTATATGTGCTATATGGGTCTCACAAGGCAAGCCACTGAACATCCACTCTCCCCGACTCCTTGCTATATGTGCTATATGTGCTATATGTGCTATATGGGTCTCACAAGGCAAGCCACTGAACATCTGTGTACTATACACATAGCATCTCCAACATGTACCAAACATGCATTGTATAGCACATATAGTATATTTTAAAGCGCGTGCAGAATAATATAGCACATATAGTACATATAGCAAGGAGCTGGGGGAGAGTGGGGGTTCAGCGGCTTGGCGTGTAAGACCCATATAGCACATATAGTACATATAGCAAGGACCCGGGGGAGAGTGGAGGTTCCGCGGCTTGGCGTGTAAGACCCATATAGCACATATAGCGCATATAGCAATTCGATACCGGGCTTCTATACCATATAGCACATATAGCACATATAGCAAGGATCTGGGGGAGAGTGGGGGTTCAGCGGCTTGGCGCGGCAGGAATGTGAACACAAGTGGCACTTGTGTTGAAGCTCTCTGAATCAAATCGTGGGGGGAGTTCAATGCCCGGTATCTCTCTCTTTAGAGGGCGTTTCCCAAATGGATTCTATTCTACCTGAGAGGCTCCTAGCACTCGTCCGTCCAGCATTTGACCTCGTCCTGCGAAGGATTCGAAGTCTAAAACGCTGCGTGGAGGCGTGTGGCTGCAAAATAGTGACCCCTAGATATGCTTGCAATTTGGCTCCAGGTTGCATTTCAAGCGATGTCAAGCTTTGCCAAAGGAAACCCCTTTTCCCTTTTTTTCGGGGACCCCTTTTTTTTGGACCCCTTGTTTTCTTTTTTTTTGTTTTTCTTAGCCCTGCAAAGGTTGGCTCGCTTGAAATGCAACCTGGAGCCAAATTGCAAGCATATCTAGGGGTCATTATTTTGCAGCCACACGCCTGCACGCAGCGTTTTAGACTTCGAATCCTTCGCAGGACGAGGTCAAATGCTGGACGGACGAGTGCTAGGAGCCTCTCAGGTAGAATAGAATCCATTTGGGAAACGCCCTCTAAAGAGAGAGTACTGCAAGTACGGCTCCGTACAGGAAGCAGACGCAGCTGTGGACCAACATGCGCTGGAGGCCAAGGCGAGGCCTGTGCAGGCCCGGCAGCGCTGCGAGGCGTGGCACTACAGCGTTCCTGCTGCGCTGTGCGACGAGATTGCGCGCGCGGCCACGGAGGAGCTTGCGGAGCGGCTGAGCATTCCGGACTAGGTCTTCCTCTAAGGGGCCTGGAACAAGTCCATTTTTTCCATGTTTTTGCTGGTTTTTTTTGGGCGCAGTCCCTCAACGCCAAAAAAGGCTAAGAGGGACAGCGGGCCTTTTTTTGTCATTTTTTTGGGCGCTGTCATCTCTAGTCAAAAACGACTAAGAAGGACAGCGCGCTTTTTTTAGTCCAGCGCAGAGACGCCCGTGCCGGAGAGCGTCGCCAGCTGGTAGGCCACCAGGTGGATGAACAGGTCCGTCATCGTGCCGTCCAGGCCCTTGAAGGTGAACCGGGCAAGGTCGCCCGAGCGGGTGCTGACGCCACTCAGCGGCATCTTGGGCACGCGCTCGGTGGGAAAGCCGGCAATGAAGCTGTGGCGCAGGTAGCCGATGTCGATGAGTTTCGTGAAGGCGCGCGCCACGGTGACGTTGTGTTCCGCCGCGCCGTTCGGGACGCTGGACTGCTGCGTGTGCACCGTGGGGTAGCTGAACACCAGGGACCTTCCTGAGAGGAGCACGCGGTTGAAGGACTCTACCAGCGCAGAGTCCAGGACGACCTGGGAGGCCAGAACTCGGACGTTCTGGATCTCAAAGTCGGTGCTCAGCGTGGCCCCCACCGGGTGCGCCCCGGCGTTCTCGGACCACAGCGCAGTCGTGGCGTCCGCAAACTCAATTTCTATCACCAGGTTCAGCTGCGGCGGCAGCATCTTCCCGCAGCGCAGGATGCCGACCATGGTGGGGCGCAGCAGCACGTCCGCGTAGCCGCCCTGCTCCACTGCGCGGGCGATGCGGGGGTCGTTCACTTCGTCGAAACCCTCCATGGCCTTGTTGCGGTTGTACTCTCGGCCCTGTCATGCACGGCCACGGTGCGGCCGTAGTAGTTGATGTCGTCGCAGCGCTGGCCGTTGGCGAAGACCTGGACGCGCTGGACAAAGCAGGCGGGGTTGGGCGTGGCTGGGGCCAGCGGGTTCCGTGTTCCTGACGCGGAAGGCGATCTTGATGGACTCGGGGTCGATGAAGGACGTGCCGCTGGTCAGCGGGATGCGGCAGACCCAAGAGGTGGTGGGGGAGAACGAGCTCAGGGGAAGTACTGCACGTCGTGCCGCGCCGTGACGTAGCTTGTGTTGCTTGTTTTCAGCTTGTAGTCCAGGCTCTGCATCAGCTCATCCTGGGCTCCGGCGGTGACTACCTCCATGCTTGTTTATACACACGCATTTTGACTCGTACGGCGAAGGAAAACTATTCTTCCAGTGCCTATATCAATATAGACACTGGAAGAATTGCGTTTTGTGGCACAAAACCGTGCAAAAAAGCTATTACTATAGGGCCTGGAGTAATAGCATTTTGCGACTGCGAGGAGGCGCGGCCTGCTGCCTGAGCGCAGCGTGAAGACGTCCTGCACGGCCGCGTCCTCGCTGCCCTGCTAGGGCCGGAAGAGCGTGTTCTCCAGCACCCAGCCCGTGCCGCGCGCGAGGCCGTAGGCTGCGCCGCCTGCGAGGCCCACGGCCAGCCCCGCCGTTGCCGCCGCGCCGACTCCCGCCGCGCCAGCCAACGTTCCAGCAACCTTGCCCACGGTGGGCGCCAGGGCTGCTGCTCCTTCAGCCAGGCATTCCAGGTACCCAAAGGCTCCGCCCACGCCCTCGGCGGCAACGCAACCTCACCCTCCTCCGCAGCCACGGCCACCGTGTCCTCCACAGGGCGCCCAACAAAGCCGTAGCCTTGGTACCTCCGCGCCAGCCGCACGTCCTCGTCCGTGGCCTCTGCGGGAGTGCGGAAGCCGTCCTCGGGAATTGCCTGCAGGGGCGTGTGCTGCAGGGGCCGAGGGTTGGGGTCCTCGCTGGACTGTACGAAATCGTCCAAGTAGAAGTGGCTTGGGGGCAGCGGCTCATTCCGCTCTAGGTAGCACACCACCTGCTCAAAGCGCGGGCGCTGGTTGAAGCCGTGCGCCCGAAGCGTCTTCATTTACTGTTGCGCAACTTCGCCCGCCGCCCGTTCCACGCCCCGGCGCTCGGCCCGCGCGTAGCGCAGCTGGGGTACCTGGCGGTGCACGGCCTCCGTCAGCCGGCTCACGTCGTCCAGGTGCCGCTGCCCCTCCTGCGCCTGCCTGCGCTCCCCAAGCCAATTGTTGAAGGCCCGCGCCTCCTCCAGTTCTCGGTAGCGCTTCAGCAGCAGCGGCTGCAAGTTGCAACTTGGGGTACGTCTTGCAAAAATGCCAGTGATCCAGGGATCACAATTCTTGAACTCCTTGTTAATTGGCTAATCTGCTCAGGGATGGAGCAACCTATTGTCGTCCCGCATGATGGGAAAGGACCACATGCGATCCAGACAAGCCAGCAGAACCCTGCAATTGAACTCCTGCCATACCCGTGGCCAAAACGCACAATTGCCTTTGACCTTGCACTTAGACAGTTGCAAAAAATCACAAATGGTAAACTCTTACCATGGGACCTCAAAGCTGAGGTGAAGTGTTTGACCAAGCTTGGATCCAAAAAGCCCCAAAAAGGATTCGTGCGAAGGCCCGTCATGACCTTTGCCAAAGAAACCTTGAATTGTATACAGAAAGGATACAATAAAGGCGGCGAATTTAAGCTTGACCATAAATCTGGGGAAGTAACGGATCACATACACACGTGCCAGATCCAGATGACGCCAGAAGAAGCTGCAGAAGAACCGTTCCACAGGTTCAAATGGCACAGATAAGTGACCGCCCAACTTGCCTCAGATGCGTGTCAGATGCATATGCCGGTGTAAATACGGCATCAATCGGCTCAGGAGTTTTGTTGCGTTTCCATGGTGGAATTGTGTATGCTGGGGCATAATGAAGTGTTCCTGGCCCTTCCGGAGAAGGAGGTGGTATATTACCATCAAGGACGCCATCTCCAACCCCATTGAATCAACCAACGGAGTGCCGGAAGGGGATCCCATGGGAGTACCAGCGGTGTGTGCGTTGGCTGCATTGTGGATGTCGGGTCTACAACAAGAGCACACTCAGGCATTTGCTTTTGCAGACAACTTTGAGTACCTCTCGGACACGCTAGAGGCCTTCCAGGAAGGATGCCAATACACCACAACTTTCATGAGCGATTGGAAACAAATCATCTCTTTTGACAAATCATGGGCTTGGGGTAACACCCCCGAGGTGCGCACTGAACTCAGGAAGCTGGCCAGGGTGATGACAAACCCCAATGGGCAGCGACAAGATTTCACGGTGCGAAATTGGGGAACAGACTTAGGCGCCACTGTCAACTACTCGAAAGCGAGAAAGGTGGGGACCCAAGAACAACGATTTACCGAAGCCAATAAAAGAGCTAGCAAGGCGGCCACGCTCCCATTAAGCCTGTTGCACCAGACAAGAACGGCAATTGCAAGTGCGCTGCCGGTGGCGCTGCCTGGGTGTGAAATCTTGTTCCCGTCCGCACAAAAATGTAATACACTATGGCGAAAATGTTCGTGGGATCCAGGGAATACACGAATCCGTGGTTGGCTTGCTCATGCCTTCCTGAAAGAATTGTTGACCCTGAGTACCATGTCATTTACAGGGTAATTACCTTGCACCGGCAAATGCTGGCAAGAGTGCCTCCACTATTTGCGTGGGTGTGGTCAAAAGCCTGCCGCCTGCAGGAGCAGAACTACACCGGCGTGCAGCTTAGTCGGATGGCAGGTCCGGCTGTGGCGGTAGCTAAGAGTGCCCTCCTGATGGGATGGACTTTCAGACCCAGCGCCATTACCGACGCCGAAGGGTTGCGGATCGAACTGGAGCACATGACTAAACCAGTTTTCCAGCAGTTTCTCCATCGGTCGTGGAATGATTACATAACCTCCAAAATGCTCCTGAGGAAGGAGTGGCAAGACATTGACTCGGTGGATGTTGTTGAAACGGCGCGGACTTTCCATGCCCAAACCCGAAGTGACCAATTGTACATCAGACATGCGCTTACCGGTTCGCTTTGCGGGGATAACAAGCGTGCGCATTTGCCAGGGGAAAACGCTTGCCCACTCTGTGGCCAGGAACAACACACCTTGCGCCACACTCTCTGGGAATGTCCCGAGACGGGAACGACAAGGGGCAACTGGCAGGAGTGGCTGGACGCCTCAATGAATGTTAACAAAGCAAGTGTGGAATATCATTTCTTTCCGATGCAGCAGGAAGTGCGGGATATTTGGGCCATGCGGATGCAAATGCAGATTCCGAAGCCGCAGTTCACCTTTGAAACAGAGGCAGAGCCGCTCGTGTGGACAGATGGATCCATGAACATTCATGCTCGGGCTCAGTTGAGGGAAAGCAGCTGGGCCATCGTCACAGATAAATGTGTCAGTAACCAACTACGACAAATCTGGGCAGCAGGCTTCCATGATGTGCCACCAGACAGTGCCTTCCGTACCTTGCAATGTGGGCACACACCAGGGCACCAGACCATAGCACGGGCGGAGCTGATGGCTGTTTGTGTAGCAACGCAAGCCATGCGACAAGGCACCATAGTGACCGACTCCCAGTACGTTGTTCAAATGTTTCGAGCTGTCAAGCATCCCCGACCCCTTGAGATTCTGGAACGCGCCCAACTACGACTTGCTCCAGGCCTTGTGTGCAGCGCTGGCCGATGACACCAAGAATGTTTCCACCCACAAGATAAAGAGCCACCAGGAAGCAAAACACCCGGATGCATGGCAGCGCTATCTCATAAAGGGAAACAGATTGGCGGATCAAGCCGCCGGAGCCTCAAGACTGATGGGATTTCGTGGCACCACACATCTTTTGAGACAGGCGCAAGTGCGGCATAGGGCGCACAACCATGGCTATGGCATGTAGGGCCGATCTGGAAAGATCCAAGACACAGTCTAGCCAGAAACCAACGAAAGGTAAGGGGAAGAAACTGCCTTTGACAGCGAGACGGCGGGACTGGCCATCACGCACCTCACACCAACCATTGACCACCCGAGAGATCTCCTGGTACCAAGTCTGAGCCACGAGCACTCGCAGTACCTGTATTGGGGTGAGACTTATATGAACCGTTTAGGCCGATGGGTTCAGACCTTGAAATGGCCTTCTGCGGACAAATCTTGCTTGCCCGATGTCACTTGGTATGAACTGTTGCTTAATTTTAAACTCACGACTCAGTCCAGGGTACCTGTGAACCTTGGTACCAAAAATCATGTCCAATACGCTGTCCCCGATGTGGACCAAAGAGCACTCCTCATCCCGTTGCCACTGGCCAGGGAAATGCGGAACTTTAGAGATTCCTTGTGTGTCTTGGAAAAGATTTTGCAAACACCACTCTTCCCGGCCGAGACAACTCAGAAAGCGCAAACTTTTGCCAATGTCACAGGCTACGATCCCACCTGTGGTTTTAAACAAAGAACAGAGATGCTCTTGCAAGATACGATGCGGGATTTAGTGCTTCAAATCCCATACGGGCGACCCCAGCTAGGATTGCCGGCTATGCCGAGTATCCCTAAGCTTGAGGCGGTCGTTCCTTTTGAAGCAATCCACAGCGAACGGGCTATAGACTCGAAAGTGCACTACCATAACTTCAGGCGTGACTTCCTTGCAAAGAAACCTTGAAGGCAGTGGCCACACTTGAGTGCATGCACTATGCATCCCTTGGAGTGCCGCACTGGAGCAATCGGCTGTAATTTGACGTTTCACCTTCTGCAAGTGGCTCAGGACGTCTGAGCTTTGGCCCAAGGCCATGCCATGCAAGGAAGAGGCTGTGGGTTCCCTTTTTCGGTTTGGGGTTGGCGCCCCTGTGTCTGGGTTGTGTTGCGGGTCTTGGTTTGTGTTTTTGTTCTCGCGGCCTCTCCGGGGTTAATTTTTCTTTGGCCCTCATCACAATAGTGGGCGAGGGTCGTTACAAGGAAAATGCTCAAAGGAAAATGCTCACCCAGGTACTGATCTGCATGTGCCGGCCTCTGATGAAGAGTGTATCCAGGGCGCCGTGAGAACTGCGGCGTGTCAGCAAAGTCGTCGATGACTACAAGCACCTGGTACAGTTCTTCATTTCCAACTTCTTGGACGCCTCCGTGATCTTGCGCTGCTGCTGGATGATACGCCGCAGCGCCGCCTCGTCCCACTCGTCCCAATACGTCTGCTCCCGCTCTGTGTTCACCCCCAGGTCCTCCTCAATGTACTTCTTGACGGGTATCCAGCCGTCGTCTATGTTGACACTCGGGCTGAAGATGTAAATTCTCTCAAAGACGCCGCGATACTGCTCCAGAATCAGGCTGATCCGAGCCACGGTTTTGCCCGATTTTGATGGCCCGAGGAAGATGCCCGTGCATGGCACCAGGGGCACCACGGGGTCAGAGGGCTGCTTACTGCTATACTCTGTCGTAGGAAACAGCTTGATCTTCCCCATTCCTTTGCGTTACTTCCCAAATTTGAAGCCGGGAAGCCGGGCGGCGAGTCCGTGAGCGCGTCGCTGTGTAGCGACGCGCTCACGGAGTTTTCCGTGAGCGCCCTGCTGTATAGCAGTGCGCTCACGGAGTTTTCTGGAAGACACCGGGGCAATCCAGTGCCCACGCCAGGATTGAGTGGAGCAATCCTGTGCCCAGCGCAGGATTGAGTGGGGCAATCCTGTTGGCGGCGAGTATGTCAGCGCAGTGCTGTGTAGAACTGCGCTGACATAGTTTGTCCGGGCAATCCGGGCGGCGAGTCTGGGAGCGCAGTGCTGTGCAGCAGTGCGCTGACAGAGTTTTCTGAGAGACACCGGGCAATCCTGTGCCCACGCCAGGATTGAGTGGAGCAATCCTGTGCCCAGCACAGGATTGAGTGGGGCAATCCTGTGCCCACGCCAGGATTGACGGTGGGCGTGTGAATGGTGAAAAAAACACACGCTGTCAGCGGTGCGGCGAGGATCGCATCGCTGACAGACCTTCGGCGCTGGCCCGGTGATGGGTTTTTCGGGCAAAAAGCGAAGTCGGAATTCCGACCTTGGTAAAGTCGGAATTCCGACCTCGGGCGGTGCAGGCTTGGCAGGCTGGAGGCTTCTAACCGGGCAGGTGGCGCGCCCGGGAGGCTTCTATGCCAGGCCGTCAGCGTGCCCGTGGACGCGTCGCCCAGCATGGTGAAGTTCTCAGCGTTGGCCGTGTTGTTGATGGTGAGAGTGCTGCCGGTGATTCCGGTGGCCGAGCTCAGCAGGCCAAGGCCACGGAGCTCTGGCTGTTGGAGCGCACCAAAAAATTTCCTAATGTGGTGAGCGTGGGCTCCAGCAGCACCTTGCCCAGGGTGGCCAGCGTGACGTCGTCGGCCCCTCCGTCGAGGAACTTGTGCTTCAGCAGCAGGGCCGAGGCCGCCGTGTCCTCCTCCTCCTCCGCTGTGTTGCCGACCTCCAGGGTTGCGTCCAGGATCTGGAGGCCAGGCCCCGGCGCCTGGAAGTGCGCCTCAAAGTGCAGCTTCGCAACTCCGTTCGGAGGCACGGTGAAGTACATCTTGGCCGTGCTCCAGGCGCCCTGGTCACCCACGAAGCTGCTGTACAAGGGGTCGTAGACGTTGTCGGCCTCGGACATGTGCACCGCGAAGTTGGAGGCCGTGCCGAGCCGGTACCGGCAGGCGAAGAGGAGCTCTTGGCCGGGCGTCAGGTTGTAGGTGCGCGCAATGTTCCACGGGTTCACTGCCAGGGTCAGGGTGTAGCCGTCCACGCTCGCTGCGCCCGCGGTGTGCGTGGCCAGGACCACGCTGCAGCGCGCTGCTGGGGCGAACCGTCCAGTTTGACAGTGAGACGTCCGTGGGGGCCAGGATCTGCTCTCCCCACCTTGGTGACTCCAAGCTTGCCAGCCAACAAACCGTCCACTTGTGCGATGGTGTAGTAGCTGAGCTCGGCGGCCGAGCGGTGCAGCGCGGAGGTGATTTGGTTGGTTGTGAAAACATCCTGTTCCGGGCCCGTCCGGTAGGCCAGCAGCGCGCCTGCGATGGCGGCCTGTGTCTGCGTGTCCTGCGCGCTTGCCGTGCGGTAGTCTCCCAACAGCGCGTGCACTTGCGCCGAGGTGTAGTAGGCCAGCAGCGCGGCCGAAATGGCACCGGTCGTCTCCGCGTCCTGCGCGCTTGCCGTGCGGTAGTCTCCCAACAGGGCGTCCACTTGTGAGGAGGCGTAGTAGGCCAGCAGCGCAGCCGCGAGGGCCGCGTCCGCCGCTGCGACGGAGTAGCAGTCGGCCGTGATGCTCAGCGTGTCCTCGCCGTTGGCCAGCGCAGCAGAGAGAGGAGCCTCCAGACGCAGGTTGCGAACGACGTTGCTTCCGCGAACGAGCTCCCAAGTTGTGAAGCCCGCCCAGGCCGGCGCGTTAACAACTCCGCCGCTGCCGGAAAGCTGCAGGGCGGCGAGCTCCGCGAGGATTGCGTCGAGGGCGCTCTGGAGCATGGTCTCGCTGGCTGAGAGCGCGGCGTTCGTGGCGTACGAGGCCAGCAGCGTCGCGTCGGCCTTGGCCCCCTGGAGCGCCGTGATGCTGGCGTCACGGCTAGCAAGCTGCGCTGCAACGAAGGCCTTGGTGGCGAGACCCAGGCGTCTCGGGTCGGAAGCTCGGAGGCCAGCTTTGCGGCGGTGACGGCTCCCAGGAGAGCGTTGGCCACCTTGGTGTCAACCTCCAGCGGCGTTCCTCGCCGCTGTGTCTAGGGAGTGCTGGTCCACCACCGTCTTGAGGCTGTAGTTGGGCCGCCACCGTGGCCAGCGTGGCGTTGTTGGCCGAGGCCGTTCATGGCCGCCGTGGCTGTAGTTGGACAGCTTCAGGTCCACGCCGTCCGGGGTGCTCTTCGTAGCCACCACGCCCTCCAGCACGTCGAAGGCCGATTGGTCTGCCTTGTTAGAGACCCGTGTTGCAGCGCTGCGATGCTGCTTCCCTTCGCGGCCACCTGTCCGTCCGTGGTGGCCAGGGCTGCTGCCGTGGCCAGGGGCGCAATTGCCGGCGCCAGCGCGCTGCTGTCCAGCTTTGACGCCAGCTCTGAGATCTACCTCGCGCCGCGACTCTGGGCCATCGAGAACCCGCAGACGGGACTGCTCAAGACAAGGCCCTTTATGCAGCGCCTCGTTCTTCCGTTTATTTAGTGCCGAAAGATGGGCTCTCACCAAGTTCAGCCCAGACATGGAGACGGAGCCGGGGCGAGCTCTGTGTCGGCTCTCGCCAAGCTCAGCCCAGACATGGAGACGATTTGACATGGAGACGTTCGCTGCGGCTGAGCCCGCTGAATTTCTGGAATTAGAATTCCAAAGAGCCTGGAGACTTTGTCCAGGAGGCCGCAGACGTTTCGACATGGAGACGTTCGCTGCGGCTGAGCCCGCTGAATTTCTGAAATTGGAATCCCAAAGAGCCTGGAGGCCGCCGCCAGAGGTCCTCCCAGAACTTTCCGCTTCAGACCACCTGGGAGTTTAGGTCGCTGGCCACGGACAGCTTGGGTGTCAACACAAGCGAAGTCGAGAAGGAAACTGGGATATGCAGATGCGGGCTTCCTCGGGTTTGCTCTTTCTGGGTGGATGACGGAACGCAGGGTTTTCAAGCCTTTCGTCAGACCTCCAAAGTTTTCCGTCTGCAAGCTGCGCGAGATGGCCAAAGGACTCAACAATGCTTTTAAAGCAAAGGTCCTGACGGAATTGAGCTGACCCTGGAGCACAAGACTTGGTGACAGACGCAAGAGGATTTTGCAGGCGGTCGGCTTGCTCTTGACGATGACTACAGCAATGCGAACGCGACCCTCGGGCGCCGCTTCGCAGGATGCAACAGCACTTTGGATTGCCGGAACGTCTTGAAGTGGAACCCGTAGTTTCGGTGCTGGCCATGGCGGTGCAAGCCATGGGGGTTGACCCAGGCTCAAGGAGCATTGTGAGGAGAACTGCAGACCTGGTCTCTGCTTACAAGCATTTTGGAGTATGTCCTTCAGTTGTTGCAGCGTCGCGGATTGCAATCTGTGTACCTGGCGCATTAAATTTCAGACTCTGCAAGGTCCTGGCACTCCCGTTTGGTACAGTCGCCAACGTGGCAGCTTCCTTGAGGATCGCAAGGGGCATCGTCCAGATCGCCCGGCAAGGCTTGCGAGTGCCTATCACTTCAATCTCTTACGACTTCACGGCGCTGGCTGTCGAGGTGGCCTGTTCAAACTGCTGGTTGTTCAGTACTCAAAAGATAGACCTAAAGCTCCAGATTCCGCTGCTATCTTTTCATGTTTTGGAGTGGTGGTGCATTGACGCATTTCCGGGATAGTTCCATCGCGGTCATGCGCACTGAAAAAGGGTACGTAAACTGAACTGGACTCTCGGCCAGTTATTATTTTCTGGAACTTGAGTCGCGAAGAAGCAAAGAAGCTGGCTGAAAGGCTGAGGTGGACTTCTTCTTTTGTATTTGGCAGGAGGCCTCACAGAGTAGTCCTCGTGGCACCTTCTGTAGCGTCGGGAACCTCACCTTCATCCTTGTTGACTAAGGAGGAGTCCTCGTGGCGCCTTCTGGAACAGCCTGTGCGTTTTCTGGGTTGCGCAATTGGTGGTTTGCATTGACTACAGTGCCGCACAGGGGACGCTAGTGAGAGGACGCACTAATGGTGAAATTGCCAACTAGCTCATAGAGAAATGCTTGGATCTGGAGCCGGGGCACCAGCAGTTATGGTCTGGACGCGTGCCTCCCCACTCCAACTTGAGTGATGGTCTTAACTGGCTAGACTTTAGCAACTCTCTTCTGGCGTCTGCAAGCAAGGTGGAAATCCCATGGACGAAGTTTCAGATCCGTGACCACTTGTGACTGGGGAGTTGCGGGTGCTCACAGGAATCACATGCCCTGAGTTTGAGCGGTTTGCCCGGAGGATGATTTTTAACGTTTCGAGACAGACCAGAAGAGAATGCTGAAACAAGCAGAGTGCATCCTGCATCATCGAGGGATGTCGCGTATTTTTGAGATTGACACGCATTGCAGTTTCTGTGTGTACCAACGTACACGTGATCAGCATGCTACTGATCAGCATGCTGCTCTCCACCCACCCCAAAAAGTTTGGGGGTGGTTTTGGGGCGCGCCGTTTAAAGGTGACCCTCCGCTGTGCGGCAGTTCCAGGGAGAAACCCTCCCTCCCCTCTAAGCGCGAGTGGGGCTCAAGCAAGGTTTGTTGGAAGAAGTTGAGCCTCCTGAAAGGATGAACACCTTCTTCCCCACAAACATTGCTTGTCTTTTGGCTGTTCGTTGAAAGTTGTTGGACTTTTGAACAGGCAAACACACTTGCGCTTTGGATGTTTCCGCATGCCGCATAAATTTGGCTTAGGGAGGGATGGTGGGTTCTTGTCAAAATTGACAAGAGGAATTTAGAATTATTGCCCGCCCGCCCAACCCTTAGTATTACATCCTCCTCCTCCCTCTTGGGGGAGTTGCGGTTGCTCACAGGAATCACACCTTAAAGGTGCCCTGAGTTTGAGCGGTTTGTGCGGAGGATGATTTTTAACGTTTCGAGACTCCCCACTTGCACAGACCAGAAGAGAATGCTGAAACAAGCAGAGTGCATCCTGCATCATCGAGGGATGTCGCGTATTTTTGAGATTGACACGCATTGCAGTTTCTGTGTGTACCAACGTACACGTGATCAGCACGCTACTTGATCAGCATGCTGCTCTCCACCCACCCCAAAAAGTTTGGGGGTGGTTTTGGGGCGCGCGCCGTGACCCTCCGCTGCGCGGCAGTTCCAGGGAGAAACCCTCCCTCCCCTCTAAGCGCGAGTGGGGCTTTGGAAGAAGTTGATTCACCCACACCTGAATTCAGGTATGATGGGTCTTCATTCATTTCCACGCCAACTCGGCACTTCAAAACCAGCAGCTCATTCAAATTGCTGCTGGTGCCCATTACAGCCCCCATTTTCAGCCTATCGGAATTCCGATGGCTAGACGCCTATTTTGGCGCACGGGAGGAACTCCACCTCCCGATTCAAGGGGCCATTGATTTCCCCCTTCTCCCAGCTTGGGATGGGAGCTATTTGCTCAAGGGGCGAGCTCTGAATTGCAGAGCAGCAAACAAGATGCTATTCAAACTGCTCGGTGCTTACAGTACCAGAACATTCAAATGTACATTGCTCAGCTTCATGGCCAAATTTGGCGCCAACCCTTCTGTTCGCAAATTATTAGGGTACCATGTGGACAGGGAGGACCAGCATGGCCACCTACAGTCGAGACACTCTGAGCCTCCCGCTCAGAGAACTGGTAACCATGCTTTCACAAGTTAAACAGGGCCTTTTCATGCCCGACCAGACCCGCAGCGGGTATTTCCCCGCCCAGTTTTCCTGACATTGCTTTTGAAAGGGACCTTCCCATTGTCCGCCCCAGGGATGTGGCTTCAACGGCTTTAGCTGCATCACCCCTTACACCTTCTTCGCCCGTTGCAGTTGCCTCATCAGGACACTCCAGTTCGACGTCCTCGTCGACTTCATCTTCTTCCAGCGATGCGTCTACAGACAACGAAGTCATGGAACTCCCAGACGTCCCAGACCTTCCCATATGGATGCAGGTTTTCCCTCCTTTCCAGATTGTGCAACATCAACAATTGAAGACCCTTCACTTGCATAAGCAAGGCTCACAGAAGATGATGTGTGGTCGTATGTTGCTTTCTCACCATGTCTTTTTGAACAGCCCAGTTTTTCACCCTTGGTCTAAATGCAAGCAATGCATGGACCATAGAGACATTTCAGCGCAAGACGAATTGCCGCTTGAACCGTAGAAACATTTGCTTTCTAACAGCAAGCTTTCGTTCGCGCCGCCAAACCGCATTGTTTTCAGAGCTTTGCATGCCTCCATGACGCAGATTTGTCACTGCTCAAGATTACGCATTTAGCGCCATGTCTCTCATTGACAGTCACGCTGAACTGCGCAACAGAGCTACCACTTACAAGATTTCAGAGGACACGTTCGAGAGCCTTCAAAGGGAAGGAATTGAGTCATTGGCCAATTTGGCCTTTGCCCTGGGATCCAACCCAGGCGTCATTCGGGAAGATGACTTTCAAAAATTCATCACAACCTTGAGCGTGACAGACCCTCAAGAAATCCTGGCTTTGCGAAGGCTCGACGCTTTGAGGGCTAAGACAGCTGGTCACCATCAAAGGTGAGTATGAACCCAGTCATGGCTTGATTGATGCGTGCCTTTCTATGATTGACCAGCGATGTCTCAGGCACATTCCTTTCGTCTGCATGGAAGTGTTTTCCGGCACATGTCGCCTATCCAGAACTCTTACAGCTCATGGATTTCAATGCCTTGCAGTGGACAACATGCGGGCGCCAAGTTTCCATACATGGCTTCTTGACCTTCGCGATCCACAATACCAGAATTTGCTCTTATCCTTATTGTACAAACGTATTCCCAATTTTATTTGGTTTGCACCACCTTGCGGCACCTCGTCCCGAGCCAGATCTATCCCCGTTGACCCGTCCTCAGGTCTACCACAGCCTCGCCCTCTTGCCGCGCCAGAGGCCATCAGAGTCCAAAATGCCAATGCGTTGTATCAGCTGGTGGGCCGCGCCTTGCAATTGTGCGGTGACCACGTCCCTTTCATGGTGGAGCAACCTCTCAACAGTTTGACCTGGGAGACCACTTGGTTCAGTGACTTTGTTTCTCAATACGGAATTCAGGAAACCCACATGTGTATGTTCGAGGGGCTCCGTTTAAAGAAGACTGGTCTATTGGCAAACCACGACATTCGTACCCTTCTTTCCACTTGCGACCAACCCCACGAGCACCAACCGTGGATCGACTCCGCGAATTTCCGCACCAGCGATGAGGCGGCTTATCCGCTCAATTTTTGCCGGCAAATTGCCTTGCACGTCAGCGCATTAGCTGAAGCAGCCGGTTACATCCCCCTTGACCCTCAGATTACACTCCCCTCTTGCGGTAAACCTTGGAAAGAGGTCCGCCATCTCATGATGGCCAGTGTGGGCACCCAGTCCTCAGGTAATCGCCTGAATCATTTGCCACCGTCTTATCATGAGCGGTGGGTTTCTCAGGGCAAACTTTCTGCGCCAAACCTGCGTCCAAGTTGGGATCCGGCTTCCCACCAGGAGCCAAGCTCCCCCGCAACCCGCGCGCTGTTGACGGCCGATCCCTGATTCTGGCGCCCTTCGCCCCAGATGAGGTTCTCAATTCTATTTCCAGTTATTCACACCCTGCCGATGCAACTCCCGTCCTGCCATTCATTTCCATGCTTCCCACAGAGATGACCAAATTTTGCGGCGTTGGGCGCAATCATTGAAACCCATGCTCCAACGTGCTCAGGAACTTGCACCTGCTGAAGCAGACCTGCAGAAGTGCATGGACCCAGCTGTCCTTCGGATCAACAAGCACAAAAGGACCCTTTTGTTCCAAGAATTGCTCTCCGCTTGTCAACACTCCGATGACCAGCTGATTCCAGACCTTCAATTCGGTTTCCGTATGCAGGGCTGGCATCACGTCTCAGGGTACTTCCCTGTTTCACCAGCCCCCTTCTCTACATCCGGACTCTTTGTCACTTTGTGCAGACACATGTTGCAAGGCCTCCGTTGAGCGCGTGTTACGCCAGGCGAACACCGACCACGACCTCGCAGCCCAGGTTATGAAAGCCACCCTTGAAGACATCCGATCAGGATCTCTCGGCCCCGGCATGCGCCCTGACCTTTTACCGGTGGGATCACTGGTGTCGCCTAGATTTGGCATCACCCAGAATTCCAAGGTGAGGCCGATAGACGACTGCACTTTTTCTTTCCTCAATTCTCTTCACGGCGCCCACGAGAAGCTGCAATTTCAGGATGTGATTTCTATTCTTTCCACTTGCAAATGCATTATTACTTCCCATCCGAATCATTTATTCGGACGGACATGGGACTTGGAAAAAGCTTACCGCCAACTCGCAATTCACCCAAATGATCGTAAATGGACATACATTGCCATTTACCATCCTGACCTGCAATCATGCCAGGTCCACGAAATGTTTTCACTTCCCTGTGGCGCCTCTTCCAGTGTTTTCGCTTTCACACGTTTGGCGCTGGGATTGAATCGTGCAGGATGTATGATCTTCAAGTTCCTTTGGTCCAATTATCTTGATGATTACGCCGTTTTCTCAAATTCCGCTTTGCAGAAGGCCTGCAAGACAACCGTCAATGCATTCTTCCACGTTTTGGGAATTCGGACTAGCAGGTCTGACGAGAAGTGTATCTCGTTCGCCGAGGTCTTTGACTGCCTGGGTATTACTTTCCTCTTGCGCAAAACCCCTGGTGAATTGTTCATTCATAACACTTCCAAACGCTGTACGGAATTATGCAAAATGATTGCCGACATTCTCTCAGCAGATTGACTCTCCTTCAAGGAGAGTCAATCCCTACGCTCAAGACTCTTCTTCGCGGAACAACACCTTTTCGGGAGAATAGGGATGGCAACCCTCAAGTCTTTACGGGTATATGAAAGCGTGAACCTGTTGCAACCCATTCCGCAACACCTCCGCAGCATGCTGTCAGCCATGCGCCTGCGCTTGGCAGACAACCAACCACGCCCCGTGCCGCTACTGCCCAGGAAGACCTGGCACGTGTTCACTGATGGAGCGCAGGAGGACAACACCTCCATTATTGGGGTCCTCACTGATTCCCATGGAGCGCCGCAATCTTTCTTTTGCGCCGTGCTCCCAGAACCCGTTACGCGCCTGTGGCCCCAGCATCATGTTCTTCATTGTGAGCTTCTCCCGGTCTTATTCGCCCTTCTGGCTTGGGAGTCCACCTTGAAGAATTGCAATGTTTTTTTCCACTTGGATTCCGAAGCTGCACGTCATTGCCTTATCAAGGCTACATGCGCCCAATGCTTTTATGATATTTGAATCACAAGCCGCGATCACTCCTTGGTTTTCCAGATTGTGCAGCGAGTCAAACCCTGCTGATGCCCCTAGCCGACTGGATTTTTCCACAAATTCTACTCAATGTCCACAAGTTTCATGCACTCTCAGAGCTTTTGCACGCGGTTCATTCTCTGAACCCCTGGCCTCCTAGTGATGACGGGGAGATACCTTCGGCCCCGGGGTTCCTTGAACAATGGGAATATTCAACCCCTGGTCCTCGTTACCTTTCGCTCGTTTCACTTGCCCCCCTTTTTGTTCTTCATCTTTTGATACCCAACCTCTTTTGGGTTTTCTTGTTACTCCTTTTCGGAGGGGCTTGAGAAGGACAGTGTTTGCCTGTCTGATTAGAGGACAACTCCCCGTGTTTGGTAGGTCAGCGAGAAAAAGAAGCTTCGAGCGACTGCCTCGATTTCGCAACACTGTCATGTTGCCCTCGTGACCTATTTGTCTGGTCTTCGAACACGGTTCTAAGCTCATGTACTTGGTTTCCCTCTCCCCTGACAGTTGTAGCTTTTGGGAAACAGTTACTGATTCTTCATAGGTGTGGCTCGAGAACGAACATCACAGAATGAGAAATTAAGGTATGCTTCTGATAAGACGCTCCTTTAATTTCGCTTGACGTTGAATCGGTTGTTTGTGATTAGTTTGGGCTCGAGCACACTCGGCTTTATTTGAGAAGCACTCACAACATGTGCTTCCCCTTCATGTGCAACAAACATTTTATTTATTTTTGACCCACCCATCCCACCCTTGTGCCGCAAATTGCTGCGCTTGGTTTGCGGGTTTACGACCGACGCCCGACACAGGTCGCCAGGTGTGTTTGTCACCCGGCTCTTTGTTGGCAGCGTCCGGCACCTGTGTTCCACAGGACTTCCGCACATTGGCCTTTACCGGCGATGTGCCCATGCCCATTTGCCATGTTGTGTCCCTGTCGCCGTACTTGTCTGCCTGTCAGGTACATCGTGAGGCCTCCGCTCTCACCGCTACGGATCGATGTATTTCAGATCTCCACTCGGAATGATCCGGGAGGGACGGAATATTCAATGGAATATTCAACCGTGGGAATATTCAACCCCTGGTCCTCGTTACCTTTCGCTCGTTTCACTTGCCCCTCTTTTTGTTCTTCATCTTTTGATACCCAACCTCTTTTGGGTTTTCTTGTTACTCCTTTTCGGAGGGGCTTGAGAAGGACAGTGTCTCCCTGTCTGATTAGAGGACAACTCCCCGTGCTTTTGGTAGGTCAGCGAGAAAAAGAAGCTTCGAGCGACTGCCTTGATTTCGCAACACTGTCATGTTGCCCTCGTGACCTATTTGTCTGGTCTTCGAACACGGTTCTAAACTCATGTACTTGGTTTCCCTCTCCCCTGACAGTTGTAGCTTTTGGGAAACAGTTACTGATTCTTCATAGGTGTGGCTCGAGAACGAACGAATCACAGAATGAGAAATTAAGCGACTTTAATTCTTGAAGTGACGTTTGTCCCCCGTGAGCATTTGGCTCTATAGCTTGTACCCACACATGCATGCACAACGTGGTGGTTTGGTGTCAAATTTTTTCCTTCCATGATGTTGTGCATATTGACAGTTGACATGATGTTGATGTTGTGGGTTGTGGGAGTGTTGTTTGTGTCGCGCTTGAATTTTGGTTGTGGTCGTCGGCTTGCGTTGGCTTGTCACACGTTGGGCTTGTATGTTGTGCTTGTAGTTGGTTGGCATGACGTTCCTTGCGTTGACATGCATTGTTCCGCAGCCACTTGCCATGGGGGTACTCCTGCTTCCCGCAGTGTTGTCGGTCGCAAGCCCGCCCGGCCTCGCCGTTGGCCTTGACACAGGTTTGCCCCGCCGTGTCGTGTCGAGTTTTGCTTCTTGGTTGCTTGAGTAGTTGCTTGGCGTGCGCGTCGAATTTGGTGACTTGAACAACACGTTGGCTCTTAGAACCTGTGCTTGTTTGCCGTTGTTCTGCGCGTTTCGCCTCGATTGCCATGATGCCGGAAAGAGGGGCGCCGTCTGGAATTGTCCGTACTCGCCGTCCTCAAATGAGCAAGCTCCTTCTGAGGACGAGGACGACTGGGGGAATTGGCAAGCCGCCGACGCACCTCAGCAGGACGTGGGCGCCCCCACAATTCTGGCGCAGCCAGGATCCTTGCCATGACCCCATACTGTCAGGGGCCGCCACCTAAGGCTATGCCGCCCAGTTCCTTCCCGAAGCCGGTGCCGAAGAAAGCAAGACCTCGCATCCCAAAGTTCCATCTTCGGCGTCATCGAGTGACTGGACGGACCACCTGCCTATGCCCCCGGCGGTACCATCTTCGGCGTCATTGAGTGACTGGAAGGACCACCTGCCTCGGTACCGCCTAGGCCGGTCCCGCCTCCCCCGGCGCCCCACGAAAAAGTCGCGAGCCTTTCAGTGCGACGCGGTGCTTGGAACAGAGAGAATTTGCGTCATGTGCGTGTATTTGCGTGTCTTGAGGTTGTGTTGGTTGGATTGGATTTGCATGATTTTAGTGCTTGGGTATGGCATTTCTGCGTGCATTTTCGTTGTTTCCGACCGAGATTCCGCCGGGAGCCCAATCCGACATGTGGCCCCATTCAGCCGTTAGCCTTCATGCTCACCCTGTCGGCGCCGCAGTCCTGCATGCTTTGATTCCTTGATGGCCAGAGGGCCAGCAGTCTCGAGCATTTCACTGACTTGCAACCGGATTGCAACTTCTAGTGTTGCTGGGTTCGTCCAATTTGATTTCATTTCAGCAAGGCACCAGGCATCGATTCGGTCCCTTCCCGTTTTGAGGCCCTCGGAGTTTCTCACGTCTGGACCTCGGACACTCTCGGGTTTGACACGTGGTCCTGTATCAAGTGGTCTTGATCAGCAGGTCGTGCTTGCCACTTGCGTGACTTGATTTGACTTGCCTTGGCACTTGACAGTCAGACATGTTTCCGTATAGCAAGTTGCCTTGGTCGTTTGTGGTTGCCGATTGGTCGCTTGTCAATGTGTAAATCCAACCTCCCTTCATTTTGGGCCAATGAGTTGATGCACGTTTGTTAAATCCAGTTTCCCCTCATTTTGAGCCGAGTTGGACGCTGCAAGATAGTTAAATGAGACCCCAGTTGATGAGTCTTTCCCTCAGCTGCTTGGTGGCGTGTCGTTGTGTTGAGTAAAGCCCGGTTCCCCTCATTTTAAGCCAGTGAGTCGATGCAAGTTCGTTAAATGCAGTTCCCCCCCATTTTCGGCCTGGTTAGTTGAGGCACGATAGTTAAATGCGACTACGGCTGATGAGGCACTCGCCCAATTGCTTGTTGGCGTGCCGTTTTCTTGCGGAAATCCATTTTGCCCTGATTTTGGGCCAATGAGTCACTGCAAGTTACTTAAACGCAGTTTCCCCTCATTTTGGGCCGAGTGAGTTGATGCAAGATAGTTAGATGCGACTCCGGGCTGATGAGCCGTTCACTCAGCTGCTTGTCGCCGTGATGACAGTGCCGCATCCGAGCTGGGCTCGCCATGGCCTTGGGTAAGATCGCTGCACAGAGAGACATCGCCCTCTCCCGGCTATTCCTCACCTTCGGCACCGACACGGCCCATTGCTCATTGGCGGCACAGGCCTCCAAGACGACAGGGTGGCCGGCTTTGCAGTCCTGGACAGATGCCCTTTCTACTAAGTCCGCATCAACCCTGCTCGCAGTCTCGCACTGGCCCGTTATGCCAAGTTTTGTCAAAGGCATGACGTCCATCTCCTCCCTTTCGACGAGGTTCTTGTGTACAAGTTCCTCCTTTCCGCCCCCAGCTCGCCTTCCACGACGGCCACGCTATGGACGGCTATTAGGTTTGCAATCCACATGCTCGGGTGTGCTCACCCAGAAGACCTGGTTCATTCCAAGCGCATTTGCGGACTGGTTGAAAGGAAGATGGTGGATAGACCGCCCAGGTCTCAGGAGCCGCCGCTCACAGTAGCGGCTATTGCCCGTCTCGAGACCGTGGCCACTAAGGGCAGTTCTGCCTACAAGCGGTTGGCGGCGGGTTGCCATCCTAGCCAGGGCTAGGTGGAGCGACTTCAATCGCACCATCAACATCATTCTGGACTTCCACTCCAAGACACCCAGCAGTGATGGATCCGATTATGTTGAGTTTCAGGCCCGGAACTTCAAGACCGGTTCCACGGCCAAGCGCAAGTTGCTGCTACTGCCCATGGTGGCTCCTGTCTTCTCCATTTCAGGGCAGCCATGGTTTGAAGCCTGGCTACAGGCACGCACTGAGTTGCGGCTGCCGCGCAGCGGGGCGGTGACTCCCCCTTTGCTACCAGCATGGGGCTCTGATGGCATAGCTTCAGAAGTTCCAGTTGATTGTGCTGATGCTAATAGGTTATTGAAGGCTTGGTTGCCCTCTGTCGCCCCCAAAACAAGGGCTTTCAAGGCAACCTTGCTGTCACGGATGGCCAAGTATGGATGCCATAAGGGCAGTCGCCAGCTCTTGGGGTATCATTTGGACCCCAAAGAGGTGTCAGTTATGACCTATTCAAGAGACTGTTTGTCCGAACCACTGCGGCAGTTGGTCGAAGTTTTGCGGGATGATCGGAATGCAAAGTTCCACCCTGATTTGACCCGCTCAGGCTATAAAGCCGATCCCAGTGGTAGTGCGTCATGAGTTCGTTGAGGAAGGATGTTCCTCCGTGAGCAGTCTGGTGGGACTTCCGTTGTGGCTCACGCCAATGAAGGCAAGGGGACAATTGTGACCAGTGGTGATCTGATTGCCGCCCCGGTCGATGTGACCAGTGATGGGGAAAGTGAGGCAGTCAAGAGTGCCGCCGCCCCGGTCGGATGGACCAATGATGGGGCAAGTGCGAATGCGCACCCTGTTGATGATGAAGCGGCCGCCTCGGTCGGATGGACCAGTGATGAGGCAAGTGCGAATGCGCACCCTGTTAGTGATGGCATGGGCGCCGATGTGGCCCCTGTGGAAGACACAGTTCGTTCAGTGTCTCTGTTGTCGGATCAGTCGGATTCAGAGTCCGATGAAGCCGGCAGTGTTGCGTCAGCGGAGGCGTTTGGCCTCCCGGCCACGGGGCTTCCACAGGCTGAGCCGTGGTTTGTTGTTCGTGAGCCGCTCATGCTGGTTCAGCATGTGAAGCTGAAGACCGTGCATGTACGATGGCAAGGCCACTCCCGATTGTTGTGCGGGCGTATTGTGGCCAGTACCTACCAAGTATTGGGCTGAGCAGTGATAAGCCTTGGCCCAAATGTATGCAGTGCTTCAATTCGAAAGAATTGGAAACATACCAAGAGCCACTGGACCCTCCTTAGTGGTACCAATTCGACCCTAGATTTGTGGTTGGTTGAGTCTGCTGGTGACTGCGCTGTTACTCGAAATGAAGGCCGACCCGAATGACTCGGCTGAGGCCTTTCTCCATCGCTCCCTGAGAGGTCTTATGGACCTCAGGGTGTGCAAGGCTACGGCCATCGGGCGTGCCGCTTCCAAGTACGTTCAAGACCGTTTGGTGCAGCTCCCAGTTGCCCAGACCCTTGACTTCCCGCTGCCTGGTGCCAATTGATCTGCCCAGATGAGATCAAAGCGTGGGCACAGCTCTACAACTGCATTCACCCAGGCATAAACATGTTTACCATCTATTTTTATCATCGGGTGCCGTGGTGTCAGTACTCTACTGGTCACCGCAGGGCGCGGATCAGATGTGTGCGGCTAGCGATGCTTTCCAGCAGGACAAAGCCCTCTACAGTCGCAGGAGTCTTAGGGTCGTGCCTAGTAACAAAGGTTAGGTATTTACTGACTCGCGTGATGATGTCCGCGGGAAGCCCAGAGACGTCTGGCCACTGTGCCCGCACTGCCGAAGGCAGACCCTCAATATCACTGACCGTGAAGCTCCGCCACTCGACTCCCTGCGGGCTGCGCAAGGCAACGGCCAATAGGTTGAAAGACGCCGAGCGTGGCCCAGGAATTTGCCCCTCGGGGGCAGGCGGCCACGGGAGGCCCCCGTGGGCAGCCCCGTGGGCCGAAGAGAGCTGCGCTCAGGAAGGAAGGTGAAGCCCGCCTCGGCTGCCAACTCAGCGCCCGTGATCAACGAGTCCTGATGGTCCCTCGGCTCAGGGGACAGCACGACCCGAAGCCGAACATAGGCATTTTTGGGCACAGGAGGTTGGAGGGGCCCATGCACTGGACTCTGATGTAGCGCACCTGGCCGCCGGGAAGCCGTGCGGCAAGAGAGACCTCAGTGCCGTCAGGCAGATGCACCTCCTTTCGCCTGCCGGGAGTTCTTTCGCAATGTCCAGGCGTTGCTCGTTGACGCTCCTCGCGCAGTCACCCAGCAATTCCCTCGCCTGCTGGGGCGTGATCATGACCAGGTCACCGCCTTGGTCGCGTTTGAGACGCGGGCGCAGTTCATGCCACGCTGGGTTCCCTGCTGCATGAAATCAATCGCTACAGCCAGTTGTCCCGTGAATTCAATTCCGACATCACGATCGCGGTTTGAAATCAATGCCGGCTGTTTGTCAATTATGGACTCGTCTCGCTCAAATATGTTGTGTCGAACTTTCCATATGATCCGCACTATTGCCGTGGTGATGCGAGCCCAGGTTGGTACCTTGCCCAGCCCTCAAAGCATGATTGCGTGAATTGTTGCACTGCATGTTGCTTGGCGTCCTTGCAATCGTGTCGCGTGTCGCTTGCTTTGCATGTATGACCGATCCGATCGTTGTGTTGGCCGTTGGTTGTGTTGGTTGGCGGAGTGAAGTCCGTCATATGAAGAGGCAATGATGGGGCAGGATGTGCTCGAGCCTCGCATGAATGAATGGTTGAGTGTGTGCAGTGTGCCCCGCTCAAGTCTTGGAACATAGAATCCCAGCCAAAGTATGGCGTTGCTTGACAGCACAGTGGAGTTGCGGAAGCGAGCCGAATCCTATGGAATGAGTGATGCGTCGTGCGACAAGTTACTGAAAGAAGCCCCCACCTTGGCTGCATTAGCCTTTGTTCTGGGGGGGCAACCAGGTTCCATTCAGGAAGAGTCATTCCAGAAATGGACCGATGCGCTGGGCATTACAGACCAGCCCGAACTGCTTGCATGCAGGCGCCTTCTGTTCGAAGCGCACACATGATTGCGCATGTGAAAGAGCAAGTCAGTGGCTCTTCCTCACAATCTGACGCGGGCAAACGCCTGCCGCCCCTCGAACGACAATCCCGCCTCGACATATTCAGGTCCCGGTCCGTGGAGATTCAGAACCAAGCCATGAGCTTGTCCAATTCTTCACCGGCATGATAGAGGCCAGATGCCTCCAGCACATCCCGTTGCACAGGTGTGCATCCCGTGAAGCGGAGGCGGCAGTCCCGCCCCAGGGACGCGGCAAGCAAGTTCTCCGCCTTGAAAACGGCGCCCTGGAGGTCTCCCACCAGAATCACGTCAAAAGCGTGGACGTGACTGATGGCTTGCGAATGGCAGCTTGTCTTCATCGAAGGGCAGCTGCCATGGCCATCGCTGGACTGATCTCGTATGAGGTGGCCCAGAAATGGAGTGAGAAATCTACGCGCCGTCCGCAAGTCCTGGCAGCAGACAAAGAATTTTGGCGGATCCTGGCAGAAGATGTCGAGGGAGAGTTAATCCCAGAAGGCGAGCCTGTTTGCTACAACTCTAGCCCGCGGTTGCAACCGACCGGACTGCCCGCGTAAGCATGTGTGTATGAAGTGCTTCGGCACTCACCCTCAGATGCAGTGTCGCAAGTGAAATGGCGGCTCGGGGGCCGACCCTTTGCCGCAGCTGAATTTGACGGAGCAGGCTCCAGGCACCGCATCTTCGGTGCGCTCAGTTTTGGTACTGGAAGTCTTCGCCGGGTCGGCTGACAGGCATGCCTCGCATATGGATTTCAGGTCATCCCAGTCGATTCAGCGTCGGCTCCGGGGATGCGCAGTTTGGTACTGGATCTACGAAATGTTTGGGGAACAGATTTTGCTACTAGAGATTATTCACCGATGCCAGCCCTTGTTGATGTGGATGGCGCCTCCGTGCGGCACGTCTTCAAGGGCTAGGGAAGTGCCGGTGGATCCAGCTTCCGCTACGCTCAGAGATGTTCCCTGACGGGCTCCCCGATTTGTACCCGACGGCGGCGGCGCGCGTCCGGAGTGCCAACGAGCTGTATGCCTTTACGGCCATCCTGATAGAGGCAGCGCGGGGCATCAGCTCGTTGTGGGTGGCGGAGCAGCCGTTGCGTTCCCTAGCATGGCACACATCCTGGCTAGCGCCTCATGTTCAAAATGGTGTCATGAACGAAACGCACTTTTGCGCATTTGGAGGTCAGCGACTGAAGCGGACGGGGTTGCTCTCTGACAGACAGTTGCCGGCTTTGGTTCGCCAGTGCGCCGGGGATCACCCCCATCTCCCATGGCAAGGAACCGAGGGTTTCCGTGCGAACGCGTTGCGGCCTTTTGCCTTGCCGAGGCAGAAGCTAGAGGCTTCCAACCAGTCCCGGCCAGCTTGGCCCTTTCGAGATCCAGTGCAGATTTTGGTTTTCTCCGAACACAGCTATTGCCTCTGTGGCACAACACAGCCGTGGCCAACAGGCCGCAGCAGTGCCTTCGGCATACCAGGCAGTTGTTGCAGCAGTTGATGTGGTGGGAACAACCCGACCAGGTTCCAAAGTGCAGCATGCATCCTTGCCTAAAGGCACTGTTTTGGCCCATGTGCAGCCCCAATGATGACACCCGCATCGTTTTGATTCCCAAAAGCCCGGAGATCTTCATGCACGAAGTAAGGGCGGCTACTCGCCCGGCGGCTGCAGCTGCGCCCGTCCCGGCTGATGTGCGCCAGGCCATACACGAGCAGACCACCCGGCAGCCCGCAACCATCGTGCGACACTGGGCGAACCGCCTCAAAAGCCTGCTCGAGCGGGCTAAAGAACTTCAGCCCTCGGAGCTCGCAGCCCTAGCTGAAACGGACGCAATCCTACAGCAGGTGAACTCCGGCAAGAGGGTGTTGTTGATGAGCGAGATCTTGAGCTCCATCCAGTACCCCGATCTGGAGGTGTGCGAAGACCTTCGGCATGGCTTCCCTTTGGCCGGATGGTTGCGACCTACAGGGTTGTGGCCAGTCTTGCATCAGCCCCCGCTGCTGCAGGTTGAGACCCTCAACCAGCTGGCGTTACCCACACGCACATCATTGCTTGGGCGATTCCGCTCCTCGAACGATGATGAAGTGGCGGCGCGCACGCTGCAAGAGGTGCAGGATGGGTCACTCCTACCTGGAGTACCGCTCGATGAGGTTCCTCATGATGTTGTGGTGTCCCCAAGGTTCCCGGTGATCCAGGGACCCAAGCTGAGGGCGATCGACGATATGTCGGCTTCCATGATCAACGCGACAGTCGGCTCGCGTGAAAAATTGCAATTTTACGACATTCCCTGTATTTTGGCAGTGGCACGTGAATTCTGCAACGCTTCAGGCCGACCGCTTCATGGGCGGTCCTTCGACATGCAGAATGCATATAGACAGATTCCGGTCTTACCGGCTCATCGTCGGTTAGCGTATGTGGCACACTTCTGTCCATCTGCGGGTCGGCCTTTGGCCTTCGCCATGAACTGTATGCCTTTTGGCGGCGCAGCATCGGTTTATGCATTTGCCCGCACGGCAATGGCTTTGCAGCGCATTTTGACACAGGTCTTTTGGGTGGTCATCACCAACTACTTGGACGATTATGTCCCATTTTCAGACGTGGCGCTTGCTAGCGTATCTGAAAAGGTGATTCGAACAGTATTCCACGTTTTGGGGTTCGTCCTTAGCACCAACCCCAAGAAGACCACCCTTTTGCGGAGACCTTCACGGCCTTGGGGGTTGAGTTCCTGCTCCATGACACTTGAACCAGTTTGGCAGTCCGCAACACGGCCGCTCGGTGTGAAGAGCTGGGTTTTTCTGCATGAGATTCTGCACTCCGAATTGCGTCACAGCCCGACAATTGCAGTCCCTCCGATCCAGGTTGCATTTCGCCGAGGCCCACATGTACGGCCGCGTTGGGGTTTGTGTGATCAAACAGATGTCGGTGGTGGAGGGCTTTACACAAACTTCCCCGTTGCCCCCGGCCCTGCGTGTGAGCATTCAGGCCATGATGAGGTCCCCATGCTTCAGGAAGAGCCATGGCATGTCTTCACAGATGGAGCTCAGGAGGGCGAAGGAGATCAAGCCAGGACCAGCGTTGGGGCAGTGGTCATCAGCCCCGATGGTAGGTGTCGAGCTTGCTGGGGATTAGCCCTAGGCGCTCTGGCCACCTCGGCGCATTTTGCATGCAGAACTCCTAGTCCTGGTGGCCTTGGCGGCGTGGGGAGAACATCTGAGAAATCAGCCAGTATTCTTTCATATTGACAGCGAAGCTGCTAAGCACTTGCTTATTCGGGGTACTTGCCAGCAGCGCGAGGCCCAATTCCTTGTTGCATTTGGAAACTCAGTTGTGTTTGCGTCCATGGTATTCTCGCATTCCGAGTGAGTCCAAGCGGTGTCTAACGACTCTGTGCTGGCCTTGGTTCAAGCCGCACGCGGGCGGTGACCTCGGATGAAGAATGGGTTTGAGGCCTTCAGTCACCTTTCGCAATGGGTCTAATAGAGGTTCCTTCAGGCCCCGTTTGATGTTTGTCTGTGTGGAAAGGAAAGCCTCATTTCACCCCTGTGATCTGAATGCAGGTTTCCCGCTGTGGAGAAAAGAAGAATAGTGAAGTCTTATGAACTTGATGAATATATAAGATATAGAGACAAATGCTCACTGATAAGAATTAAGGATAGCCTCTGTTAAGATGCGACTTTAATTCTTGAAGTGACGTTTGTCCCCCGTGAGCATTTGGCTCTATAGCTTGTACCCACACATGCATGCGCAACGTGGTGGTTTGGTGTCAAATTTTTTCCCCGCCCGCCCGCCCAGGTTGGACGCTTCGTGATGCTTGAGTGGCTTCTCTTGCTTAGCTTCACCTTCGGGTGTTCCGTTGGAGCGACCGTTGTGTGGTTCTTTGTGTGGAGTCGCGCGGCAGTGCTTCGGACGCTGCGATGTGATGATGTGTTTGTTTGCTCTTCGCGAACTAAATGCTTTCACCTCAGTGACCAGTGTGGTCATCTTCCTCACAAGCCTAGGCGGCTTCGGGTGTGCTTGGATTGTCTCAAAAACGACAATCGCCCAATTGTGAAAAGGGGTTTATGAGGCTCTCGGGTCTAATAGAGGTTCCTTCAGGCCCCGTTTGATGTTTGTCTGTGTGGAAAGGAAAGCCTCATTTCACCCCTGTGATCTGAATGCAGGTTTCGAAAAGAAGAATAGTGAAGTCTTATGAACTTGATGAATATATAAGATATAGAGACAAATGCTCACTGATAAGAATTAATTGCGCACGCAAAATCTCTGAGGCCCAGCCGGAAGCCGCCCCAGACGCTCAGACACACTGGGGCTTTGCTGGAGCTCCAGTCACACGCGCCTAGACAGAGAGGGCAAGGCGTCGCAGTTTGCTCAATATCCACCGGCTTTTCGGTAGCGCAGGCTTCTGCCTAGAGAAGGTTACAATTCCCCCCCGCTCCCTGCCCTATTTGCTTTTGCTTCATCACGGCCATGACAGCATCGTTTTACCGTCAAGGTGTTTAGCCAGATTGGAGACTTTCGGGTGGACTTCATGTCAACGCAATCTCGGTGGTGTGCTGCAGTGGGGGAATGAAGGGTGCGCGCAGCGTAGTGGATACTGCCCCTCCGCCAAAGCCCCCGCCCGTCACCCGCGCCCTACCCCTGCTGCGCACCAGCTTTACTCCACCCGACCCACACACACACACCAGCACCAATCTACCGGGCATGTGGCGCTCTACCGCGAAATGGTGACGGGACCTTGCTTAGCATTCGCTTCTCGGGTTACACGCGTTATTCGCCTCCTGGCACGCCCAGCGGCATGGTGATAGCTCTTGCAACTCGTCCCACCAAGGAGCACCAGCGCTTTGCGGCGCCATCCGGACCCGGGCTTCGGTCTCAGCGTGTGAAGCCACCCCGCCCGAACCTGGCCAGGGCCCAAGGAAAGTGCAGAGAAACGCAACAGACTAGCGCTTTTGCTGTTGACTTTTTTTGCAGAACATGTGTGTCCACGATGCGTTGGAAATCAAGAGCAACGGTTTGCACGCGTAGCGCAGGAAATGGGTGGGGCTGCTGTTGACCCGGCAAAGAGGCGCTGAGCGTGCGGGCACGGCGCGTTGCAGCGGAAGTGGAGATCTTCAGGTCCGCTTACTCTTGGGAGCACCTCTGGCTAACGGCCGGGATGCGGCCAAGGCAAAGTCCGTGGTCTCAGGCATCAGAGCCGCAGTTGCTTCCCAGCCACAAAGACCGCCCCGCGCGGAGCTTTGTTTGCGCCTGCCTCCGTAATTTTGTTGAGGTCAACAACGCTGAAGTGAACTTTGAGGTTCTTGATGCGCGGCCAGACTCTCGAGCAGAGCAGAGTCAGCAGATGTGCTGCTGTTTGAGGCGGAACCCCTACATGAGTCCGGGCCAGTAGAACAAGTGACCCTGGCTAAATGGCCAAGGTGCGCACTGATTAGGAAGCGCAGTTTCACCCCTCCCTCAAAAGAGTCAAGACTGCAAAAAAAATGTGCCAAGGCCCTGGCCCGGGCGAGCTTTGAGTGAATTAGCAACTTTTCCGCGCGAAGGCAGTCTGCAGAGCAGACCCCTTGCGCAGAGCAACTTGTGCAGATCAGCGTGCGCAGAATAACTTGGGCCGCGCAACTAGCAGGGCAGCCTGGAGAGAGCAGCTTGCGCAGAGCCACTTGGACAGCTGAACAACTTGCAAAGGGCAACTTGCCCGGAGCGCTTGCGCAGAGCGCTTGTGCAGAGCAACCTGCGCCGTCAGCTTGCGCGGAGCGCCTTGCGCAGAGCAACTCTCAGACAATGCTTGCGCAGAGCGCTTGTGCAGGGCAACATGCGCTGCGCAATTGCGCAGAGCCACTCTCGCAGAGCACTTGCGCAGAGCAACTTGCGCAGAGTGCTTGCGCAGGGCAACTTGCGCAGAGCGCTTGCAAACAGCGACTTGCGCAGCGCACTTGCGCGCGGCAACTTTTCTAGAGCGCAGCGCGAGCGCAACACGCTAGCGCACTTACACGGGCATGTAGCAGACTCACACTTAGACTCGCGCGCTTTTCTAGAGACCGCCGGGGACACACGCCGGGCTCAGTCGCCTTCTTCCGCCCCCTCCCCTTCCTCCTTTTTCTCCCTTCTGTGCCTCACGTGCTCCTGTTCTTCCTCTACTTCCTGCACTGCGGCTTGCGGAGTGTGCTGCGCTGGACTTTTCTTCGCAGGGCTGGCTGCGGAGTGTGCTGCGCTGGACTTTTCGTGCAGCTGGCTGCGGAGTGTGCTGCGCTGGACTTTTTTGCGGAGCTGGCTGCGGAGAGTGTTATCAGCGCTCACCATTTGTATCATCACTGTCATCGTGCTCATCATCATCTTCACCACCAGTTGCACTATCAGGTTCATCATCATTTTCATCATCGTGCTCATCATCATGTTCATCATCAAGTTCATCAGCATCCATCGTTTTGGCTAGCGTGTCCATTATCCATCTCATTGCCGTTTAGTATTTCTATCATCGTCTCATCATCGTCTTCGTCACGTTCATCATATGATCATGTTCATCATCGTTTTCGTCATTGTGCTCATCACCATGTCATCACCTTGTTCAACATCATCATGCACCACTTATGACGATTATCATCATCACTTTCAGCGTCATTTTCAGCATCACTTTCGTCATCATGCTCGTCATTATGATCATGTTCATCATCGACATCATCATGTTTATGACCTATTATATTTGCAATGGATGACGATGACCATGATGACGAACATGATGAACACGATGATGACAATCATGATGAACATGATGATGGAAATGAGCTGCTATCATCATCATTTTCATCATTATGTTCATGATCATTGCGTCATCACTGTCATCATCATGTTCATCATCATGTTCATCATCATACTTATCACCGTGTTCAGCATCATGTGCATCTTCAGTTTCGTCAGCATTCAGCATGTTTAGCGCCGTGTTATCATCATCATCATGTTCATTATTTTCATCATCGTTTTTTGCACCATTTATCATTTTCAGTATTATTCCAGTAGAGCCGGCGAAGCCGGTGGGCGGAAGTTTCAAACCATTGAAAACTACAGTTTTTCTTTTCTTTCTCGAGTCTGTTTCACCTCGTCTTCATTTTCACGGTGCTTTGTCTTCGTCGCTCTTTCTTTCTATCTTTACTTGTAGAGCCTCCGGCTCAGTCCGCCAACACTGTCCTCTCCCTCCTCTCTCCCTTGTCTCCCTCGTGTGTTCTGTCGTCCGCTCTCCCTCTCTTTGCTCATCCTCCCCATCCCCCCAAGCCTCTCTCTCCTCTCTCTCCCTCTGTCTCTTCTCTCTCTCTTCTCTCTCTTTTTTTCTCTCTTCTCTCTCTCTTCTCTTCTCTTCTCTCTCTCTTCTTTCTCTCTTCTCTCTCTCTTCTCTCTCTCTTCTCTCTTTCTCTCTCTCTTCTCTCTCTCTTCTCTCTCTCTTCTTTCTCTCTTCTCTCTCTCTTCTCTCTCTCTTCTCTCTCTCTCTTTGCCTCGGTGTCCGGGCAGTGCCCCTTCATGACCCTGAACTGTCATCTCACTACTGGCTTTCTTCTTGATTTCCCCTTCATGTCCTTTCACGTTTCTTATGATGTCCTGGTCATGTCTCTTCCATGCCTTTCAACTCCCCCTTCAGGTTCCTTCCGCTTGCTTTTCCATGTATGCCTGCCGATTGGTGTCCTTGTGCTTCGTTTCGCTCTCATTCCCCCTACACTCCCCTTGTTTTCATTTCTGTCCCTTGCATGTCCCTTTCAGTTCCCCTTTGTTTCCACTCCCTTTCATTTCCCGCTGCTTTCCTGTCATGTCGACTTCCTATGTCCTCCCCTCATCTCCTTGCACTTCCTTGCAAAACACAGGTTTTCCAGCGTTTTTGCAATTCGGACGTGCAAAAACACAGAGTTTTTCGCAAAAGGAGGCAGGAATCCTAAACCAGCAAAGAGCCGGCAGGGGGAATCGAGCCTGGGACCCCTGTTTTGCGACACCAGCTCCCCGAAGACCACGTTTGACGGATTGTCCCTGGTGGATTGCATTGTTGTATAATCCTATAAGCGGCCTGCAAAGGTTTCTTGTCACGCAATCATGAGTGAGTATTGCTATGGTACAGAAGGGCCTTGAGCCAAATGGTTGTGGGAGATCAATTGTGTACTCCAGCACTAGATATGAAATATCATTGGCGGCCTTCGGCCGTAGCCTTGTTTTATGCCGTAGCCATGTATATTGAAATACTGGATTCATCCTATTTTCTGCGCGGATGAAATGTCTTGACTTGCAAAATGGAGAACAGTCTGTACTGAATCTGTGAGATACCTAGATGTATCGAAAGGTGATGCACAACGCTACGTACATGCGGGACGAATGTGAAACTAATGATCTCTCACTGAATAATCTTGTTGGCGGTGAGGGTCAATCTTGCTGTAGTTTGTAGTGCTGAACGTGTGAGTCTTCTCGGTCAGTCGGATGAGTGCCAAAGGTGGCTGCTTCACTTGTACCACCGGCGGCCCTTCCACTGCTTCTGATATCCCCACTGCTTTTTGTAGTCCTTGTACACTTGCGGGGTCCAGGATTGCTTACTCCTTGGATCTCTCAAAGTTGCGTTGCCTGGCTGCAGATTGCTGCGAATGTAAACCATGAGGGGAGCTCTGTGGATGAGACCCGGTAATCGAATATGGCTTTTGTTGGATCGTTCCGCGTGGCTTCCCATGGCGTTCATCTCCTCATTCCAGAAACCTTGCTGGATATTCGTTTTGCCCCATCCAAACACGAAAGTCATCATCACATCTGGGAATGTTTGATCGTATCCTGATCCACTCTTCATGTGCAGGTGATGACGGACAATGGATTTTAGGGTGCACGAAGTCTCCATCGCGTACTCCATTCTGTCCACGAGTGGCAGGTTATTCGTTTCATTCCACAGTCTCTGGTATGCCTTCATGAGGATGTTCATAGATTGAAGACGTGCTGGAGTCTGCTGTAGGTATTCGCGGATTTGTTGGCGTCTGCGGTGATCGCATCGCATCGGTACAATGTCACGAGCGGCATGATTTCGTTCTGAAGATCCTCCCGTGCTGCTCCATGGCTGATTGATGGATGAATGTGAAAAACTCCAATGGTAGCAAACGGGAGGTCTGCCCTCGTCACGTGGCGGTCGTCAAACTCGAGGAGTGATTTGTTGGTTGATTTCGGGAGCATGCCACGAAACTCATCACTCTGCTTGATGTGGAGAACGACAATCTCTTTGTCTCGTCCGTGTCCTTGGACAATGGTGCGTGTTGGCAATCTCGGTCCAATGTACTTCTTGGATTCAGCGAACATGGATGGTCCCGTAGTTGCCAAGCAGTCCGAGGTCGGAATTTCGTATTCGGGACCAGTGCAATTTTCCTCTGTGCCGAAGAAACATCTGAACCTCCCGAATGTGGCTCCCTAATTCTGACTCCTTGTGCAGATGTCTTGACAGTAGTTCCACTCTTGCGGAAGGTCCGCCGCGGACAAAGCATGCGATTGGTCTGGATGACCATTGCTTGATCGCAATGCCTTTGTATCCGAATCGGATGAACGTCTTGATGAGTTCTCTGGATTTCTCATCATTGGGACTGAAGAACGCGTCTGCTTCATTCAGGCATAAGATGTGTGCGCTGTTTTGCATCATCATCTTCACGATTGGTCTATCCTTCATCGGCATGTTACACACCTCCCTGTTGCCCAGCTTTGGATTCCTCGCGAGGTTTCCATGGTTCAGAGTAAGCATGTTGATGGTCAGGGATGAGGTGAACTCATGCGCCTTGAGATGGTCCACAGGGGGACGGTCGGTTGGCTGCATCAGCAATCCAGGAAACCGGCACATGCTCGGATGAGTTCCGAGTCGCCATTTCACCTAAGCTTCTTCAAGTGGAAGCTTAATAGGATATCCGGATGCTGGTTGTGCCTCCTGTACTGGACATTCTCCTCGATGACGGAAGTAGAATTCTTCTTCTCCGAGATTGACATCGGGATCGACGTGTGCCAATGAGGCTCTCTCGCATTCTGTCAATTTGGGATGAGCTCTTCTTGGATCCTTGTTGTACTTTTCCATGAAGCGGAGGAGGTTCTCCCTGGTCTCCGCAAGCTCGTCCTCGGCGTCCTTTTTGTTCATTTCTATTTCGAGGTAGGTTTTTTTTGGGTTCCTGGATGAACTCGTCTAGGTTCTCGGAATTGCGATACTCCATGGTGACTTTGGCTTGACGGATCTCTCCCCGGAGGGTTCCATGGTCTCCTCTTCAGCTTCGTCCTGATCGGTGGCTTCTTGGTCTCTGAGGAAGTATCTTGTTCCTTGCTGTGTTTGTTGGAACTCACATGACTGAAGAAGGCATCGGCGAATTCACGGATCTTGGTGTCGTACATCTCAAAATCTTCATAGCTGAGATGCTTCTTCATGATCCACTTGTTGCTTACCATGGTGCTGCCATCAGGTTCAAAGGCTGCAACAATATTCTTCGCCTCGATGGTTTGATCTGTCAGCACTGTTCGCTCTTCGGAGAGTCGGATGCCATAGTCCTGGTCCTTGAGGAATGTGCATTTTTTCCTGCTGGCACATGGGTTAGTGCTGCTTCTGACTCGTCGTCGTCAAGGATGACGTCATCGATGCGTGCCATGTGGACGTGCATTCTCCCCGAAGGGTTCGACTGGGATTTCCCAGATCTGCGATGCTGAGGAGCTGACTTCCATAGGTTGCATGGAACATGAACGTGATGGGCTTCTTTGCGAACGGCTTGATCTTTCTCTCTTCTTCAATGGATGGTGGTGCCGGCCTTTGCGTTCTGTACTTGGGCTGAGCTGTGCCTTCGTCTTCATGAGGCGCATCTGATCTTGACGGATGCGGACTTGGTGGAATGGATTCCGTTGGAAGATCATAGTCCGGTTCGTCTTGGTGAGGCTCACTCTGCAGCTCAGAGTACAGGGGTCGTCCAAAAGATTGGATATCGACTTGTCGTGTATGTCCGCTATTGCATCTCACGTAGAACTCCATGTCGGGATCATTGTAGAATTCCTTGCCATTGGGCCGGAGTGATTTTTGGTGAGCTTGTCGATCCATCGATTTCTTGGAACAATTTCTCCCCTTGCCTTGCGCTCCTTGTATGGCCCGTCCACGGATGGATGCACGAGCGCAATCTCGAAACGTGATTTTCCAAACTCGGGAACTGGCTTATTTCCAATGAAGTTCCTGGCATGTGTAATGCAGGTCAATGCGTCGTAGAGCTCAACGGATCCATCAGGACCCATGCCCACTTGTCGTTTGCGTTCTTTATGGATGCCATGCCTTGGATCATGTCGAAGACATCCGGAAAACGATCTGCTCATTCTCTCGATTTGCCAGATGAGGTCGGTGATCTGTTTTGCCTTGGATGGATCCATGTTGAAGTATTTGCAAACCGGTTCGACATTCTGGACAGTCTTCTCGAGATCAATGTTGCCGTTGTGGCATACCATCGGAATGATGTCGGTTCCATAAACTTTGGATTGAGCATTGGTGTAGCAGCAAATGCTGTAGACCTTCTTGATGAAGTCCATGTATTGTTTCTCTGCGTAAGGTCCTTCACCTTGGAGCGTTGGCTGCCAGTAGTCGTTGAATCTTGCCTTCAGCCAGAACACCTTGGCTCCATGTGATCGTCATGCTCAGGAATGAAGTGGAAGTCCGGATGGTTCTCGAGGATGGTTGAGCGCTCTAGTATTCGTACACGGAATTTTGAATTTCCGAAAGGTCCTGGGTGTACGGATTCCTTCTGGAGGCTGATGTCGGAATCTGATCCATATGTTACAAACCACCGGCCGTTGGATGTGAGAATTGGCCGCATCGCTGGTCGCCTTGGAAGTGCAGGTCGATCGCCAGGATGGTTGTCGGATTCCGTCTCCTCATCCAGGATGTTCTTTGGTGCTGGCTTGACCTTGGATACAAGCCTCAGTGTTGGTGGTGGTGACTTTGGGACCAGTTTTGGATGTGGCGTCGCCTTCAACGTCGGCCTTCCTGCGGGAGGATGCTCTTCTTCATCCGAATCATCGTCGTCGTCGGAATCTGGATCATAATCAACCTGCTCCATGTTGACATTCTTGGGCCAGGTTCCCCCGTAAGCAAACATGGATTCTGCTATACCGACTCCTGCAAAGGCAATGATGTCGGGTCCGTGCTTCGTATTGTGTGCTAGCCACTCAACCAAGAATGCCTTGTTCTGCAACATGGTACGGAAAGGTAGATGTGCATCAACATTCAAGAGATTGCCGGTGAGGACGGCCTTGATGAGCTCGTCTGTTTTAGCTGAGTACAATCTTCACTCCGTACATGTGCAAGGTCATGCATCTGTCCACTGTTGCTTTCCTTTCTCAACATCTGGATCAAGTGCATCGTTTGCGATTTCGCCTGTTATGTCTGACCAGAGACCGCGAAGAAATAATGCTGAACCGTAACAACGCATTAGTCCGTGCAACTCTGCAACAGTGGTGGACATGGTTGTGGCGGTGATCTTGTGCGTCTCATAGTCGACCAATGAGCCTCTCGAGTTCGATGAGCCCTGGCGAAGATCTCTTTGTTCTGCAAGAAATATAACATGCGCACGTTGGGATGACTTATCCTCATTGTTGCGGTAGGACGCATCTGGATAACCAACTATGCGTGTCTTGCCACGAAGGGGCCAGAATCTCATACTAAGCGGAATGCTTTTGATGGTTCTGACTGTCTTATTAATGGCGCGAACGCCCTCAATGGTCGGTGATGATGCCTTGGATGCACACCTGGAGAATTGATAGTTAATGTGGAACTGCGTTCGCGATTGTAACCAATTGATCTGACCTAGGACACTTCTGTATGCAGTATGCATTTGTGGAGTAAGAGGAGTGTCGTCCTTCAGGTGTTTGTCAAAGGTGATCTCCTGAAGTTCGTCAATGGCAACATTCTGATGGACATTGATGTACCAACCGTGCTTGTCATCTTGCTTCCATTGGATGCGCTGTCCTACGAAGAGGCAATCATTTTTGTCTTCGGAACCAACTTGAGAATCTTTGCGAAGTCGTCCCATGATTTCCTTCTCGAACACGTCATCCCCCGTCATAAGAAGATCATCAACATGAAGAGATAGTGCTCCATGAACTTGTCGATTCTTGGCATTGTTGCCGGAAACAGGGCAACTGCTCCTTCAAGATCGAAAGTATTGGATGCTTCTTTTCACACCAATGCGGGCTTCGGACGCTGCTTGCCGTAGTATACATATGTACAACGGTCTGCCCTGGTTGGCACCAGTCCGTAAGAACGGAGTGCCGAATCAAGGATGTTCCACCATCTGCGGGGTGCGTCATTCAGCCCGTAGGCAGGCTTCTTCATGCGCGCTCCAATGTGTGGTAGATATCCCATTTCAGGAGGGATCTGGAGTCTGATCGTATGCTTCGCCTTGGAGAAATGCTGTCTTCAAATCCATGTGAAACATATTCCAGCCTTTATTTGAGGCTGCTTGGATTGCAAGGCGGAAGCCACTCCTGGATGCAACAGGACTGTCTGTCTGCTGATCATTCTTCTGCTTGTCTTGGAAGCCTCAGAGGACCCAGCAACTTCAGGAAGTTACCATCCTTGTCTCGCTTTAGGGTAAGGACCCAGCGACCAGTGACCCAGTTCCTGACATGAATCTTGCGTGTGTCGACTAAGTCGAACACTTCGTTATCAAGCCAAGATTTGCACTCGAGCTGCTTAGCTTCAAGGAATTGCTTCTGGTAAGCTCTTAATTCCGTGGCTGTGGCTTCCTTCCGCTTCTTGCCAATGAGTGCGGATGTGGATGAAGCCTTCAAGGATTCTTGCTTGGGCGAATACCAGACTAAGACTGAACGGTCATCATCGGTCATGTTCTTGCATAGCTGGTCAACATGATTCTGATCGGTGTATTTCTGATGAGAGAATCCGCATCGGGGCGATGGGATGAAGGTCCCTTTCACACGTCCAAGGTTGCCTTCGATATCTCTCGGAGCCGTAAAGGATCCGGTGTTCGCACAGATCTTCTGTTCGGCTGTCATGAGTGACCAATGTGCTTCATCAAGAACGAGATCAGCTTGGTGATCTTCGTAAGATCTGGTCCTCTGAGAGTCTTCTGATTCTCCATCTTCCTGCTCAGGTGACTCATCATTGTCATCTGGCTTCTTCTTCTTCCCAGTCTTCTGCTTCTTTGATGGACCGCCAATTGTTTCTTCTTGCGCAAGTTCAAAATCTTCATCTTGGTCTTCTGCTTCAGGGTTCGTAAGAATCGCAGGTGGTGAAGGTACCACGACAGTCGGAAGAATTGGCTGAGATGATTGCGACTGTGACGGCAAAGAGACATCGCCCCCCAGTCGATTGAGCCCGCTTGAGGATGAAGTGGACTGTTTTTGCCGTTTAAGCGCTGCATCTCCTCCGCCCGGTTTGTCGTGTGGCGGCAGTGGTGGATCCACTGGACTGTCTGGTGATACACTGCGTGGTGCTGGCGGCATGGGATGATCACGCTGATGTGGAGGATCCGGAAAGATCTGACATGTTCTCGTCCGGTGGCGTTGGAGGTCTTGGATCAGGCATGGGATGGTCCGGTTGATCAGGTGGCTGCTGCGTGTCAGGTTGTTGAGGTTCATCCGTTGGATCCGTTGGATCCGTTGGATCCGTCTCGATGGGCGTCGGTCTGATAGCCGGCGCATCTGTGAACGACTGATGAACGGATGAAAACATCACGGCGTGCCAAGTCTTCGGATCATAGTTCTCCCAATTGCATTTTGATGCAGGCAAGACCCAAATTCTATTCAGCTGATCAGGCTGCCAGAAGGATATGATCGCATCGTCCGGAGGTGACGTAACTGGCATATTGATGCCGATGGTGTGGACGTATGCGGTGCATGCATCATACTGAGTGGATGAGATGCACAACTGTCTCAACTTCTTGCAGCCATTCCACATGTTCTGACATCGCCAGTCATTAGGATCTTGCTTGAAGATATCGATTTCATTTTTCGGTGGGTACTGCTTCATCGTCTTCTGAAAATTCTGGACTAGCGGATCCTTGCTGACCAATGGTTGAACGTCCTTGTTGAACGGCAGGTCCTGAATTCTTACTGCTGGTCATGTTGAACTCCTTGTCAATGGCTTCCATCTCCTTTCTCAGGATGTCAACCTGCTTGATGGTGAATGGTTCGAAAAGGTCCACACCTCGTTGTCAAGTGGTTTCACCTTCAAGTGTCGTAGGAGGATGTGCGCGAGATTCTGACAGAACTGGTAAGGATACACCTGTGCCAGTTTGGTCCTGCTTCCGAAAGTGCCAGCATTTCCCTCTAGGGGTTGGTGTTCATGCTTGACTGAGCTGGAAAATTTTTACACCTTCTGAAGATCGGTCTCATTACCTCGGGAGGTAAGCAGTGCATCAAGCTTGTGGGCTTGAGACTTCTGAGCCCGGATTCAGGATCTTTTAGGCCGTATGCACAGAAATGGAAATCTCCCCTGGATTGTTGCACACAATTCAGATACCATATCCTGGATGTCTGAGGATTTTCAATGATGAAGTATCTTCCGTGCTTCTGTGCTGTACGCTGTACGCTCTACACATTCTCTACTCTATGCGCTCTACACACTTCTCTTTTCGCTCTACACACTACTCTTTTCGCTCTATCTGCGCTTGGGAGCCTCAATTGTAGCCTTTGGCTTTTAGCAGAGAAGGATGCGGGTGCTTCCTGGCCGCACCAAATGGCAAAAACGCCACGCCCACAGAGTTAGATGCCCAGCAATTGGCTGGCCCAAGGAGCATGCCCAAGGAGCATGCGCACCCTCAGCATTGGTTTTGGTCATGAAAAGCGGGGCTGAATGGGGCTGAGGAAGCCCTAGCTGCAGAGCGAAATGTTCAACATGGTCTTCACAAAGCCTTCCCCGATCCAGCAGGAGAGCTTGCCTGTTGCCGTGGCAGGTAAGTCCATTCTAGCTACAGCAAAGAATGACGCCGGCAAAACAGGGGCGTGTGTGATTCCGATCTTGGAGAAATGCAACACCTTCAAGTATGCAATTCAGGGCATTGATGCTTGATTTTCCCTTATGTGGGGCCAGCCGCCGCGTTGAGGGCGAGATGTGCATTGAGACCATGCCGCAAATCAATTATGCAGAGCCCGGTCCTTGCTTGCTAGGCCAGGCGGGCCCTCCTCTTTGATTTGTTTGTTCATTTTTTGCTTGTTTTTGTTTGTTGTTGTTTGCTTTCTTTTTCCCGGAAGCATTGCGAAGGGTTCTTCTTCTAAAAGCGGCTGCCAACTTCACCTGCCAACTTCTCATGCCAACTTGTCGAGAGTTACTTCACCTGCCAACTTCTCATGCCAACTTGTCGAGAGTTACTTCACCTGCCAACTTCTCATGCCAACTTGTCGAGAGTTACTTCACCTGCCTACTTCTCATGTCAACTTTTTGAGAGTTACTTCACCTGCCAACTTCTCATGTCAACTTTTCGGCTGTTATCTCATTCTACTAAAAGCACAAGCTAATTTGTCGGGTGTTACTTCACTATCCTAAAAACACAAGCTAACTTTTCTGTTCTACCTTCACATCTCGACTCTTAATTCTTCTTCTTTTTATGGCGGGGGTAGGCCCGACGGGAGCTTACGAAACGCACCCCTCTGCGGAGATCGTGCGTGTCGAAGCGCTCTCGCTGTGGCGCCGTGCGAATTTGTCTTGAGCCCGATGAACCCTCTGCGGAGATCGTGCGTGTCGAAGCGCTCTCGCTGTGGCGCCGTGCGAATTTGTCTTGACGCGGCGAACCCTCTGCGGAGATCGTGCGTGTCGAAGCGCTCTCGCTGTGGCGCCGTGCGAATTTGTCTTGACCTTGGCGAACCCTCTGCGGGGATCGTGCGTGTCGAAGCGCTCTCGCTTACTAGGTTCTCCCAAAGCAGGGTTTGCAGGGCTCATGTCCATGATTTCCATGAGCTCACGTCAGGCAAGTGACTTTTGAAAATCTTGGTTTGGCGGAGTGAGGTTTGCTCTTGATGAATGCGCAGTGAGGTGGGAGGCAGGTGAAAATGTTGTTTGATAGAAGCGCGCTACTTCGACGGGCTTGCGTAAGCAAGTTCTTTCCAAGAACACGCTGGAACTGCGTTACTTTGATTGCGCTAGCTGCTTTCACGGCAGAAGGAAGGAGTAGTTGCTTGCAGGCCAGGCAGCTTAGCGTGTTTAGCCTTGACGCCATCAAAGTTAGGGCAGCAAAATGTTTGTTTGGCCAAATTGCTTGTCGCAGTCGTGCTTCAAAGCACGCCGGTGGCAAAAGTTCAGAGCTTGCTGGGGTGATTCACAGGATGGGGGGTGTCTGTAATAGTTCCAGCGAGAGCATGGGGTGCGCAGGGGGTAAGAAGACGTTTTTTTTAAGGATCCTCTTGCGCTTAATTGCAAGGAGGCGGAAGATGCTTTGGTTCGTCTCGGCTTGCTCTGGTTTGCCTTTGCGCGGCGTTTGGACATCGGACACGTTGTGCTTTGAGAACTTTCAGCCTCTTGGACATTGAGTCTCTAGAAGGTCTTTTGCATTCGCTCGGCCGAGCCAATGTCCGCAGCAAATTTACTTTCAGCAGGCTTTTCAAGCTGAGAGCGCTTGTCCTCAGCGCATTCGGCTTCTGGCCATGTCGCTTTGGCTTTTGGTTCAGTTCCACATTGTAGATGCCCGACGGCCTGACACTGAGGAGCACAAAGGTTCACATGCGCCGCCTTAAGCCATTGCTTGTGACAACTTGTGGCAGCTGAAGCAAGCTGCGCATTATTCCGCAAGCAGTGCCGGCTTCACCATTTCACACTGCATTGTTGAGATGCAGCCTGGCAGCCTGGCGTTTAGAGACGCCCTGCGGCAGATCACCCGTGGCATGTGCTAGTTGCGCAGCGCGGCGGACAAAGATCTTAAGGGACTCGTCAAGCTTCGTTGGCGCGGGATTGTGCGGCTGCAAGGATGCCGTCTGCGGCTGAAAGTAAGCCGTTTTTTAAAAGACGCCTGCGGCCTGTGGTCTGGAGAGTGACTTCCGCGGCGTTACAGTTTCGAACAATGCGATGTCGCCCTGTCTTTCTCAAGATTTACCGGGCTGCAAGGATGCCGGCCTCTCGGCTTAACGCCGATGTCATTTGCGGCGTGGTTGTACAGCTACCCAGATGGCTTTCGACAATCCACGACCAATCTGCCATGGCGGGGCGGGAAGGAGAGTGGAGCAGAAGCTGGTGCAGGTTTGCGGTCCTTTCGCTTGCCTAGCCCACCATGGCTGCAAGGGCGGGTTGAAAGTGTTTTGCCGGTCGCTGCCAGACAGGCAGGAGCAGAAGGCGGGGATAATAGACCCAAGCTGAGTTGCTTAGCTCATGTCGCATTCGGGTGCGCTTACCAACACATCCTTACCCCCATGACAGAAGAAGAGGAGCTGCTGTTTCAATACTTGCATTATCCTTCAGATTTTTTTTGCCTGAAAGTGTTAGATTGCTGCCGGGTAGAAAAACCTTTCTATGTAGGATCTGCAACGGCTGAAAGGTTCAATCGGGATGCTCAGGGCTATGTGAATCAGAAAGTTGCGAGCTCTGATAGTCGTGAAGCAAGCCGTCTGGTGCAAGCCTCCATGACTGTACCTTTTTTGCCATACGCGCCAGAGGCCAGCCTTGGCGATGCTGCGTTGCTTGACGCGGGAGCAGGCGCTACTGCGCAGGAAGCGCTGTCCACATGGCAGGTCGAAACCTCTGCAGACGCTTGCTTGGCTATCCCAGTGCCAGGCTTGTTGCTAGAACTCCTGGCCCGCAGGGCTTGGCCAGTCATTCCATGTCTGGGCAGATGGCTGAACGTGGTTGCAAGGTTGCCCAGAAGTCTGCAATGTGGCGTGTGTGAGAAGGGCCTTGCAGAGCCACAGCCTCATTTAGGTGAGTTGAGCGTGGGCCAGCTGTCTCACATGATACGCCTTTTGCGGGCATGGGCGCCAGTGCTTTGGATCAATGACCGACCTCCTTCCACCATGGCTGTTGCAGGCTGAGACTGAGTTGGAAAGCGACCTACCTTGCAATGTTGTTGACGCAAGCATGCTGGACACTGGCCTTGTGTATGACTTGGCGCTGCCCAGCGAGGCCTGTGCCCTGACTGTGCAGCCGCAGCCCCAAGCCCCTGCAAGCAGCTCAGTGTCAGAAAGCGAAAAGTTCTTACCTTGCGCAATGGCAGTGCCTGGGATGCTGCACATTGTAAATAACGCGTTGGCCGAGGTGTCCAGCAAACTTGCGCACTGGAACGATTTTTTTGAACAGCTCAAACAGTTTGAGGCGCTATGGTCGCACGGGCGGCTCAAGCGGTTTGTTGCGTTCTGTGTGCACTCATCTGCGTTGCCTAAAGCATGTCCAGAGCTTCTTCGACACAAGCTGGGTAGTTTGTTCATGTCGCGCTGGAACGAGGTCGTCCGCTTTTGCCAGCGCTTGCGCCGTGTGTTGCCCATCATACGTTGCACTTGGGACCAGAGAAAATACGAGCATGGAGCTTCAGGAGGGCAGGATAGGGATGCCAGCTTTTCGCCTTCAGAGTTTTCAAAGATCCTTAAAGACCCTTTTTTCTTTGCTTACTTTGACATGGTGCTTTGCCTGGTGCAGGTCATGGAGTCATTGGGGGCGTGGTCTGAAACATGCCCTTGCCATGAGGATTTGCAACCTGTTTTTTTTGGCAATGCCGCTGCAGCCAGGAGCTTGCCCGCGCAGTTTGACAAAAACAGAAAGCCTGCCTGTCAAACAGCCGATCTTTTTCAGAAGGCGGTGGAGACTTGCCCTATGCGGGGCAAGCGCCTTCCTGAACTTGCAGCTTATGGCGTTGACTGGTTGCTTGCTGAAGTTCGGGAACTAGTTTTCAGCAGTCTCCTCACAACACACTGCCACTTGCTCAGCCAAAGCCAATGGCAGTCTCTTGTTTGTGATTTCGAAGCAGGGAAGGCACACGCAGAACTGGAGTTCAGATTGAAGACTGACTGGACCCAACGCCTTCCGTGGAAGCTGGCTGTCTTGGCTTGTGGCGACCAGGGCTTGGCTCGCCGAGAGGTGCAAAGTCTGGCCGCGGCATTTGACTCGCAAAGCGGCGAACTTCAAAAGCTCCATCACCCAGCAACCTTGCAAGTGCTCGCCAAGGGGGGCCAGGGCAGGCAAGAGGTTGATCGGTTTCTAAGTGGAGCAGCCTTGGAGGACTTGCCAGAGCTTTTGCGCTTTGCAGCTTGCTGTCGTTTTGTGCAAATTTCTGAGAGGCAATACGAGGCAGCCCATTCCATCCTCAAACGCAGAACGCCTCCCAATGCATCAGGGCCGTGTGTCAGCCTGACTCTGCGCCTACAGAACCTGAGCGCAGATGTGCGCTTGCAACCTGGAACCTTGTTGCTTGTTGCTGAACACATGGATTGCACCCGTGCTGTGGCAAATATTCCACACTTGCTGAACATCACACAGCACCCAAGCTTACTCGTGGCCAACCCGCGCCAGCGATGGAAGCTGGTGAGAATGTTGAACGAAATCCTCTATCGGTGCGACTCTGGGTCACAGCATCCAGACGTGTCGCATTTTCAAGCCCGGCATCAGAAGACGAAGCGTGATGGCGATGCGCGCGGGCGGTGTTTGGCAAAAGCAAAGGCAAAGCCCGCGCCTGTCACTTATGAAACTTTGCGCGCCACCGCGCTGTTTGCTCATTTCATTTCAGTTGCTGACGATGATTCAAACGCAGGTGCTATGTTCTCCCTGCCTGCTAGGTGTTTGCAACCTGTGGGGCCAGAAGCCTCGCCCGGGGCAATTGTGCAAGAGCTTGGGTCCATGTTGCGCATGACTGATTCCTGCCACCCAGGACCTAGCTGCAGCTCCGTGCTTGAGCCGTTAGACATGGCTTCAGAGAGTGGCCGTGTCGCTGAAGTGCCAAGTTCAGTCGCTCTTTCCAGTGTTTTGCAAGCGCGTGGCGCAGACAGGCAGCACTTCAGGATCTTGCACACCACGCCCAGCAGCCGCAGAACCATGAGTTTGTACCCAGCAGCTGCAGGCGTGCAAGGACGGCTGCAGAAGGACGATGTTGCCATACTCCTTCACCAGCCTTTGGCGCTGCAGTGTAGCCCAGATAAAAATTGGGTGTGCCTCACACCTCAGCAGGATGCACCTGCGCTTGCCATGCTGACAGAAGTGGTGCGCCAAATTGGTTTTCAGGAAATGTCTGCGCATCTGGCTTTGCACCGGCCAGAGCAGAGGCGTGAAACATTGGTTTACACACTTCCTGTTGCTTTGCAAGCCGCTCCAAAACAACAGGCCAAAGTGTGCGATGTTGTCACAGCTTTGGTGAAAGCCGAAGCTTTCCCTGGCAGCAGTTGCTTTGTGGAGCTGACACAAGCTGACGCAAACGCACTAGCTATCTTGCAGCAGGAGGCAGCGGTTATCTCTTCGCAGGCAGGGTGTCAGCTGACAGAGCATGGGCTTTCCAGCCTTCTCATGTGTGCTTGCTATGGCAGTCCTTCGCCAGTCAGTGCAATGATGCTTGGCGACCAGCCTTCAGCTCATCATTTGCTTCGACGGTTGGAGGATGACGGATGGCAGTGGCAACTGCGCCGACCATCAGCCAAACGTGACCGCAATGGAGAAGCTGTTGCGCTTTATTACGAGGTTGGTGGCCCCAAAAAATGGAACTCCTCCACAGCGAACGTGTGTGTTGAATACTTGCAGTGCCTGTTGCAAGCAGAAGAGCTGAGGAGCAATTTCCACATTCTTCGCATACCGTTGAATGCTAGCCAGCAAGTGTATTCTAACATACTGAAAGGAGTGCAGCCCAGTTCGGTGCCCGCGCCCATGGCTTTGATGGATGACATTGCCCAGCCATTGCAGAGTGAAACCACGGCGCCAGCCTTGGCAGCGTGGGAGTCTGATGAAGAAGGCGCCCGCATTCTTGATGGTGCTGAGACAGATTGCCAAGGCAGCGCACCAGCGTTGCCAGGCCCGCTTGAAGAAGCAGACGCAACTGACGCGACAGTGCCAGCAGGAGCTTCAGATTCAGTTATGCCTGAAGCAGCGCCAGTTGCTGCAGACCGGGCCATGCCTTTGTCAGAGCCACCCATTTCAGCTGGCCCTGCCAGTTCCTCTGCGCATGAGCGAGCGCCGGCAGCTGTGGAGGACCATGTCGTTGATGCTGAGCTTGAGCGAGGTCACGGGTTGTCTTGGCAGACTTTCAAGTTTGGAGCGTTTCGGTTCACCAGCAAGCGACCTGTGCGCGGAAAGCAAAGGAGCCATTACTCCTGGGAAGTGACTTGCCCTTTTCATGCCCGAAATGCGTCAACTGGCTGCAAGAAAAGCATGGTTGTCAACCCCCTCACCCCTGAGCGTTACACCCTTGTTTTGAATTGTCTCAAGCACTGGTGCAACGAAGCCCGTAACTTCTGCAGACAGCGAGACCACTTAGCTTTCAATGTTGCCCCCGCCACTTGCCCAAGTGAGAGCTTGATTGCGGCCAGAGTAATTCCTGCAGCGGACGCCCCTGGAGCCCCCGCGAATGACGCTGATCTCGATGCTGCCGAGGTGGCTGAAGCAGCGCCTAAAGCCATTGCCAAGCGACAGAGCAAGGCCAAAGCTAAGCCAAAAGGATCTAGCAAAGCCAAGCCCAAAGCAGCAAATAACGCCGCTGCAAAGGCGAGACCTGTTCCTGCCGCAGAGAGCAGCGGCAGTAACAGCAGCAGTTCTTGCAGTGAATCAACGAGCTCTAGTTCCAGCAGTGTTGCTTCTGACTCTGACTGATTGCGCGCATCACGTCTGTCCAGGCGGCCAAAAGACACTCCTCGTCTCTGTTCGGGGGCTGTTCTTGTTTCTCAACTTTAGGCTGCAACAAAACAACCAATGCAGACAGGTCCGGCTGCAAGTATGCCGCGAAGAAGCATTATGAGTATAACAAACACTTTAGTCTTAGTGAGATTCCACACTGCCTTTGCGCAAGCTGCGCAGCAAATATAATCTTGCTTTACTTGTGGCCTCAAGTCCCTTGATTTGTGCACGCAATGCGTCCAGTTGCGGCTGCAAGGATGCCGCCTGCGGCTGCAAGGAAGCCGGCAGATTACTGCTAGCGCTTCAGATACATGGTGCATTATGTGTAAATTATTCCGGCTGCAAGGATGCCGGCAGATTACCTTGCGTTTCAGATGAATGTTACATTATGTGTAAAATACTCCGGCTGCAAGGATGCCGGCCATGGCATGCGCGAGGCTTGATTTGTTCGGTTTGCGACATAGAGTTTTCAGCCAAGGAGTTCTTAGCTGTGGCGGCCAGCAGCGCAACGCCACGCGCACATCCGCCGTGGCAGCAGCATGACAAGTCAGCAAGCAATCCGCAAGCAATCCGCACGCAGCCTCCAGACAAACACAGACAGCGCGACAGCATGACGTAGGCTGACTTAAGGCTCGACCGTCGCCATGGACTCACCTGACGGACCACCGCGAACGGTGCCTTCGCTTGCAGAAGCTGTGGCCGGGTCTGTTGCTGCCGCGTGCCCGCCGTCTCCGGAGCGCATGGCCCACATGGCAGCGGACCGGCCGCGGCAGGTGCAATACGCTGGGATGAGCCGCCAGTCCCTGTGCTTGGCGGAAGAAAGGACAAGGCTCGCAGTGACCCACGCGCACCCGAAGGCGCGCGCAAGGCAGCCCGAGCCAAAGAGGTGGAGCCGCACCGGGTATGGGGCAAGGCAGCGCCGAAAGAAGCGCAAAGAGGATGAGCGAGACCAGCTGCAGCAGGAGCAGGCGGCTGAAGCTCGTGGCGACGCCGCGGCCGTTGCTGCTTACCAGACTGGTGGCTGGCGCCAAGTCATGGCTGATGGCCAGTGGGAGTGGCAATGGCAAAGCGGACGCTGGGTGCAGAGGTGTGTCAAAGGCCGCTGGCAGTGGCAATGGCATGCAGACCAACGTCAACCTGAACCCGGAGGAGAAGAACGTGCTTCCTCGTCGCGGCCTGGAGGAGAAGAACGTGCTTCCTCGTCGTGGTAGCGAATGAAGGAGGAAGAGAGAAAAGATAAGCGGAACCTGCGTTGATCCGGCTGGAAGGATGCCGCCATTGACTTTTTGAAAGTTGCCCGGCTGAAAGGATGCCGTCCTTGATTTGTTGCGACATGTCCGGCTGAAAGGATGCCGTTGTTGATTTTCTGCTGCGTTGCTTCAGCGCATGCCGGACACGTCCGACATTTCTCAAAGCAAGCTGCGGGTTCAGAAGTGCACATTGTGTGTGAGGGTGTGTGAGAGAGAGAGAGAAAGAAAAGAACACTGTTGCACAGGCATATGCAGGCATTAAAACTCTACTCTACATGAGTGCGCTAGAAAATGTTCTCATGACAGACTGCTTTTTGTGCTTGTGAGTGTTCTCGCTCCTGCCATGGAGCGGCTTGACAGAGCCGCTGTGGTGGCCATGCTGCAGTCGTTTGAGGAAGCAGCAGCGGAGAAGTTCCAGGAGATCTGGGAAGCCATGGAGGCGTTGGAGCTGCAGATCCGCTACGCTGAGTTTGCGCTGGCCAACCTGGCGGAGCTGAAGGGCAAAGGCAAAGGCAAGGGCAAGGTCAAAGGCAAGGGCAAAGACCAGGGCAAGCGCAACCAGCAAGGGCCGCAAAGGCGGAGGTGGCGGAGGGCCCCGGCATGTTCGCCGCTAGAGGTTCTTCACTTGCGTAGTTGGCAGGGAAGTTCTGCGAAGGCTTCTGCAACGTGCTTTGGCGAAGCGAGGCTGCCGCTCTGGAGCTGCGATGGCGATGGCCTGTTCTAAATTTAAATGGCTCTGCGAACTTGGTTTGGTGGGGCGTTCAAAGATAGTGCCCCGCCCCGCCCTGCCTGAAATGTTTCTCTGATTAATGTGAGCTTGAAAAAGCAAGCGAGCTGCGGGAATGCGAGACCGAGAGTGCGACGTGTGAGAGAGAGTATGTTTGTGACTGTTTGTGAGAGTGGCGGGTGTGCAGCCACAGTTTCTTGCTTGCTGCGTGCGACTGGTCTATGCGGTACGGGCAACATTGTGTGACGGTTCCAATCAGTTCAAGCGCAAAAAACACCAGAATTGCACTAAATAGATCGATTGTTGATCAAATCATGCCAAAAAAACGCTCCGCGGCCGCGATTTCACTACGTTTTAAGTCATTTTCAAGCTCCAGCAGCGAAAAAACTGCAACGACGCATACAAATCAGGCAGAATTGCACTAAATAGATCGATTGTTGATCAAATCATGCCAAAAAACGCTCCGCGGCCGCGATTTCACTACGTTTTAAGTCATTTTCAAGCTCCAGCAGCGAAAAAACTGCAACGACGCATACAAATCAAGCAGATCATGCCAAAAAACGCCCCGCGCCTGCGATTTCGTTACCTTTTCCATCCTTTTCAATGATTTGAGGCTAAGAAAGCGCCAAAGTTGCAATGAGCTAAACCTGTTTGCAAGAAAACAGCAAAAAACACGCATTTTTTGTAATCAACATGTCCAAGACAGATAGAACAACCCAAAAACGAAGCTGTTCCAGCGCTTGAGAGCAGAATCAAAGGAAATTTGATAGAATGCACATTGAAACCAATCATAAGCAGCAAGAAGCACATCAAACAATAAAAAACGCGTGCAAATCCATTGCTTTGGAAAAGAACCAGAGCAGATTATTAGTGAACTGGCCCTAACACAATGAAACCAGTCATAAACAGGAACAACTCCATGAGACTGTCACAAAAGCAAGCGGCTCTATTGCTTTGGAGAAGAACCAAGGCATATAAAGAAAAAACACTGAACACCTTTATGAATTGCTGCAGACCTGCGTGGGTCCAGCAAAAACTTGCAGGGAGCAAGACCAAGGTAAGAAATCGTAACCGCTCTTCCAGGCCACCCCCCCAAATAGCCCTACTGTTGCTCGACTGCTGCTCGACTGTTGCTCGACCGTTGCTCGACTGCTGCTCGACTGCTGCTCGACTGTTGCTCGACTGTTGCTCGACTGTTGCTCGACTGTTGCTCGACTGTTGCTCGACTGTTGCTCGACTGTTGCTCGACTGCTGCTCGACTGTTGCTCGACTGTTGCTCGACTGTTGCTCGACTGTTGCTCGACTGTTGCTCGACTGTTGCTCGACTGTTGCTCGACTGTTGCTCGACTGTTGCTCGACTGTTGCTCGACTGTTGCTCGACTGTTGCTCGACTGTTGCTCGACTGTTGCTCGACTGTTGCTCGACTGTTGCTCGACTGTTGCTCGACTGTTGCTCGACTGTTGCTCGACTGTTGCTCGACTGTTGCTCGACTGTTGCTCGACTGTTGCTCGACTGTTGCTCGACTGTTGCTCGACTGTTGCTCGACTGTTGCTCGACTGTTGCTCGACTGTTGCTCGACTGTTGCTCGACTGTTGCTCGACTGTTGCTCGACTGTTGCTCGACTGTTGCTCGACTGTTGCTCGACTGTTGCTCGACGTTGCTCGACCGCTCGACCGTTGCTCGAAAGGTCGAGTCAAGGGTCCACAGTCCACAGAGGTTGTTTTAACTTTTAACAAGCCCCCTTTTCTCTAATGCGAAAGCCAGGGCCATCGGCGAAGACTGAAAAAAGGGCACTTGTTTAAATGACCCTTGTGGACCCTTGACCTGTCTTGGTTGGCCTGCCATTGCTCTCTTCTTGTTGATGTTGCTTCCATTGCTGAAGAGCACTAACCCTGTGAAAGGAGTAATGTTGATTTCTGACGCAGTGATGGCTTTTCCAAGAAAATCATACATTTCTGGCCTTGTTGAATGCTTGGGGCACTCGTGACACGATAAATGCTCGTCTCAAGCCTTCTTGATATTCGAAACACATATTTTTGCAGGTTTTTGACGGTTTGATGCGTGTGAGCTTGAGATGTGAGTATTTTTGTCTGACAATCTACTTTTCTAGCCTTGTTGAATGCGTTTGATACGATAAATGCTGGTCTCGAGCCTTGTTGAGCTGTTTTTTGATGCGTTTTGCAGCGTCTTTAAGCGTTTTGATGCGTGCGAGCCGGAGTTGTGAGCATTTTTGCTTGAAAATCATAGATTTCTAGCCTTGTCGAGTGCTTTTGGCAGATAAATGCTTGTCCCAAGCCTTGTTGAGATGTTGTTTGATGCTTTTTGCAGCATTTTTGAAGCGTTTTGATGCGCATGAGCTTGAATCGTGAACATTTTCGGCATTTTCAGCTTGTAGGCCTTCACTTGCTTGTATTTTGCATCAACTCAGCCGGTTCGAGACATGCCGTATATATGATGCAACTCAGCTCACTTTCCATTTTTGCAGCCCTCAGCACCACGTTGTGAGCACAGACACACAAGCGCCATGCGTTGCTAGCTGCTCCAAAACACACACATTTTTCTTAACAGTCGCAACACAATGAAGCGCCCTTGCCCCATGGAAGAGCCCACGCCGTCTGGGCCACGCACGCTGGGAGATTGCTGCATGTGGCCGAAGGAGTTCCTTCAGAGAATGACCTCAGGCGAGCATCGCCGCGAAGTCGCTGCAAACTTGCAAAGCCGGCAGAAGCTGCTTGTGACCACTTCCTTCGCCGGGATTGGCACCGCGGAGATTGCCGCCGCCATGATTTGCAGGGAGCTTCAGACTAGTGGTCATTGGCCTGCCGACCGGACTTGCCTTGAGGTGTATTGCTCCTGCGAGATCGACAAGGCCTGCGTGAGCGTCTTGCAAGCCATGGAAGGCTTCCCATGCAAGAGCCAGCACCTTTTCGGCGATGTTTCCAACGTGGCAGCGCCAGAGCTTGTGACGTCGTTGGCTAAAGATCTGCAGTCTTTGCGAAGGCAAGTGCAGGCAAAGCAGCAATCGACCACTTACAAGGCCGAGCTAGCCAAAGCCTGTAGGAACTGGTGCCGCAAAGCTGCCAGCGTCTTGGATAGTGCAGAGTTGTCAGATGCGATGTGTTGCCGTGGCTGCCAAAAGCAGTGCAGGCGCTTTCCTGGAACACGTGAGAGAGCCAATGCAGTGTGGCTGGAAATCGCTGGAAGCCCTTGCGTGCCATTTTGTAAGGGCGCTTATGGCACAGGTCTGTCATGGCTGCACCCGGTGTCAGTTCCCGTCTTTATTTGGCTACACTCTCTGAAGCGAGCGCAACCTGACATGATCTTGCACGAAAATGTGCCGGACTTCACCCCGCTTGTCTTCGACTTGGTTCTTAATGCAGAAGAGCAATGCTACAGCGTGGAAAGTGTGGTTTGGTCGCCAAGTGCGCATGGCCTGCCTATCAGCCGCGATCGGCGCTACACCTTATGCCGGCGATTGGCGTCCTTCACCCGAAAGCTTGATTTCAACTATGACGCCTTGCAGCAGTACTTCTTTGCAAGCCAGGTGGCGGACGCGCATATTTTCTTTCAGGCGTGAACAAAGACCTTGCCATCAAGCGAGGGCTGCCGCCAATGCGAACCACGAGACGAGGAGGACTTTTTCCTTGGCACTGGCCAGCGCTCATGACCTCCTCTGAAAGAAGGGTCTGGGCCCACATGCGCGAGGAAGCGCAAAGAGCCGTGCGCGAGAAGGGCCTTCCAGAGTCGCACTGCTGGCTTGTCAACTTAAGCCAGACCGAGTCCTTCCAGCCCCGCGTGCAGTTGCCCCCGCTGACCATGCCGGCCATTTTGAGAGGGTCTAAGTTTTACCTGGACTGCCAGAACGAAAATAGGGGTCGCTTGCTTCACCCTTGGGAGTGCTTGGCAATGCAAGCGTTGCCGATACTTCTGCCTCCAGAGCACCCAGCCCTGGAGTCCTGCAACCTGCAAGCGGTGCTCGCCAGAGCCGATGTGCCACTACGCAAGTTGCAATCCATGTCAGGCAACGGCATGAACGCGGCTTGCGTTGGCAAGTCAATATTTTACGCACTTGCGTCCACGAAGTGGCAGTCCTGAATCCGCCAGATTGTGAAAAAAGCAGAAGCTGACCAAAAATCATCAACTCGCTGTAGCTCCAGCAGGTTCAGTGCGGCTGCAAGGATGCCGGTCGGTTTATCTTGCGAGAAGATATTAAGTATTAAGTGTTCCACTCACGTTCCGTGGCCATGTGAGGGGCCTTTTGCGCAGCTAGGTATGTCACCTGGTGACCTATTGTTTCCGGCTGCGAGGATGCCGCAACTGTTTCCGGCTGTAAGGACGCCGCCAGATATTTGCCCACTTGAGCGTTTCTGGTTCTACTCGCCCATTTGCTGCCGCTAGACAATCCCTTCCCTGCCTTCCGGCTATTTCCGGCTGCAAGGATGCCGCTACTGCTACTGTTTCCGGCTGCAAGGACGCCGTGCCAGTTGCCAGATATCAGAACCGAAATCTCTGGTCGTAGTGCTTGGCGTGTCTTATTTCGCATTTGCATGTGTGCTCATAGAAGTTGCCCTGACAACTTGCAACTAGCGCTTGCCACAGTGCTTTCGTGCGCGTTTCGCTCTTTGCTTCCCACGCTAGCCATGAAGCGCAGCCTCTCCTTTCAGAGGAAGCCTGGCGGCACGGACAGTGCTGCCAGCGAAAGTTCCCAGATTTGTGCGAAGACAAGCCAGTCACTTCAAGACGAAAGCCAAGGCAGCCAAGGAGAAGCGATTGAGTTTGAGTCGCGTGTGGCGCGGCGCCGCAGGCACATGACAGATGAACAGACGCGCGGGCTTTTCCCAAAAACTGCTGCCTTCCTTGCCGAGCGCAAGACTTTGGACTCCATGGACCCTAGCAAAGAGAATCCTGGCAAGCAGAACGATGAGGAGGCCCCGGCCCAAGCCACGCATGCGAGCGCCAGCGGCAACCATGCTGCTGTTGGTGCTCGGCCAAGCGCCTTTGCGGAGCATGCCGTGGAGCTGCAGATCATCCACGACTGCCAAGGAGTACAAGTGGTTGACATCCGTGGCAGCACTGACTGCCAAGTTTTGTTCTTAGATTTAGACAGTTGCTAGAAGCTTGCTGCCCACAGAAAACAATACCAAAGAGATCTGTCTCAAAGTGTTGTCTCAAAGTTTCAATGGCGTTGTGGTGTTTGTTTTCACAGTGTTGTCTGGGCTGCAACAAGCAGTGGTCAGCTCTGGGCTACAACAAGCAATGGTCCGTGCGGCCAGGCGTGTTTGGCAGCAACCAAGCGTGCAGCATGATACCACATGAAGACTTTGCTTTGCGCTAATCACTTGGACCTTTGCTGGTCGCCATTTGAAGCTTTTGGGCCATCCTGTTTTCCAACTGTGCTCGCCTCTCAGATTGCCGCTGAAAGCCATGCCTGGCTTCACTGGCCTGAAGAAGGGGTTCCTCGTGAATGCGGGCGAGAAGAAAGGAAAGCCTTTGCCACCATCAAGTGCAAGGGTGCCGAAGAAGTTTGAAGACATAGCTGAAGCCAGTGCTGCCAGTGCCAGCATTGCTACCAGCGCATCATCGCATTCAACTGCTACTCCTTCCAAAGACGTGGGCGCTGTCTGTGGCCATCGGGTAATTGCGAGCAATGAAGGGCCGCAGACAGCACAAGTGGTGGTGAAAGAGTTCGATCATTTTTCTTCGATCTCCTTGGATGACGGAGGCTTGATGAACATCAAGATTGAGAACGGCGTCGTCTCCGTGAAGCAGTTCAGCCCATAGCCAGATCCAAGCTGGCGGGCGGAGAGCCGCGCAATGAGCGTGTGGTTGAAAAGAAGTGATGGCCGAAAGCAAACAGTTCTAAGCTGCAGGCTGCCCGGCCGCATTGTGTCCTCCGAGTTGCTTTCATTTTGCAAGCTTTCACTCCTGCAGCTGAAAGGATGCTGTTTTCATGTTGCGTGTTTTGTCTTGTCTTCTTCAGCTGAAAGGATGCAGAACACGGCCAAGTTGAAGGCTCCAGGCAGCCACGTCTGGGAAAAGCAGCTGCCATTGACAGCAGTTGCAACTTCATGTCCTCCAGCGCTTTTCTACCTCCTTTGTCCAGCTGAAAGTATGCTGAGGCGCCAGAGCATGCTGAGAGCGACAGTCTTCAAATGACAGAGACGCAGTGGCAGGTGACAGGTGTTTTTGTTAGAAGCTTGAAATCCCACTGCGCGTTGCCGCCCGCATCTTGCTTGCAGCTTTTTCCCCGGAGGGGGCCAGCTTCTTGTTTTGCAGCCATAATGGCAATGGACCTCTCGGTGGACATGATGCCAGAGGACCTGTTCACAGAGGCAGGCGTTCACGCCAGCGACGACGAGGCAATGAAAGAGGCAGAGGAAGGGGGCGAGGCAGCGGCAGGGCAGAACAAAGGCAGCAAGCGAAAGCGAGGTGCAGGCCCGGAGAACCAGGAGAAGGGCAGCCAAAGCAGCGGGAAGAAGTCCGACAAGTCCGCCCAGGGAGTGAAAAAGCAAAGCAAGACACACTCTCGGCGTTGCCGAGGGTGCGGGCTTTTTTTTTCCCAGGAAGGCATGTCCTTCAACCAAGCCTTCTGCCACAAAGATAAGTACAAGTTGGACCAGTTAGGAAGACTGGCGAAGAACCAGCAGAAGACAGAGTGGTTCAAAACCGTGAGACAGGATGAAAACAAAGTTCAGCGCCTGCTCAAAGCCTACAGGGACGTGACAGGAGATGACGGGGAGGGCTCCAAGAAAAAGGCCGGGCGTGCTCATGAATAACTCAGCTTGGACGCCTTTGTGCGTTGGTAGTTGTTCAAGGCAAGGTTTTATTTTGCGATTTGGGTCTGCTAATGCTTCAACTGCTTCCTGTACTTTCAAAGAAGATTGAAATCCCATGCTTCGTGCAGGTGAACTCCTCAACGCTTTTCCAGTCCTTGGAGACGATGGTAGCAGGTTCGCGAATCACCTTTCAAACGGAGTGCGAAATGATGCCAGAGGACATGTACTTGCGCTACGCCACGGAGGTGTTGACGGAGATGAACGGCCGCTTGACTCGAGCGCAAGCCGTCTCTCAATGGTCTACCTGGCAGGCGGCTGTGGAAGCAGACGGTGAGACCAACGATCCCGTCCATGACTGGAAGGGGAAGAACAAATGCCTGCGAATAGCAGTGCCAGTTCATGACAAGGTCATCCTGGCCAACTTCTTTGAGAAGTCGAAAGGGGCAGTTTTGAAGGAGAAAGAGGAAAAGGGGATCACAGAATCTCAACTTGCAGCCAAGAAGAAAGCGTTGTTCCAGAACAACGAGAAGTTCGGTTCGTTCAACGACGAGCAGGATGCTAAGGACCTTGCCGGCGGCATGATCCGCGCAGCTGGGCAGAGCGCTGCAGGCAACGCTTTCATCGGCCAGGCCATGGAGGTGAACTTGGACGAGCTAGTAAAAGAGGAGGAGAAGAACGCTTAACGCTCGCAATTCGCAGCTCTCGTTTCGCATGAAGCCATGTCCCGTGAATAGTAATTTTCTTGGATCGGCTTCACTGGGTCACTGATTGTGCCCTGTGTGCGCAGCGCGTGTGTCTGTGTCCCTGTCTTGAAGCAGTGTCTCTCTTGCTGTGTCATTGCTTGTTGCCGGCTTGCAGAATGATGTTGTTTTTCAGGAGGCTGCAGCAGAAGCGGCTAAGGCAGCGGAAGGGGAGCAAGGGTCTGCTTCGGAGTCTGAGCCCGAGGCCCCGAATGGATCCAAGACTGGGAGCAAGGGCGGCCAGAAAGGCAAAGGTGGCAGAGGTCAAGCCAAAGTGTGGTTTGATCGCGACACTGCCATTGCCAGCCGTGTTCGGACTGAGGGCACCGCCTTGTGCACCATGGAGCTTCAGCTTCAAGCTCGCCTGGACGAATGCCAGCAATACCTCCAAGAGGTGCAATCAAAGCCCTGTTTGCACGAAGTCAAGGTGGAGTACAGCACCCTGACGAAGCGAGTGGAGTTTCTTGAGGCTGTTCTTTCCCCCCAAGGTTCAGGCTTGACGTCCCTCATCCAGAAGTATGAGGAGCCCAAGGCGAACAGCGCGCCGCCAGCAGCAACTTCCCCAGCTAAAGCATCTGCGACAGAACCGTCCACAGCTTGGCAGGCGCAACTCCAAAGCGCTCCCCCTTGCGCCAGCTACGCATCTTTGACATGCCTTTCTTCCCACAAGGACAGCGTGGACGCTTTCTGGAAGTGCCAGACAGCAGCTGAGCTGAAAGAGCTCGCCAAGACACGCGCAGTGAGCCGGAAGCCGCTTGGTGAACTCAGCAATTCTGTGAATGCTGGGTTGAAGGAGCTCAAGAAGGCGGTGGCTAGCTGTGAGCAGCGCGCAGCAAAGCGTGCCAGCAAAGGTGGAGGAAAAGGCGCCCAGAAGGAGAAAGTTGGAGGGAACCAGCAGGCCGTGTTTGAGCAGGGCATCACATGCGCCCAGGAGGTGAGCGCGGTGAGCTTGACTTCGTTGAAGAGCGGAGCAGAGAAGTTGCCAGCAATGTGCATGCCCATTTTGGTCAACCTTGGAGAGCACGCAGCTTGCTTAGCAAAGGCGCCCGAGTTGCAATTGCGTTGCAGTGTCTTGCAAAACATTTTTCCCCTAATCCCCACTTATTGGCCAGGCAAACAGCGGATTGCGTCAGTTATGATTTCTCGAGAGTTTTGCGCAGGAGCCCATGGCAGCCCAGTCCACGGCCTTCAAGACAGCCTTTGCTGAGAAGATCAAAGCCATGGCCCGGAGCAACATGAGCAAGCCGCCTGAACAAAGGACCAAGGCCCGCGCTGCTGCCAAGTTGTCACAGGAGGCGCTGGATGCTTGGAGCGCTTTTGAAAGCGTTCTGCCTGCTGAGTTGATTTTGGGAGCAGTGCCTGGGTCGACTCCAAGCCCAACTGCAGGCCTGCCCAGCCATCTTGGCATTCAGGCTGGCTCTGTTGCTGCAGGGGCGGAAACCGACTGGCTGGCTTCCATCCGGCTGCTGACTGCAGGCACGCGGACATTGGTGATCGCTTCACTGTCCAAGTTGGTGCAAGTCTTTGGACGGTGCGAGCCTTCATCTTTGTGGAAGCGATTCCTAGATATGACGCCAAAGGAAGCGGCAGAGCTGGGCCGCGTTGGGGCTTTGCAAGCCGTCACGCACGGCCCACAAGAGCTCCTCTACCTTCCCTGTGGCTGGATCTTTGCAGAGAAGGTCATGGACAACGCCGACCTTGCTGGGTTTGTGGTCCGTGGGGTCACAGCCAAAGACACGCATGCCTTTTCGGAGCTGACGCTCTTAAACAACATGCTGACTGAGCACTCCAAGCCTGCCCTTGCCTCTTCTGCTTTGCTTTCCTTCCTCAGCCCGCAGGCGCCGCCAGAAGAAGCTGAGCAGAAGGAAGCTGCGCCTACAATCCTGGCTGAAAGCCAAGAGCAGAAAGAGCCAGGGGCCCACGATCAAGCAGCACCAGCGCCAATGCCCAGCGTCGAGAACACGCAGCAGAAGCAGGAGAACGAGGGCAAGGAGAACTGATGCCAGAAGTGTTTGCCGCAGATGTCGGTAGGCTTTTTCGAATTTTGCTGACTGACGCGTAAACGGCGGCTTCAGGGGTTTGGGGGCCAGGACAGTCGAGTCGAGTCTAGTTCACAAAATTGCAACGTGTGTGACACCAACTTCTCAGGTATGCTGTTGCATTTTGTTTCGCAGACTGCCCTAACGGGGGATGTGCAGAAAACGAACCAAGTGTTTACCATCGGCAAAGACAAAGAGCAACAAAAAAGCGTATGCAGTTTGTATTGCTCTAATTGCGCGGCTTCTGGCAGCTGGTTGTGCGGCTGCAAGTACGCCGGCTGCGGCTGCAAGTATGCCGACTGAAGTTCTAGCAACTGGTTGCATGGCTGCAAGTAATTAGGCAAGCGGATTCCTGCAGTTTTGTCCAGCCCGGCAACAAGTTTCGCGGCTGCACGTATGCCGACAAAAGCTCTGGCGGTTGCGCGGCTGCAAGTATGCCGACAAAAGCTCTGGCAGTGGGTTGTGCGGCTGCAAGTAGGCCGACAAAGCCCTGCTGTCTGGCTGGGCGTCCTAGCAACAGTTGTCCGGCTGCAAGGATGCCCGGAAGCCAGGGTTTTACTTCCAAAGCCTTAAGCTGAAACCCTACAAAATATTAGTGCCTTCATGCCTGTCGTGGATCATTGCTTTGCAACTTGCCGCGTTATCTGAAGGTTCTGCTTGCCGTGAAATCGAGTCATGGCTTGTAAGCCCTGGGCGGTCCCTGAGCTGAGCCCCTGGCCGCCTTATAGCGGTCATGGGGCTGAGCGGCTGAGCGCTGGTTTCTTGGACTATGTGGCGCGCGCGCTGGACAAAGCCCGTTCTGGTTTCTTGGGTGGCAGCAGAGCTTGTGAAAGTGCGCCATAAAGATTTGCCGTGCCGCAAGCAATGACGCGGAGTGGGCCCAGAAGATCGTGTCATCCGTGTCATGGTGGAGAGTGGAGAGCTTTGGAGCTGCCAGTGTGGTGCCCTGCGGGCCTGCGCGCTTGTGGCTGGGCGCAATGGCGGCGACCTTGACTTGGTGGTGGAGACGTCCATGCTGACGACAGCTTGGGATTCCCTGGGATGCGTCTCAGGGGTTGCAGACTGGGGCGGTGCGCTTCCACTCAGTCAAGGTGCTGGCGCCTCCGCCTGACTCTGGCCTGGACACGTTTCTGGTGAGTGCCATCGGGCTTTACCGGGCTATGAGTGTCTATGCGTTTGCCTTGTCAATGAGAAGCCCTGATGAGTTCGAAGCGGGGTGGCGCTAAGAATGACGAAATGAAAGAGAAGAAAAGATCATGGCAAGCGGCTATTTGCGGCTGCAAGTACGCCGAGGGAGCTGCGGCTGAAAGGAGGCCGAGATGATCCGAGATGTGAATCTGAGGAAGTTGCGGCTGAAAGGATGCCGAAAACATAACTGATGATGTGACTCGACGTTCAAGCCCTGTTTTTGGCCAAGAGCTGCGCGGATGCCCGGAAGCCAGGGTTTTACTTTCAAAGCCTTAAGCTGAAACCCGACAACATATTAAATTAATTCCTTCATGCCTGTCGTGGATCATTGCTTTGCAACTTGCTGCGAAACCGGGAGGCTGAAGGTTCTGCTTGCCGTGACATCCAGTCGTGCCAGTCGTGGCTTGTAAGCGCCTCTCGCTGCCTTATCAGCGGTCATGGAGCTGAGCGTTGGTTTCTTGGACTATGTGGTGCGCACGCTGGAGGAGCACCTGACAAAGCCCGTTCTGGCTTCTTGGGTGACAGCAGAGCTGGAGACGGTGAGAGAGTGCGCCGTAAAGATTTGCCGTGCCACAAGCCATGATGCGGAGTGGTCCCAGACGATCTTCTGTGTGGCTGACATGCTAACGTCCATCCGTGTCATGGTGGAGAGCTCTGCAGCTGCCAGTGTGGTCCCTTGCAGGCTTTTGGCTGGGCGCCATGGTGGTGACCTTGACTTGGTGGTGGAGACGTCCATGCTGACGACAGCTTGGGATGCGTCTCAGAAGTCGCAGACTGGGGCGCTGCGCTTCCACCAGGAGCTCAACTGCTCAGTCAAGGTGCTCCAGAGGGTGCGGGCAATGCTGGCGCCTCCGCCTGACTCTGGCCTGGACACGTTTCTGGTGAGTGCCATCGGGCTTTACCGGGCTATGAGTGTCTATGCGTTTGCCTTGTCAGTGAGAAGCGCTGATGAGTTCGAAGCGGGGTGGCGCTAAGAATGAGGAAATGAAAGAGAAGAACAGATCATGGCAAGCGGCTATTTGCGGCTGCAAGTACGCCGAGGGAGCTGCGGCTGAAAGGAGGCCGAGATGTCAATCTGAGGAAGCTGCGGCTGAAAGGATGCCGAAAACATAACTGATGACACGACGTTCAAGCCCTGCTTTTGGCCAAGAGCTGCGCGCTACGGCTGTGAGGATGCCGAAAAAAACAAAAGGCCGCGAAAATTGGGCGCAAACGCGGTTTTTGAAAGCTAGAATGTAGGCAGGCAACGCGCGATCAATCAAAGTGGCAGCAGTTTTGAGCACAACGCGCAAACCTGGTTGCCAACTTCAGCAAGTAGAGGCCTGATGAAGCAAAGTTCATTTAGTATTGAACAAAAACACGTGCTCTGGGCCTTGCCCATCACATTGATCTGCGAAAAAACGCTTGGCAACTGCTGGCCAACACTTTGTAACAGGAGCTTTGGTTGCAGCGCCTGAACTAGCCTATTACCTGGAAAGTGGTTTTCCCAGCCGGTTTGAGAGAACCTACTACTCTCGCTGTGGCGCCGTGCGAATTTGTCTTGAGCGCGGCGAACCCTCTGCGGAGATCGTGCGTGTCGAGCGCTCTCGCTGTGGCGCCGTGCGAATTTGTCTTGAGCGCGGCGAACCCTCTGCGGAGATCTGCGTGTCGAAGCGCTCTCGCTGTGGCGCCGTGCGAATTTGTCTTGACCTTGGCGAACCCTCTGCGGAGATCGTGCGTGTCGAAGCGCTCTCGCTGTGGCGCCGTGCGAATTTGTCTTGACCTTGGCGAACCCTCTGCGGAGATCCTGCGTGTCGAAGCGCTCTCGCTGTGGCGCCGTGCGAATTTGTCTTGACCTTGGCGAACCCTCTGCGGAGATCGTGCGTGTCGAAGCGCTCTCGCTGTGGCGCCGTGCGAATTTGTCTTGACCTTGGCGAACCCTCTGCGGAGATTCTGCGTGTCGAAGCGCTCTCGCTGTGGCGCCGTGCGAATTTGTCTTGAGCCCGATGAACCCTCTGCGGAGATCGTGCGTGTCGAAGCGCTCTCGCTGTGGCGCCGTGCGATTTTCTTGCTCGCGAAACGGCTTTTGGAAGTTGTCTCGTGGTGTGCGCGCCTGCTTTCGCAATCCCGCGGTCCCGGGTTCGATTCCCCCCTGGTCCGCGGCAGCTCCGGCTTGAAAATCGCAGCTCTTAAGTACAAACGTAGTACGCGGAGCGTGCTCCTGCAGCTCCGGCTGGAAAATCGCAACTTCTAAGTACAGACGTAGTACGCGGAGGCTGCTGCAGCTCCGGCTGGAAAATCGCACGTTTTAAGTACAGACGTAGTACGCGGAGCGTGCTCCCGCAGCTCCGGCTGGAAAATCGCAACTTTTAGATACAAATGGCTGGAAAATCGCAACTGTAAATTGCAAATGTAGCACGCGGAGCGCCTCCGCCGCTCCAGCTTTTTGAGGGTTAATTACTTCACCTGCCAGTTTCTCATGCCGAAACTTCGAGAATTACTTCACCTGCCAGCTTCTCATGCCACCTTTTCGAGAGTTACTTCACCTGCCAACTTCTCGTGCCAACTTTTCGAGGAGTTACTTCACCTGCGAGCTTATCATGCCAACTTTTCGAGAGTTACTACACCTGCGAGCTTCTCATGCCAACTTTTCGAGAATTACTTTACCTGCCAACTTCTCATGCCAACTTTTCGAGAAATACTTTACCTGCCAACCTCTCGTGGCAACTTCACCTGCCAACTTTTCGAGAATTACTTTGCCAACTTCTCATGCCAACTTTTCGAGAAATACTTTATCTGCCAACCTCTCGTGGCAACTTTTCGAAAAATTACTTCACCTGCCAACTTCTCATGCCAACTTTTCGAGAAATACTTTATCTGCCAACCTCTCGTGGCAACTTTTCGAAAAATTACTTCACCTGCCAGCTTCTCATGCCAACTTTTCGAGAGGTACTTCACCTGCCAACATCGCCTGCCAACTTTTCGAGAGTTACTTCGCCTGCCAACTTCTCGCGCCAACTTTTCGAGAATTACTTCGCCTGCCAACTTCTCATGCTAACTTTTCGAAAGTTACTTCACCTGCCGGCTTCTCACGCCAACTTTTCGAGAGTTACTTCACGCGCCATCTTCTCGTGCCAACTTTTCGAGAATTACTTCACCTGCCAGCTTCTCACGCCAACTTTTCGAGAGTTACTTCACCTGCCAACTTCTCATGCCAACTCTTTGAGAGTTATTTCACCTGCCAACTTCTCATGCCAACTTTTCTCTTGAGTTACTTCGCCTGCCAACTTCTCATGTCAACTTTGCGAGAATTACTTCACCCGCCAACTTTGCCAGCCAACTATTCGAGAGTTACTTAACCTGCCAGCTTCTCATGCCAACTTTTTGAGAATTGCTTTGCCTGCCAACTCCTCATGCTAACTTTGCGAGAGTTACCTCACCTGCATCAACTTGCCTCTATGCTTCCGGGCCACTCGTCGTCTAGTGTTTTTGCTTGCTTGCTTGCTTTAGCTTCTCGAGCAACAATTGAGATCGTTGATCGCTCCGTTCCGTGAGATCCTCGCCAGGTGTCCCGGCACAGCCTGCCACTGAAGGTGGACGCCGCTGCTCCTTGGTCTAGTCGGTCGCGTCCCATGCCACATATGCCACAAAAGTGAGACATGAAAGGCGCCCTGTCCGAACACAAACTGAGGATTGGAAGGCGAAGATCCCCAGCCCGCCAGACCAGCGATTCAAGACAGCGGACGCCGTGAGAACACAAGAGAATGCCTTTGAGGATTACTTGTGCCTCGGCGTGGTTTTTGGAGCGATGGTTGTGGACCTGGCGGGGGGCATGCATGGGGCTGATGCATGGGGCTAAGGAAGCCTCAACTGATGGGCATTGGCGAGGGCTACAAAATTAAATGCCTTCCCCGATCCAGCAGGAGGGCAAGTCTGTTGCTTGCCTGTTGCTTTGGAGGGCAAGTCCATCCTGGCCAGAGCACCGAATGGTACTGGCAAAACAGGGGCGTTTGTGATTCCCATCCTGGAGCGGTGCAACACCAGTAAGAATGCGATTCAGGGTTTGATCTTGGTGCCAACTCATGAGTTGGCCCTGCAGACATCTTTCGTGGTGAAGGAGATAGGCAAGCGCATGAATGTCCAATGCATGGTCTCAACAGGTGGAACAAGCCTTCGAGAGGACATCATGCGGCTGTACAACAAGGTCGCACTGATCTCGCAACGCGCCAAGCTCCTCCTGCAAGGCAAAGTTCAAACAAAGGCGGCGCGGCAGCAACGCGATCATCCGCACAAACTCGTAAACTTCAGACATATCGCTTGCAAGCGCCTTTGGGGCCAACCAAGCGGTGAAGCAAACAAAGAAGCAAAAGCGGCCGCGCGCAAAACACAAAAGGGACGTGTTCTTGCCTGTAAAGTAAACTTGGTCAGGCGACTTCTTGGTAGGAGTCCAGCCGAGTCCAGCAAAGGCGCGGACAAGCGCTTTCGCGGGCAGGGCAGCGAAGCCAGAACAAAGAAAAGCCAGCGCTAAAGCGTCATGATCCGTGCTCACTAGCAGGGAGGGACATCTTGTGCATCTCGGCTCCGGCTGCAAAGCGAAGTGTCATGCTGAAGGGATGTTATCATCCCCCCTTCCACATGAGGTTGGATGTGCAC
>CAUJNA010000941.1:5000-15000 GCA_963377175.1 Effrenium voratum | reverse complement strand
AGCTCTTCTTGGATCTTTGTTGAACTGGTTCATGAAGCGGGTGAGTTCTTCTTTGGTCCCCGCGAGCTCTTCCTCTGCGTCCTTTTTGTTCATATCTGTTTCGAGATAGATTCCCTTGAGTTCTTGGATGAACTCATCTAGGTTCTCTGAATTGTGATATTCCACGATGACCTTCGGCTTGACGGATCTTTCCCCGGAGGGTTCCATCATTTCTCCTTCAGTGGAGGCCTGACGTCTCTTCTTGGTCTCTGAGGAAGTATCTTTTTCCTTGTTGTGCTTGGTGGAATTCACATAAGTGAAGAAGGCATCGGCGAATTCTCTGATCTTGGTGTCGTACATCTCGTAATCTTCATGATCGAGATGCTTCTTCATGATCCACTTGTTGCTCGCCATGAGGCTGCCACCAGGTTCAAATGCTGCAACAATGTTTCTTGCCTCGATGGTTTTGTCTGTCAACGCTGTTCTCTTGTCGGAGAGGCGGATGCCATAGTCTTGGTCCTTGAGAAATGCAAGGATCAACAGGTGCATCTCTTCCTGCTGGCACATGGGTCAATGCGGCTTCTGACTCATCGTCTTCGAGGATGACGTCATCGATGCATGCCATGTGGACGAAGGGTTTGACTGGGATTTCCCAGATTTGAGCCCGTGCTCCATGATGCTGTAGAGCTGACTTCCATAGGTTGCATAGAACATGAATGTGATGGGCTTCTTCAAGAACGGCTTGATCTTTCTCCCTTCTTCAACGGATGGTGGTGCCGGCCTTCGCATTCTGTACTTGGGCTGAGCTGTGCTTTCATCTCCATGAGGCGCCTCGGATCTTGACGGATGCGGACTTGGCGGAATGGATTCCGTTGGTAGATCATAGTCCGGTTCGTCGTAATGAGGCTCTTTCTGCTCAGAGTACAGGGGTCGTCCAAAGGATTGGATATCGACTTGTCGTGTGTGTCCGCTGTTGCATCTCACATAGAATTCCATCTCTGAATCAACATAGAATTCCTTGCCATCGGGCCTGAGTGCATTTTGTGCGGATCTGGTGTTGAGCTTGTCGATCCATCGATTCCTTGGAACAATTTTTCCCCGTGCCTTGCGCTCATTATATGTCCCGTCCACGGATGGAAATACGAACGCAATTTCGAAACGTGATTTTCCATAGCTCGGGAACATAGCCATCAAGAGAAGTCCTGGCTTATTTCCAATGAAGTTCCCGGATCATGCCCAGGTTCCCCAACAAGCAAACATGGATTCTGCTATACCGACTCCTGCAAAGGCAATGATGTCGGGTCCGTGCTTCGTGTTGTGTGCTAGCCACTCAACCAAGAATGCCTTGTTCTGCAACATGGTACGAAAGGGTGGATGTGCATCTACATTCAGGAGGTTGCCGGTGAGGACGGCCTTGATGAGCTCGTCTGCTTTAGCTGAATGCTTGGTCAGCGAATCTGCCAGACAATCTTCACTTCGTACATGTGCAAGGTCGTGCATCTGTCCACTGTTGCTTTCCTTTCTCAACATCTGGATCAAACGCATTGTTTGTTTCTGTTCCGGTGGATGTGTTGTGGATGCTGTGGTGACAAGATTGTTCGCACCAGTGCGGATGTGTACGTCTGCAATTTCGCCCGTTATGTCTGACCAGAGACCGCGAAGAAATAATGCTGAACCGTAACAACGCATTAGTCCATGCAACTCTGCAACAGTAGTGGACATGGTTGTGGCGGTGATCTTGTGCGTCTCATAGTCGACCAATGAGCCTCTCGAGTTCGATGAGCCCTGGCGAAGATCTCTTTGTTCTGCAAGAAAAATAACATGCGCACGTTGGGATGACTTATCCTCGTTGTTGCGATAGGATGCATCTGGATAGCCAACTATGCGTGTCTTGCCACGAAGGGGCCAGAATCTCATGCTAAGCGGAATGCTTTTGATGGTTCTGACTGTCTTATTAATGGCGCGAACGTCCTCAATGGTTGGTGATGATGCCTTGGATGCACACCTTGAGAATTGATAGCCAATGTGGAATTGCGTTCGCGACTGCAACCAGTTGATCTGACCTAGGACACTTCTGTATGCAGTATGCATTTGTGGAGTAAGAGGAGTGTCGTCCTTCAGGTGTTTTTGAAAAGTGATCTCCTGCAGTTCGTCGATGGCAACGTTCTGATGAACGTTGATGTACCAACCGTGCTTGTCATCTTGCTTCCATTGGATGCGCTGTCCTACGAAGAGGCAATCATTTTTGTCCTTGGAACCCCCGTCATAAGAAGATCATCTACATGAAGAGACAGGGCTCCATGAACTTGTCGATTCTTAGCATTGTTACCAGAAACAGGATCCATCAGGTAATCAAATGCACCTTCAAGATCGAAAGTTGTGGATGATTTCTTTTCACTCATCAGTGCGGGCTTCGGAAGCTGCTTGCCGTAGTACACGTATGTACAACGGTCTGCCCGAGTTGGCGCTTGTCCGTATGAACGAAGTGCCGAATCAAGGATGTTCCACCATCGACGTGGTGCGTCATTCAGCCCATAGGCAGGCTTCTTCATGCGCGCTCCAATGTGTGGTGGATATCCCATTTCAGGAGGTATCTGACAAATGATGTCACGAGACTGATCGTATGCTTCGCCTTGGAGAAATGCTGTCTTCAAATCCATGTGGAATATATTCCAGCCTTTATTTGAGGCTGCTTGGATTGCAAGGCGGAAACCACTCCTGGATGCAGCAGGACTGTCTGTCTGCTGATCATTCTTCTGCTTGTCTTGGAAGCCTCGGAGGACCCGGCGAGCCTTGGTCTTCAGGAAGTTTCCATCCTTGTCTCGCTTCAGGGTGAGAACCCAGCGACCGGTGACCCAGTTCCTGACCTGAATCTTGCGTGTGTCGACTAAGTCAAACACTTCATTGTCAAGCCATGATTTGCACTCAAGCTGTTTGGCTTCAAGGAATTGCTTCTGATAAGCTTTTATTTCCGTGGCTGTAGCTTCCTTCCGCTTCTCACCAATGAGTGCGGATGTGGATGAAGCCTTCAAAGATTCTTGCTTGGATGAGTACAGAGCTTCGGATTGAGCATTGGTGTAGCAGCAGATGCTGTAGACCTTCTTGATGAAGTCCATGTATTGCTTCTCCGCATGGGGTCCTTCACCTTGGAGTGTTGGCTGCCAGTAACCGTTGAATCTGGCCTTCAGCCAGAATACCTTAACTCCATGTGGTCTCTGGTGCTCAGGAACGAAGTGGAAATCCGGATTGACATCAAGGATGGTTGAGCATTCCCTGTAGTACTCGTGCACAAAACTCAGGAATTTTAAAAGGTCCTGGGTGCACGGATTCCTTCTGGAGGCTAATGTTTGTATCCGATCCATATGTTACAAACAACCGATCATTGGATGTGAGAAAAGGACGCATCACTGATCGCCTTGGAAGTGCAGGTCGATCACCAGGATGATTGTCGGATTCCGTCTCTTCATCCAGGATGTTCTTTGGTGCTGGCTTGACCTTGGAGACAAGCCTCAATGCTGGTGGCGGTGACTTTGGAACAAGTTTCGGATGCGGCATCGCCTTTGACGTAGGCCTTCCTGCGGGAGGATGCCCTTCTTCGTCTGAATCATCGTCGTCGGAATCTGGATCGTAATCAACCTGTCATCGGTGACTTGCTCCATGGGGCAGTCTGATGTCTCATCTTCCTCATCACGAGCAGGGGATTCCTTCAACGGTGATGCCCGTCTCTTGATCATCGGCTTTGGCACAGGTGCCGCGGCGCTGGATCGTCCGAACATCGTATTGAGAATGGGCGTGTCTTCGAAGTGATCGAGCATACAAGATTGCAAAGGTCGGATTGGTTGTAAACCGAAAGTGGCTGCGGATGCAGACACGAATTTCTTGAGATTCAAAATGGGTCAAGTGCAAACACGCGCATCACGGAATTGAGGAATTGAACATATGCAAAACGGAAAAACTCATGCGTCAGAATTCGTGGACATGCGGATCATGCCCAGGTTCCCCAATAAGCAAACATGGATTCTGCTACACCGACTCCTGCAAAGGCAATGATGTCGGGTCCGTGCTTCGTGTTGTGTGCTAGCCACTCAACCAAGAATGCCTTGTTCTGCAACATGGTACGAAAAGGTGGATGTGCATCTACATTCAAGAGATTGCCGGTGAGGACGGCCTTGATGAGCTCGTCTGCTTTAGCTGAATGCTTGGTCAGCGAATCTGCCAGACAATCTTCACTCCGTACATGTGCAAGGTCGTGCATCTGTCCACTGTTGCTTTCCTTTCTCAACATCTGGATCAGATGCATTGTTTCTTTCTGTTCCGGTTGATGTGTTGTGGATGCTGTGGTGACAAGATTGTTCGCATCAGTGCGGATGTGTACATCTGCAATTTCGCCGGTTATGTCTGACCAGAGGCCGCGAAGAAATAATGCGGAACCGTAACAACGCATTAGTCCGTGCAACTCTGCAACAGTGGTGGACATGGTTGTGGCGGTGATCTTGTGCGTCTCATAGTCAACCAGTGAGCCTCTCGAGTTCGATGAGCCCTGGCAAAGATCTGTTTGTTCTGCACGAAAGATAACATGCGCACGTTGGGATGACTTATCCTCGTTGTTGCGATAGGATGCATCTGGATAGCCAACTATGCGTGTCTTGCCACGAAGGGGCCAGAATCTCATGCTAAGCGGGATGCTTTTGATGGTTCTGACTGTCTTATTACTGGCGCGAACGTCCTCAATGGTCGGTGATGATGCCTTGGATACACACCTGGGGAATTGATAACCAATGTGGAACTGTGTTCGCGACTGTAACCAGTTGATCTGACCTAGGACACTTCTGTATGCAGTATGCATTTGTGGAGTAAGAGGAGTGTTGTCCTTCAGGTGTTTGTCAAAGGTGATCTCCTGAAGTTCGTCGATGGCAACATTCTGATGAACATTGATGTACCAACCGTGCTTGTCATCTTGCTTCCATTGGATGCGCTGTCCTACGAAGACGCAATCATTTTTGTCCTTGGAACCAACCTGAAAATCTTTCCGAAGTCGTCCCATGATTTCCTTCTCGAACACGTCATCCCCCGTCATAAGAAGATCATCTACATGAAGAGACAGTGCTCCATGATCTTGTCGATTCTTGGCATTGTTACCAGAAACAGGATCCATGAGGTAATCAACTGCACCTTCAAGATCGAAAGTTGTGGATGACTTCTTTTCACTCACCAATGCAGGCTTCGGAAGCTGCTTGCCGTAGTACACGTATGTACAACGGTCTGCCCGAGTTGGCGCCAGTCCGTATGAACGAAGTGCCGAGTCAAGGATGTTCCACCATCTGCCGGGTGCGTCATTCAGCCCGTAGGCAGGCTTCTTCATGCGCGCTCCGATGTGTGGTGGATATCCCATTTCAGGAGGTATCTGACAAATGATGGCACGAGACTGATCGGATGCTTCGCCTTGGAGAAATGCTGTCTTCAAATGCATGTGGAATATATTCCAGCCTTTATTTGAGGCTGCTTGGATTGCAAGGCGGAAACCACTCCTGGATGCAGCAGGACTGTCTGTCTGCTGATCATTCTTCTGCTTGTCTTGGAAGCCTCGGAGGACCCAGCGAGCCTTGGTCTTCAGGAAGTTTCCATCCTTGTCTCGCTTCAGGGTTAGAACCCAGCGACCGGTGACCCAGTTCCTGACCTGAATCTTGCGTGTGTCGACTAAGTCGAACACTTCATTGTCAAGCCATGATTTGCACTCAAGCTGTTTGGCTTCTAGGAATTGCTTCTGATAAGCTTTTATTTCCGTGGCTGTAGCTTCCTTCCGCTTCTTGCCAATGAGTGCGGATGTGGATGAATCATTCATACAGAACTAAGAGTGCACGGTCATCGTCGGTCATGTTCTTGCATAACTGGTCAACATGATTCTGATCTGTATATTTCTGATGAGAGAATCCGCATCGGGGCGATGGGATGAAGGTCCCTTTTACATGTCCAAGAAGGACAGGGTTGCCTTTTATATCTCTCGGAACCGTAAAGGATCCGGTGTTCGCACAGATCTTCTGTTCGGCTGTCATGAGTGACCAATGCGCTTCATCTAGAACGAGATCAGCTTGGTGATCATCGTAGGATCTGGTCCTCTGAGAGTCTTCTGAATTCAGTGTATCTCATGGTTCTTTCTGAACTTCCAGTGCCGGATGAGGTTGGAACATGAGGAATCAGCTCTTCCTCACTTTCATATTGAACCGGCAAATTGGCTGGATTGTTCGGATTATAATTGGATGAAGATGCAGGATCATGTCTGGGAGAATGCTCAGGTGACTCATCATTGTCATCTGGCTTCTTCTTCTTCTTCCCAGTCTTCTGCTTCTTTGACGGACTGCCGGTTGTTTCTTCTTGCGCAAGTGTTGGCAGTTCAAGATCTTCATCTTCTGCTTCGGGATTTGTAAGAATCGCAGGTGGTGAAGGTACCACGACAGTCGGAAGAATCGGCTGAGATGATTGCGACTGTGACGGCAAAGAGACATCACCCCCCAGTCGATTGAGTCCACTTGAAATATAAATGGACTGTTTTTGCCGTTAAGCGCTGCATCTCCTCCGCCAGGCTTGTCGTGTGGCGGTAGTGGAGGATCCACTGGACTGTCTGGTGACACACTGCGTGGTGCTGGCGGCATGGGATGATCAGGCTGATGTGGAGGATCCGGAGGAGGATCTGACATGTTCTCGTCCGGCTTGGATCAGGCATGGGATGGTCCGGTTGATCAGGTGGCTGCTGTGTGTCAGGTTGTTGAGGTGCATCCGTTGGATCCAAGGGATCCGCCTCGACGGGCATCGGCCTGATAGCCGGCGCATCGGTGAACGACTGATGAACGGATGAAAACATCACAGCGTGCCAAGTCTTCGGATCATAGTTCTCCCAATTGCATTTTGATGCAGGCAAGACCCAAATTCTATTCAGCTGATCAGGCTGCCAGAAGGATATGATCGCATCGTCCGGAGGTGACGTAACTGGCATATTGATGCCGATGGTGTGGACGTATGCGGTGCATGCATCATACTGAGTGGATGAGATGCACAACTGTCTCAACTTCTTGCAGCCATTCCACATGTTCTGACATCGCCAGTCATTAGGATCTTGCTTGAAGATATCGATTTCATTTTTCGGTGGGTGCTGCTTCATCGTCCTCTGAAAATTCTGAACTAGCGGATCCTTGCTGACCAATGGTTGAACGTCCTTGTTGAACGGCAGGTCTTGGATTCTGCAAGACTGCTGCTGGTGATGTTGAACTCCTTGTCAATGGCTTCCATCTCCTTTCTCAGGATATCAACCTGCTTGATGGTGAATGGTTCAAAAACGTCCTCCAAGAGGTACACCTCATTGTCAAGCGGTTTGACCTGCAAGTGTCGCAGGAGGATGTGCGCGAGATCCTGACAGAACTGGTAAGGATACACCTGTGCCAGTTTGGTTCTGCTTCCGAAGGTACCAGCGTTTCCCTCTAGGGGTTGGTGTTCATGCTTGACTGAGCTGGAAAAGTTTTTACACATTCTCATAACCTCGGAAGGTAGACAGTGCATCAAGCTGGTGGGCTTGAGACTTCTGAGCCCGGATTCAGGATCTTTAAGTCCATATGCACAGAAATGGAAATCTCTCCAGGTCACGGATGGATCTGAAAACAATTGTTGCATGCATTTCAGATACCATGTCCTGGATGTCTGAGGATTTTCGATGATGAAGTATCTTCTGTGCTTCAACTGATATCGCGCAATGGATGAAATTCAACCATGGAAAATAGCGTCTCCGCTTTTCCCAAACCTTTTCTTGGTCTTGTTGGATGTTCTGCATATTTGACCATGGTCCACAGACCGGTGCCGCAAGGATGACATCAGGTGCTTGTTCCCTGATGATCTCCATGACCATGTGTCGTCCCTTGGATGTCATTACATCGAACCCGGTGCAGATGTCTACGGGAGTCCCAACCTTAAGACCTGATAGTGCACAGCATTGACTGAATCTGGCACTATCTCGAGAACGTGGATCTTTCCCTTACGTACGCAATTCCAATGTGCTTGCTCAGGAATGGATGTGAGGTCCTCGACGAACATTTTCTCTGCTGGATGAGGTACTGCAGGTTTTGGAGTTGTTTTTCCCGCGATACGTAATGGCACTGAGGATCTTGGCTTAGGAGCTGGTACGGATGATTCCTTTTTCTTGGAATCTGCAGAGGAGCCTGGTTGCTCCTTCTCTAAGGATTCTCGCTCTTCTGGTAACAGAAGATCAATTCCGGGTTTCTCCGGAGGGCCTTCCTGAGCTTCGTCATGTTAACCTTGATGAGTCGAGTCCCAAGATCAAGTCCTACCATCGCTCCTTCAATGGAAATGACCTTTCCTTTTAGCCATACTCCTCCCTTGCTTCCATCGGAACGGATCTTGGATTTGTCTTCCTGCCAGTAGAATACCTTGTCCTTCACCTGAAGAGGCTTAGGAGATTTTGAGCAAGGTCTCGTCGGATGTCTTCGGATTGACGTGCTTCTTGGAAAGCTTGCTTTGACAGCTGCTTGATCTGGATGGCTGTCAGCTCTTCTTCATTCCTGTCAATCGTCAACTGAGTTGGTGTTGCGACATCGAGTTGGATGAGATCTGCTGGTCGTCTTCCGAATGCGAGCTCCAATGGTGTCACACCCCCGTAGGTGACGGTCTGATTCCTGACAGTTGCAGCGGCCTTCACTAGCTGCCTGTATGTCACTTTCTTCAGTGTTGCAGGCGCTGCACCTGCTTTGATGGAACTTAGCATGGTCTTGAGTTGTGCCTTCGCGGGGTCGAGCTGCTGCTTCGGCCTTTTTGGTTATGGTGTATTCGGTCCCAAGGATATCGGTGTGATGTCAAGGGACTGATAGAAATGTTCCCATGTATCTGTCATGAAGGCTTGATCTGCGACAACTGATTTGGCTGCAAGTGGTACTGGTCAATATAGTTCCTGAGGACAGTGATGTTCTCGGCTTCTTGCGTAGTTGTCACTGCCTCTGCAGTGAGCAATGTTGTTGCTCCATCCAGGATGACAAAAACAATGATGTGTTCTCCTGCTCCAAGAGGAACTTGACAGTGATCAATGAATGTCATGTCACCAAAGGTGTCCGCTCGAAGTTTTGCTTCGTGATGGTGAATGTTTTGCCGCTTGGCAAACTTCACACTCACTTCGGATCTTGTCAAATAGATCGAAGGTTGATTTCGGCAAATGAAGTGCTCGGGTTCTAAATCGAAATTGATCTGTTGTCATGTGGTGATGCTGCAGGTGGAGTTTCTTCAACTCTTCGGGATTTGACAATCGCTTGTGGATTCTGCCTAGGGCAAGCGGAAGCGATGTGGGTTCTTCTGAGGATGGTGCGAAAGGATCTGGCTCAGTAGTCGACCGGCCCCTCTTGTCGATGATCCTGTCTGCTGCCGATCCTGAACCTGCTTCTTCGTCCTTAAGCGAATTGTCCGCGAACCACAGGTTAATCATCGGTTTATTTGCCTAGGATGTAAGTCTCCAATTGTCTTCTAGAATGTCTGGATCTCCACCGGCGGATGCATCAATGATTTCCGTAGTACGTTCTCGGCTAATGTGATCAGGATTGATTGGACATTCCTTGGCTCCATTTGGTGTGAACAGGGCCTTTCGGGGCGTGATGTGCACACGGATGAGCCGCTTGTTCTTCTTGTCAAGGATCCAATGGTCCTGCTTTTGAGACCCAATGATCTTAGGAGTTGCTAGGTCCTCCTTTGTCTCGGATGATTTTGCTGCGCAAACAGTTTCGCTCTTGGTGAGATCCCCGGAGGGAAACTTGATGCTGTTACCATCGTCATAGACATAGTTGATGAGGCCCTTGTGAGCAATTTCTCCATGCGCCTTCACTCTTGCAACTCCAGCGAGATCGACGAGTGCATGTCCTGTACCGGATACTGGAACTGCTTGACGGTTCATGCCAAAGGCCTTGCATGTGATCTTGTCACATTACATTGAGGTGTGTGCTCGATGGTCATGTAGAGGTTCCGGATCTGACTGATG
>CAUJNA010000940.1:45000-129381 GCA_963377175.1 Effrenium voratum | reverse complement strand
CCCGCAGAGGGTCGCGCGAGCATCGCAGAAATCGCAAAAAAAAACCATGGTTTTTGCACCTCGACCACGCCGATCCCCGCAGAGGGTCGATTTTCGTGTAGCGTCGTCGGCACTACCCCGCCGCCCTAAGAAGATATTTTAACTCCTCGCAAGTCAATTGCACTTGACTCCTTGCACTTGCAACTTGCACTTGACTCCTTGCTTGTTTCAAGCAGTCATTGCAAGGAGTCATTGCAAGGAATCATTGCAAGGAGTCATGGCAAGGAGTCATTGCAAGGAGTCATTGCAAGGAGTCATTGTAAGGAGTCATTGCAAGGAGTCATTGCAAGGAGTCATTGCAAGGAGTCATGACAGCCATTGCAAGTTGAAGGAGCCAAGTGCATGGAGTCAAGCGCAAGTCGCAAGTGCACGGAGTTAAGTGCAAGTTGCAACATGGAGTCAAGTGCAAGTTGCAAGTGCATGGAGTCAAGTGCAAGTTGCAATTGCAAGAGTCAAGTGCAAGAAGTGCAAGTTGCAATCTCTGCCATGACTCCTTGCAATGACTCCTTGCAATGACTCCTTGCAATGACTCCTTGCAATGACTCCTTGCAATGACTCCTTGCAATGACTCCTTGCAATGACTCCTTGCAATGACTCCTTGCCATGACTCCTTGCACTTGACTCCTTGCAATGACTCCTTGCAATGACTCCTTGCAATGACTCCTTGCCATGACTCCTTGCCATGACTCCTTGCAATGAGTCCTTGCCATGACTCCTTGCAATGACTCCTTGCAATGACTCCTTGCAATGACTCCTTGCAATGACTCCTTGCAATGACTCCTTGCAATGACTTCTTGCAATGACTTTCATGATGATGATTTCTTGCAATGACTCCTTGCAATGACTTTCATGATGCTGAATCCTTGCAATGACACCTTGTAATGACTCTCATGAGAACAACTCAAGTGAACCCAGCGGAAGAACCCTTCGCCATGCTTTCGGGAAAAAACGTAAGAAACCTCGAGTTTTTGCACCTCGACCACGCCGATCCCCGCAGAGGGTCGCATTCCCGATCGTCGGCAACATCCCCACCCCGCGCCAAGAAATAGATTCTTAATACCGAGCTCTTTCTCCTTCTTTCCCGCACGTTAAGTACTTAACCTAACTTACTTAACCTAGCTTACACAGCTGCTAACGCCGAGCCTCTACACCTAGCTTAGCTTAGCTCTATGCACCTAGCTCTACGCACGTGGCTATGCACCTGGCTCGATGCACTTCGCTCTTTGCGCTTGGCTCCTTGCACCTCGCTTGTGCAAGCTACTCTGTGCTAGTAACTCTGCGCGAGTATCTCCATGCTGGTATCTCCATGCTGGTGACTCTGCGCAAGCTACTCTGCGCAAGCTCCTGATATCTCCATGCTGGTGACTTGGCGCAAGCTACTCTGCACAAGTTGACCAACAGCTCCGCACGGAAGACCCCTTCGCAATGCTTTCGGGAAAAACTAGAGGACGATTGGCCCGAAAGCATTTTTCCCCAGGCGCTCATCCAGCCGCGGAGACACCTTTTTACATTACTGCGGCGAGCGTGTCTGCACGCGGCGATGCTCAATGCGTATGGTCACATGAGAGCTCCATATCATCGTCCTACGAGAGGAAACATGGCAGCGCTCGATCCCACATATCTAAATCCGTTAAAACAAGAAGAGAAAAGCTCGTAAAGCTCGAAACGAATTACAAGCAAAAGCAAAAGCAATCAATAGCAAAGCTTACGCGACGGCCACAGTTTCTGCAAGGCACGCTCGCGCAACTTAGCTCTGTGCAAGATGGCTCTGCGCAAGCTACTTTTCGCGAGTGGCTCTGCGCAACTGGCTCTGTGCAAGTTGGCTCTGCACGAGCCTGCTCGGCGCAATGTGCTTTGCACGAACTGCGCCGCGCGATTTCTCACGAAAGTGGTCTGCGCAAGCTGCATTGTTCCCGGCTGCTGCGCGCAAGTTGCTCTCTGCAAGCTGCTGCGCGCAAGTGCTCTGTGCAAGTTGCTCTGCGCAAGTGCTCTGAGCAAGCGCTTTGCGCATGTGCTCTGCGCAAGTTGGTCTGCGCAAGTTGCTCTGCGCAAGTGCTTTGTGTAAGTGTTCTGTGCAAGTTGCTCTGCGCAAGTTGCTCTGCGCAAGTGACTCTGCGCAAGTTGCTCTGCGCACATGCTGCCGGAGCTGTGGGAATGTACTTTGCGTACTATTTTTGCACTTAACAGTTGCGATTTTCCAGCCGGAGCTGCGGGAGTGTGCTCCGCGTTCTTTCGTACTGAAAAGTTGCGATTTTCCAGCCGGAGCTGCGGGAGCACGCTCCGCATACTACGTCTGTTCTCAAAAGTTGCGATTTTCCAGCCGGAGGTGCAGGAGCACGCTCCGCGTACTACGTTTGTACTTAAAAGCTGCGATTTTCAAGCTGGAGCTGCCGCGGACCAGGGGGGAATCGAACCCGCGACCGCTGGATTGCGAAAGCAGGCGCGCAAACCACGAGACAACTTCCAAAGGCCGTTTCGCGAGCAACAAAATCGCACGGCGCCACAGCGAGACCGCTTCGACACGCACGATCTCCGCAGAGGGTACGCCGAGACTAAGAAGAATTCGCACGGCGCCAAAGCGAGAGCGCTTCGACACGCACGATCTCCGCAGAGGGTTCATGCGAAAAATGTCAAAAACGAAAAAATACTCGAGTTTTTTGCACCTCGGGCACCGCCAAAAAACGCCAAAAACCTCGACTTTTTTGCACCCCGACCACGCGGATCCCCGCAGAGGGTCGCGCGGGCACCGCGAAAACACGCCAAAAACCTCGACTTTTTTGCGCCTCGACCACACCGGTCTCCGCAGAGGGTCGCGCGGTCATATCAAAAAACAAAACAAATCGACTTTTTGCACCTCGACCACGCCGATCTCCGCAGAGTGTCGCGCGGGCACATCAAAAAACACCCCAAAAAACGAGTTTTGGCACCTCGACCACGCCGATCTCCGCAGAGGGTCGCGCGGGCATATCAAAAAATGTAAAAAACCTTCGAGTTTTTGCACCTCGACCACGCCGATCCCCGCAGAGGGTCGCATTCCCGATCGTCGGCAACATCCCCACCCCGCGCCAAGGAAGAGATTCTGAATACCGAGCTCTTTCTCTTTCTTTCCCGCGCGTTAAGTACTTAATCTAACTTACTTAACCTAGCTTACACAGCTGCTAACGCCGAGCCTCTACACCACCTGGCTCGATGCACTTTGCTCTTTGCGCTTGGCTCTGTGCACTTAGCTCTGCGCACTTGGCTCCTTGCACCTCGCTCTTTGCACTTCGCTCTGAGCACTTGGCTCTATGCGCGTGGCTCTTTGCACTTGGCTCTGCGCAAGTAACTCTACGCTGGTGTCTCCATGCTGGTGACTCTGCGCAAGTATCTCCATGCTGGTGACTCTGTGCAAGTATCTCCATGCTGGTATCTCCATGCTGGTGACTCTGCGCAAGTATCTCCATGCTGGTAACTCTGTGCTGGTGACTCTGTGCAAGTATCTCAATGCTGGTATCTCCATGCTGGTGACTCTGTGCAAGCTACTCTGCGCAAGTTGACCAAGAGCTCCTGATATCTCCATGCTGGTGACTCTGTGCAAGCTACTCTGCGCAAGTTGACCAAGAGCTCCGCACGGAAGAACCCTTCGCAATGCTTTCGGGGAAGAAAAACAACTGCTGTTGCGCCCCTCATCATGGGGGAAAGACTGGCGCATCTGAAGGCAAGAGCCAATGCTCCAAAGCCTCAGCAAAAGCTTCATCCTTCAAGCGACCAGCTATGATCTCTTCTTTTGCCACCTGGCACTGCTTCACCCGCAAGGCATTCCCACTCAAAAGCACAGCAATCAGCAACGGCAACGAACCAGCAACGGCAACCTGCGCACGTGCTTGTAATTGTTCGACCTTTTCTTCGAGTGCCTTTGTCACTTGGTTTACCTGACAGGCAGAGCCCCCAAGACGAAAGTCGCACTTCTTTGCGTTACGGCCCATGCTCAAGCCATGCGGAGAGTCTTCTTCAGCCCCGCATAACAACATGCTACTTCTACATGCAAGCCGCCTGCTCAAATTGTGCGACGAAGTCCTTGTGCCTGTTGTGGAGATCGGAATTTTTCAGTAGAATGCCTGATACGATGGCATGAAGCAGCAAACAGTGAAAAGCGTCTAAGTTCATGACCCTTCGAACTCGTGCTCTGCAAAGCTGCTTGGAAGGCTGTCCATTGATCTTTGGCCTAAGCTGCAAAGCCTTGTGTTGAAAAGTTGGTGGGAGTACCAAGCCTCACGGCTCCTCTCCTGCACCTGGCAAATGAAAATCTATAAAAGACGTGCCAAGGAGACATCCAAATCAGGCCTCCGCGAAAAATCGTTGCAAGGTCTCCTGCTCTGATGAGCTTAGCTTCTCAATCCGATCCAAAGCCGCAAGTTTCGGCTCGGCCCTTGCTTGGAAAGCCTTGTGCATCTCCCGTGCACCACAACGCTTCAGCAGCTCATTGACTTCAGACTCGGCAATTTCCAATTTGCAGAGGTCCCGTTTTAGGTCTTCCACCTTGACGAGCTTCAATGAATCTGGCATTTCGCCATCCGACACCTGAACTCCATGTGCTGACAAGACTTGTCTGACCGGTGTTGCCATGCCAGATTCCTCCTCCATCTGAAGCTGTGACCAAAAGTTTGGCCAGTCCTTTTTCTTCACAGGGCATACTGCAATCAGTCGTGCTGCCTGTGCCTTGCTCCTCGTTTGCACCTCCAGTGGGCTTCGTTGATCAGTCGCATCTTTCAGAGATTTCCGCAGTTTGCCAATTGTTGCTTTGAGCTGTTCACGCCCGTGCTTCAATTGTTGCAAGGTTTGATCTTGGGATCGCTTCAGCTTGTCCAAATGTTTGGCATGACCCGCTGACTGTATGGAGACCCAGGCGTCAGTCTCTCGCTGCAATGTGGAAAGCTCAGAATGGGTGGCTGCAAGCTCTTCTTGCATCGCTTCTTGCTTGGCACTTTGGAAGGCCAGAAGCCGCTGTGTTTCTGCCACAGTTTGCGTCACGCGATCCATCTCACCTTGCCGCAGCCGCAAGCGCGACTCAAGATCCTCTGCTGTAGAAGATTCCTTACTGTCTCCTGGCAAACCAGGCAGGCTCAATATCTGCTGCTGAAGCTGCAGCCTGGCAACCTCCTCCTGGTCTGCAACTGACCTCTCCAACTGCTCGCGCTGATTCTGCAAAGTTTCGTTTTCCTTCCGAAGCTGATCCGAACGCTGAACGTAGCCGGCAAGCAAGTTTGTCAAAGCTGAAACCGTGCTGAAGGCAGCAAAAGTTGGCGCGGTGTCCTTTGAAGGCTGTTGCTTTCTTGACGCGCGCTTTGCAATTCCCAGCTCATGCTCTACAGCGCGGCACTCCTCTTGAAGCTCTTCAATTGTGGCTGGAAATTCTGCTGCGGCACATGTGACTCGACTTTCAGGGGCTGGTTCTTGCCAAAAGCGTTGACAGTAGCACTGCTTGCAAAGCTGGTCATTGTCACTCTTGAACAGCTCCTGTTTCACGCCATTGCACGATTTGCACTCAATCACATTGCCCACCGAAGTGATAGCATCGGCCAGTAGTTCTTGTGCCCTAGAGGTGTCTACACAACATCTGAGTGCTTCAATCATCACATCCTGCCGACCAAGTTCAGCTTGAAGCCTTTTGTACTGACCAGTCCGATTGGCTTCCTTACTTCTCTTGTGGAGAAGTAAGTTATCCTTCTGCAGTTTGTCAATCGACTTCATCAATGTGCTGACCTTCGAGGTGTGTATTCGAGTGGCCGTTGCTATTTGCTCTTCCAAGTCCTTCTGATTCTGAGCGATTTGCACCAACGGTGCATCCTCGAAAGAAACTTTTGCCGACTGCATCTCAATGCGCACAGGTTACTTCAAGCCATGTACAGCCACTGTCCATTGCAGCGATATTCTCAGAGCCAGCCCAGCCAGCCCTTGTCAAAGCAAGGCATTGGTGCCCACACCGCTGCCTCTTTGAGCCAATGCTTGGCGAGCAAGTTGAAGCATGGATGTCAACTTCGGCGTGACGTCTGCCATGAACGTACCGCATCTTGTTTTTGTCTAGTTGGCGGGGGCTACAATATGTTGCTTGGTGATGTAATGCTCTGATGTCAGCATTGAAAGATCAGGAATACCCAATGTGAGCCAACATCACAGGGACGAAAAGCCTTGAGCTGTCTTTCAGTATTGGGACTGCATGCGCAAAATTGCGCAAATCTCAGGAGAGCGCATTGCCTTCAGCAACGCAACTGCGACACGCAACAGCAAAGTCACGTAGAGCTCAAGACTCCCACCTCACTGCACTTCTGCAGCCAGCGCAAATGGCTGCTCCTGAAGGAGCAAGTCTCAAGAATCAAAGGCCACCACAAAGTTTTGCGCTTGTCGCGTCCTAAGAAGAAAACACACAACGACATGGTTGCCTGTCATGTTTATAGCCTGTGGGCAGGATGGCTAAAATGCAACTGTGCCAAGTGTGGTATCTGCAAACAGCTCTCTAGGGACAAAAAAGGAAGAAATGCAGGTCCTGCAGATTCGACAACATGGAGCTTTTGCTTCTTGCAGCCGAATCCTGATTGACGGCTGCCCCAGAAACACGCATTGTTAGCAATATGCAAAGCCAAGTCCAGGACTGACATGACATTGGCCTTGGACCATCCGTACGAAATATATGGTCAGATCACATGTGTTGATTAGCATGGGATGCATGAGTTTTGTTCCTCGCAGTGCGCAGTGTCAACTGAGGTGTGGTCATACAGCCTCTCCAGCCGTGCCACGTGGCGAGGGCCATCGCAAAGCACGGACCTGAGCCATGCGTTCTAGACCTCGGGCTTGGGATACGTTGGATCAGAAAGCTAAGCCAAGATGAGAAGACCCGAACTTGGACCACTTGGACCAGGTCCTACTGGACATGATTCCCTAGCAGGCAGGGCTCGTAACTTCCCCTCCTCCCCCCAACATTGAAAAACAATCCCTGCAGCCGGCCCTGTTAGCTAGCATAGCTAGCTTTTGTGACTAATCTGTTGAGCCGTCTCATGGGCATGTGTCGCTGCCATGGGCTACATCTGGTTTCAGCTCGCCTCACTGATCTTGACGTGTGGCATGATGCTCCCTGATGCTTGGGTGGGGAATTGGCTTCTTTGGGATGGATGCTCGCCTGGTTCAGAGCACCTTGATGGAAGCAATACTATTTATTGGTTCATCCAGCTTGCAAGACAAGATCAACAGCTGGCAGCTTGATTGGGCGCAATTAGAGTTGCCCTTGTCTCTCGGAGGAAGATACATGCGCAAACACCACGGGCTCATGCTTAGGCTTTGGGCTACAAGGCTTTCCCTCTTTCAAACTGCTAAAACCTTCACATTCTTCTGTGTGAGCAAGCTGCTGCATCCCACAAGCCAACGAGCCAAAAAGTCGTCGCTTGAGCAACTTACGACTTAGAGAGACATGTCAACGTGAATTTGTTTCCATGTCCTCCTTCAGCGCCAGGCCTCATCATGCGTGTCCGCAAGCCAGCGCGCAAGGCAGCCAGGCGGGGCAGGTTGCGTGCGCAGGCAGCAGCCTAGGCTTTTTACCGCTTGGCACGTTGCAGGAACCGATTCTTCGCCTGTTTCACAAAATCTTCCTCGGTATCCGTGACGAGATCCTGAGAGCAGCGGTTCATAAAGCAAGAAATGGTGGGAATCCGCTCCTCTAGCTGCACAGCCGAAAGCAAAGATGCTCCGACATTCTGTGCCTTGGTGTCAGAAAGCAGGTCACGAAAACAAACAAGTGGGGATGTGTAGTCTTTCGGCTTTGTCCTGTGCACTTGTTTTCTTCACCCGTGGTGACTCATCTGAGCCTCGAACGTGAATGCCCCGCCCTTTGAGGGTCACTACTGGCACACCCATATAGAGAGCCTGTCGAAAAGTGTCTGCACGGCAAATTTCTCTTGCATTGCGGAAGCTGTTGCCTCGCACGTGGTGGTAGTCCCAGCATAAGGCGCTGTGTCCAAAGCCACATCAATGAAGCCTGAGTGGGAAAAGCACGGAACAGAAGTTCGCATATCACAACTTCACCATGAACCTCTTTGGCTGCGGCTGTACATTTGAAGGTGGCTTCCAGTTTGCGGCTGCAAGCCTGTCCTGAGCTCGACGTCCATAGCTGCGTTGCTGTGGCAACTGGGCCCCGTGCAGGTCCAGGCGCGAGGTCTCAATGCCGTGCCTCAGCAAAGATCTGGCAAGTAAGTGTTCTCATTGTCCCAACTGAGCTGGCCACGCGGCAAAGGCTGCCTTCATCTTTTCCTGCACTTTTGGGCACGCCAATGCCTGGCAAAGGAAAGCATCGCAGGCACAATTTAGATGGCAGGTGCACCTTCGATTTGACAAAGAGCCGCGAATCTGGGACCTGACTATGCCACGGCAATACAACGCCCAGCTTTCGGACAGCTTTCACATCATGGGATCGGAGTCGAGCGTGTTTCTGCTGCTCGAAACTCACGAACAAGTTAGGGAGGACCAGAAAGGTTCCTGGTAGCTATTTTTAAGGTTCCGGAACGTTTCTTAGAAGCTTTCAGGTGGGTGGCGCTAATGCCCCTCCTGATACCTGTCCAGCTGATGGCGCACCTCCCGCAAGAGCTTGCTCCAAAGCCTGATGGTGAGGCTGCTGACCTTAGACTCGAAAAGCTATGACTGTCCAAACCATCCAAGGTGGAAGGAACAAGCCTCTAAGCATCCTGCTTTGGTCAGGTTGTTGAAACAACCAAATGTGATGCATCCGTAGGACTCTTGTGCTGGCCTTGCAACACAGAAACTGCTTGGAAGGTGATACAAATGCGGCCAATCCGCCTCAACACCACTGCTGGCGCAGTTTCAGGAGGGGTGTAGCAAAGAAAGCATTCCTGCAAAGGCCAGCAGAAGAGTCATTTCAAATGCTCCGGATCTGTGACTGGTTCAGCTCCCAGTCCGGCAAGTAGATGATTCGCTCAGTTGTAAGACCTTACAGACCAGGGTCGCTCGCACGGCATTGGACAAGTTAAAGCCCAACCTGGTGCATCTTTCGGGTCCGCATGCCTCGCAAGCACCAGCGACATGCAAGAAGCACAGCAACCGGCTAGTGCCAGCGAGGTTCTCATCTGAGATCCTATAATCCATGCGAGTGAGACCCGTCGTGTGCGGATACCCAATCCAGGTGATGCAAACCTGCCGTCACACATTGAATACAGAACAATCCGATTGTAAATGTTGTACAATTGTATGGAAAATAGCACATGAAAAGGTCCGTAATAGCAATTTGCCAGGACCACTGGAGCGGGCTTGCGAGCAAAGACTCCAAGACGATTGTTGCCGGTGTGCCCAGTCAAATCGACAAGGATATCAATACCATCCTTAGCAGCTGTAGCACGCAGAGTACGTCGCCAATCCAGGCTCGTTGGATTGCTTGTTTGTTGGCTGGTTGGCTGTTTGGTTGATTGGTTGCTTTGGTTTGTTATGTGATTGATTGGTTTTTGTCGGTCTGCCTGTGTTTGACTGTTTGTTCGTCTGTTTGCTTCTCTACTTGCTTGCTTGTGTGTTTGTGCGTTTGTGCGTTTGTGCGTTTGTGCGTTTGTGTGTTTTTGCGTTTGTGTTTGTGTGCTTGTGCGCTTGCCCGCTTGTGTGTTTGTGTGTTTGTGTGTTTGTTTGCTTGCTTGTCTGCTTGTTTGTGCGCTTGTGTGGTTGTGCGTTTGTGTGTGTTGTGTGTTTGCGCCTGTCTGCGTTTGTGTGTTTGTGTGTTTGTGTGTCTGTGCGTTTGTGTGTTTGTGCGCTTCTGTGTTTGTATGTTTGTGCGTCTGTGTGTTTCTGTGTATGTGTGTTTGTGTGTTTGTGTGTCTGTGTGTTTGTGTGTTTGTGGGTTTTTCATTTGGTTGTTTGTTGTTTGCCTGCTTGCCTGTTTGTTTGTTCGTTCGCTCGCTCGCTCGCTTGCTTGCTTGCTTGCTTGCTTGCTTGCTTGCTTGCTTGCTTGCTTGCGTGTTTGCGTGTTTGCTTCTTTGTTTGTTTGCGTGTGTGTTTGTTTGTGTGTTGGTTTGTTTGTTTGCTTGTTTGTTTGTTTGTTTGTTTGCTTGTCTGTTTGTTTCATTGTTTGTTTGGGTTTGGCTTTTTTGTTTGTGTTTTGTTTGTTTGCGTTTGTCTGATTGTTTGTTGTTTGTGTTGGCTTGTTTTGTTTGTTTGTTTTTGCTTTTCCCGAAAGCATGGCGAAGGGTTCTTCCGCTGGGTTCACTTGAGTTGTTCTCATGAGAGTCATTACAAGGTGTCATTGCAAGGAACCATTGCAAGGAGTCATTGCAAGGAGTCATTGCAAGGAGTCATTGCAAGGAGTCATTGCAAGGAGTCATTGCAAGGAGTCATTGCAAGGAGTCATTGCAAGGAGTCATTGCAAGGAGTCATTGCAAGGAGTCATTGCAAGGAGTCAGCAAGGAGTCATTGCAAGGAGTCATTGCAAGGAGTCATTGCAAGGAGTCATTGCAAGGAGTCATTGCAAGGAGTCATTGCAAGGAGTCATTGCAAGGAGTCATTGCAAGGAGTCATTGCAAGGAGTCATTGCAAGGAGTCATTGCAAGGAGTCATTGCAAGGAGTCATTGCAAGGAGTCATTGCAAGGAGTCATTGCAAGGAGTCATTGCAAGGAGTCATTGCAAGGAGTCATGAGAGTCATTGCGAGCTGCGCATGGAGTCAAGTGCAAGTTGCAAGTGCAAGGAGTCAAGTGCAAGTTGCAAGTGCAAGGAGTCAGGTGCAAGTTGCAAGTGCATGGAGTCAAGTGCAAGTTGCAAGTGCAAGGAGTCAAGTGCAAGTTGCAAGTGCAAGGAGTCAAGTGCAATTGACTTGCGAGGAGTTAAAATCTCTTCTTAGGGCGGCGGGGTAGCGCCGACGACACTACACAAAAATCGACACTCTGCGGGGATCGGTGTGGTCGAGGTGCAAAATCCATGGTTTTTGCGATTTTTACATGCTCGCGCGACCCTCTGCGGGGATCGGCGTGGTCGAGGTGCAAAAACCCATGTCTTTTTTGCAATTTTAAACATGCTCGCGCGACCCTCTGCGGGGATCGGCGTGGTCGAGGTGCAAAAACCAATGGTTTTTTGGCGATTTCTGCGGTGCCCGCCCAACCCTCTGCAGGGATCGGCGTGGTCGAGGTGCAAAAAAACGAGGTTTTTTGCGACTATTGTTGTTCGACCTGGTCCTCGCGAGTTGTCCCGTGGTTCGCGCGCCTGCTCCCGGAACCGGCGGGTCTCGGGTTCGATTCCTCCCTGGTCCGCGGGCGGGCGTCGCAAGATGCAACTTGCATTTTAAAGCAACTTGCGCAGAGCAACTGGCGCAGAGCAAGTTGCACAGACCAGTTTGCGCAGAGCAACTTGCGCAGACCAACTTACACAGACCAGTTTGCGCAGAGCGCCTTGCCTAGAACAGCTTGCGCAGAGCAACTTACGCAGAGCAACTTGCACAGAGCAACTTGCGCAGAGCAGCTTGCACAGAGCAACTTGCAGGGAGCGCAATTTGCACAGAGCAACTTGCAGGGAGCCACTTGCAGGGACCAACTTGCCGGAGCAACTTGCGCGGAGCAACTTGCGCAGAGCAACTTGCACAGTGCAACTTGCGTAGAGCAACTTATGCAGACCAACTTGCACCGACCAGTTTGCGCAGAGCACCTTGCCTGGTGCTGTCTCGCGCCTGCTTCACAAATGCTTCGTGGAGGGAAAAAGAACGCATCCTGCAGCGTTGGGCCGACCTCGCTTGCGATGTTCTGCTTTCGGGCCAACCGTGGTCTAGCTGTTTGATTGGTTTTTCTTTGTGTCTGCTTGCGTTTGATTGTTTTGTCTTTCGTTTGTTTTCGTTTCTTTTCGTTTGTTTGCGTTTGCTTGCTTCTGCTTGTTTGCTTGGTTGTTTGGTTGTTTCGCTGTTTGGTTGTTTGGTTGTTTGGTTGCTTGGCTGTTTATTTTACTTGTTTCGTTTGTGTGGTTTGTTTTCATTGAATGTGTTTGTTTGCTTGCCCGCTTGCCCACTGGCTTGTTTGTTTGTTTGTTCGCTCGCTTTTTTTGGTTTGTTTGCTTGTGTGTGTTCGTCTTTGCTTGCTTTTGTTTGTTTGCTTTTGCATGTTTTGCTTTTGGTTGTTTTTGGATTGATTATGTTTGTTTGATTGTTTCTTGTTTCTTTGCTTTTGTTTGTTTGTTTGTTTCTTCGTTTGTTTGTTTTGCTTGTTGTTTGTTTGTGTGTTGTTTGTGCGTTTGTTTGTTTGTTTGTTTGTTGGTTGGTTGGTTGGTTGGTTGGGTTGAAGTGTTTGTGTTGGTTGCTTGTGTTGGGGTTTGTGTTGGCGTTTGTGTTTGTGTTGGTGTTTGTGTTTGTCTGTGTCTGTGTTTGTTTGTTTTTGTCTGTTTGTTTGTTTGTTGGTTGGTTTGTTTGTGTGGCTGTTTGCTTGTTTGTGTGCGTGCGTGTGTTTGTGTGCTTCCTTGCTTGCTTGCTCGCTTGCTTGCTTGCCTGCCTGCCTGCGTGCCTGGTTACGCGCTTGTTTGCTTGCTTGCTTGCTTGCTTGCTTGCTTGCTTGCTTGCTTGCTTGCTTGCTTGCTTGCTTGCTTGCTTGCTTGCTTGCTTGCTTGCTTGCTTGCTTGCTTGCTTGCTTGCTTGCTTGCTTGCTTGCTTGCTTGCTTGCTTGCTTGCTTGCTTGCTTGCCTGCTCGCTCGCTCGCTCGCTCGCTCGCTCGCTTGCTTGCTTGCTTGCTTGCTTGCTTGCTTGCTTGCTTGCTTGCTTGCTTATGAGTTGGCGTGTGTTGTTTCTTCGTTTCTTTGTTTCTTCGTTTCTTTGTTTCTTTGTTTATTTGTTTATTTGTGTCTAATGCCCTACGGATCCTCTTTCTTTTCCTCAGTATTGTGTGGGTGCCTGAGTTGCATTCCCCACTCAACGGGGCCCTTCCAGGGCTTCTTGGAGTTTCAACAGAGGTGGAGCCTTGGAGAAAGTGTTAAAATGTGGGTTTGGTGCCACGGCGCTAGACATTGCCCTGATTGTCGCTCCCCACCTGATGAGGAGGCCCTGCTTCTGCACCAGCAGCTTGCACAGAAGGAGAGCGCCATATAGTTCCAGGGCTGCCATCCTTGAACATGAGGCGCCCGATTCGGCGCCCTTGCCCTTGAATTTCCTTCCCTTTCCCTTGTCTTTTGGGGCTGGGTTGCCCCTCCGGCTGGTAGGGCGCCTCTGCTTTTCCCGCTGTGTCTGGCGGACCTTGCCTCCCCTTCCCTTTTGGGCGCTGCTGGCGCTGCCCGTTGCACACGTGCATACACTTCCCTCTGCCAGAAAAGTAGGTCGTTTTTGCTGGGCTTCCGCGACTGTTGCGCCACCATGGACCATGTCCTGTGTCTTCCGCCAGCTTCCGCTCAGTAGAAGGTTGTCCTTCAGAGCTGTGTCAATCATCCAGCTCCTTTCTTCACCTGGAGGCTGAGGTTCTGGAATTGGGGAGCGCCGCTGCGCAGATGAGCAGGGTCGTCCGGAAAACCACGCGCATGCACTCGAGGTTCCACTGCAAGGCGCTCCTGCAAAAGCCCAGCTACCCCCCAACGATGAAACGCCACTGCCTCTTCAGCGTGGCGTCGCTGCCCTGGGACTCCAGCCTCGGTTTGGGGGCCTTGTGGACGTTCACTCCAGCTGGCGTTTCTCGCACAAAGGGCGCTGTACCTTCATTGGGATATAGGCCTCCAGGATCCTTATGACCGTGGCTGCGTGATCGGGGTGTCCAGGAAGGCCCCGAAAAGGGTTGGGATGGAGGGGGCAGGAGTCTGGAAACATGACTAACTTGTCGGAGTTCCCTACATCCCTGGTCCTGCTTGAAGGATGGCCGCCGGAGCCTGGTTCACCTTTGAAACCGGCCACCAGCGGTGGGCGGCAGGCGTTCACTTCTTGCGCGCCCGCCCGCCCGCCCGGGTGCGCGTGGAGCAGCCGCCCCACGCCTTCCGGCGTCAGCGCTGCCGGTCTTGTTTGGGCCCTGTCCTCCGGGAAGTTCCTGTGCGGCGGCCTGGCCCATCCAGCATCGGCGTACTCACCTCCATCTGGGAGGCGCAGCCCAGTGACCTCCGCACGAAGATGACAGCGCTTCAGGACTGCGTTGCCAAGCTGTCCTTGTTGCGAGCGACTCCACCTTTGGTTGCCGCGTGCCCCGGGTGGGGGCGAAGAAAGGAGCTGCAAGGCCAAGCGGGCCTCCGCCTGGATGCGCAGGCGCTCTGACTCCTCCCGCGCTGCTACCGCCTCCTCTTCCGTCACCAGGGTGGCGTCCACCAACTCGAAGGAATCCGTGCTGGCTTCCGAGCGAGGCAAGGTCGATACAAGGGAGGGGTGATGAAAACAAGAAGTTTTTCTCTTGGGCAATTGCCAGGAATCTTGAGCCAAAATGGCAGGCCATTTTGACTCATATTATTAACTTATAAAATGGCACCGCTACACTTCGCCATTAGAAACTTGTTTCTTGGTTTCGTTGTTTGTTTCTTTATTTCCTTGTTTTCCTTGTAGCTTCCTTTTGTTTTTATTTTGCTCCTGTTGTGGAGACCTCTTTTGAAATCTGCCTCCGCAAGCACTGCGACTCATGCAAGTGTGTGTGTGTGTGCGTTGAGCCCCAGACATCATGGATCAGCTTGGCCACCTCGGGTTTTGTAAACCGTGGCTTCATGCTGGTCACATTGTCAACCAGCCTCGTCATCTGTGCGGCCGATCACAGTTCTCCATTTGGGCACCATGCCTTTAAACTGCCTAGTTTTGTCGTCCTCGAGCAAGACATCACTGTAACCTAGTACGACACAGTTCTCTCTCGAGTACGTACTTCAGTCGCGCATTCGGAACAAATATCCAAGGCCAAAGCAGGTGACATCAACGAAGGCTGGATCATGATACTGCAGGGCCGCGTGAATGAAATATGAGACCTTAGCATCAAAAGGTATGTGTGCGAGCACAAGTCCCCGCAAAAGGATCCTTGTCCTTGCCCTCTCTGCCCTCAGTTTGTGACCGAATGAGAGTAGAAGTCCGGGGAGATGTACCCTACTCGAATGCCAGTGTGCGCTCTCGGTGCATCCCAGCTGAACACCTGCAACTCTAGCGTTGTTAACACCAGCCGTCATTCAACTACTAAACTGGTTAGAAACGGCATTCGATGCCTGGTTCACTCGGCATTCGATGCCGCTGCCCCAGCTTCGATGAGCCTTCACAACAGCTAACTTCGCCAAAAGCAGCTCAACAAGAATCCTCCATGCCTGCGAGTCTGCATTTCAATGGTTCATGGCAAGTGGGGGCTGCCTCAAAGACTTCCTCAGCTGACCGCTCCGACTGGTAATTCAGGGTCATCAGCCGGTTTGAGCCGGCATGGCGGCTCCTGGCGAAGTGGACGAGCACCGTCCAGGGACTCAAGTTGATGGGTGCAAAGGCTGAATGGCTGGCAAACTGGACATGGATGAATACAGGCGGCTGGTGGCTGGTTGACGACAGACTTCATCCTAAACCGGCATGCACAGAATGGTTCGTTACATCAGGATCCCAACCAATATTGCCAAATCGAAGAAGGGATCGTAACTGAATCCTTGGTTTCGGATGTGTTTGGTTTCCTGCGTTTTGTTAGCTGGAGCAAGATCTTGGTTTTCGAAACCTGCCGGGCGCACTCTGGCTCCAAACCTTGCAAGGCATCAGCACTCGAGCATGTTGATCAGTGCAATGGTCATCATACTGGTTTGCGTCTCTCCAAGCTTGGCACTAATGCAAATGTCTAGATTCTCGAGGCAAGCATCAACATCCTTGGAATGCGGCAACATTCCGTACGTACTCACTCCACCGCATGGGATTGAAATGCACTAAATTTCGCTGGGTGCAAACTTTGCTGCCGGAAAACGCACTGGTCGCGGAGGAGGAGGGCAAGATTGTTGTATGCCTCCAATGGCAGGCTGGTCAAAGATCACGTTCAACCATGGCCTGGCCTCTGCATCTTGCCTATTTGACTCAATTGCAATCTTGGTAAGGCGGATGGCATCAGCCTGACTGCACAGCAGTCGGGGTCAACGCCGCTGAAATATATCTTGCATTTGCGTACCATCCGACCCATTGACCCATAGATTGCTCCCAAGTTCTTGTTGGCCAGATTCATCTTGCTGTCGACCTGCGGGATATACCATATCCGTTGGGAGATTGAAATACTACCGGTTGTTCCGTGTCCTCAGCTTCACTCGCAGAAAGCGCCTCCAAAGCACTTTCGAAGCACTTCATTGCAGCTTCAACATTTCCCAGCCGCCTGGCAAACAATCATATGGAATACCGCTCTTCATGGCCTAAAACAATGGCGGACAGAGTATGAAAAAAGTGATACTGAGACAATCAGCAGGAAAAACATGAAGCGCCTGTGGATCACGCCCAAGTTGTTGTGGGCATTCACGTTTCTTGAATCAAAATGAAGGGCCAACTCGTAGTTGACCTGCGAGACTGCTTACAGGCCCAGTCACAGGCCCAGTCCCTCAAGCACAAGGCTGGATATGACCTTTTAACAAACGAAACAGGGTCCTGTCAATTTGCGAGAAGAAAGGAGCCAACGAACAAGCAGAAAGGGCAACCAATGCTGCAATTCAGGCTCTTCTAGGTAGAGCACCTTGGCTCGATCGTATTTCTCCCTCTCGGCATAGAGAACACCAAGATTGAAGTAAATGTCCGGATTCCTTGCGGCTTGAAAGCTGAAAGCTGCTGTCAGCAAAATGTCGACAGCCAGGCTTGAGTATCGCTCTATCAAGCTGCAGGCAAGCACTTGCAAGAGTGCAGATGCCCAAGCCCCTCGTGTGCTTTCAAGTGCGTACCATCAGTGTTCCAGTTGCAGGATGCTCCTGCCCCTCTCTCCACATGACACGCAAGTCAGCTCACCACACTGGCGGATGGTGCTAAGGACTTAAAAGCTGAGCGCGGATCCGGGAGTTGAAGGTTAGGCCCTGCTTCAGGACTTTCCCTGCCTCTTTCAGCTCCTCCCACCAAAGAGGAATCAAGTTTCAGGTGTTGTCATAGCTGCAATGCTGTTGTGGCGATGGTCGTGATTATCTGTTCAGGAATCTTAATGATTGCAACATCAGCGGCAGTTGATGACTACCCCAGCCAGCCAGAACCCTGCGTAAGACTGTGTTCACGCACGCAAGCAAGAGACCATTTGTGGTTCGAAGAAAAATGACAATTAATTCTGCGTGTCAGGAACAGGACTGTCAATGTCCGTGACATGGCTTCCCAATCAGAGATCTGATTATCTTGCGGGAAATGACCCCAAGCACTGCACGCAGCTTACAAAAAGAACACCTCCGCACAAATCGGCAAAAACTGTCCTTGCACTGAAGATGCCGGCAGCCCAGTTGCAACATGGAGATGGCCATGTTCTCCCGGGTCTTACTGCAATTTGGATTCACCTGCAGTGAAGAATCGTGCCTTGCCATTTGCTCTTGCCATTGAATGCTCGATCGTGGCTGATTAATTATTCTAAGCAATCGTTTTGAGCGACACGGAGCTAACCGGATCGCGCAAGAAAACCGGAAACCCGAGAAAACCAAGAAAACCGGAAAACCGAGAAAACTGGCAAACCGAGAAAACAGGAAAAGCGAGAAAACGAGATCATCGGAAAACCGAGAAAGCCGAGAAAACCGAGAAAACCAGAAACCAGACAGCTCCGTTGCTGGCTCTCAAGGCTTTTGACTTTGTTCTTGAAGCTTGCGCCTTTTCACCTTTCTCCCATGCTGGCGTTTCACGGTTTTTGCGCTTTCGTGGCTTTCGCCTGGTTGTCGCGTTTTCGTGGTTTTCGCGGGTTTCGCTTTTTATATATATATATATATAAATATTATTATTTTTCCGGTGTTCGCAGTTTTCACGGTTTTCCTGTTTTCACGGTTTTCGCGGTTTTGCCGTTTTTGTGGTTCTCGTGTTTTCTGGTTTTCGTGTTTTCATGGTTTTCGCATTTTTGCGGTTTTCGTGGTTTTCGTGGTTTTCTGGTTTTCGCGTTTTCGTGTTTTTTGCGGTTCTCATGGCTTTCGCGGTTTCGCGTTTTTCGCGCTTTTCGTGGTTTCGCGGTTTTCGCGCTTTGCGGTTTTCGTGTTTTTGCGATGCTCACGGGTGTTCGCTGCAAGTTTCCGTTGTTAGCCTTGTGTTTTGAGCCCCAGCGGTCATAGAAATAAGATAGGTAGGTAGGTAGATAGATAGATAGATAAATTAGATTAGATTAGATTAGATTAGATTAGAGAGATAGATAGATAAATCGATAGATACATAGCATGGGAGAAGATAGGATAAGATAGGATAAGACAAAATAAGATAGGATACGACGGGACAAGATGGAATAAGATAGGTTCAAATAAGGACAATGTGTGATGAGATAAGATAAGGTAGGCAAGATAGATAAGGTAGATAGTATAGACATGATAGATATGATAGGTATGATAGTCAAGGTAGATAAGGCATATAAGATAGATCATGTAGATAAGATGGAACAAGATAGTGAGATAGATACGATGCGACAGATAGGACAAATAGGAAAGATAGGATAGATATGATAGACATGATAGGTAGGTGTCTAGGTAGATAGATAGATAGATAAATGGATATGTAGATAGATACATAGGATAAGATAGATAGATAGACACATAGGATACGGTAGGATATGCTAGAATAAGTCGGGAGAATATATGGAAAGATAGCATAAGACATGATAAGACAGCATAAGGCAGGATAGGATAGGATGAAAAAAGGCTAACATATGATTATACATATATGTATATATATTGACGTGGATAAATAGATAGAGAGGTAAACTATATGTTTATACATAGGATAAGATACGCTACAACAGGACAATATAGGATAAGACACGGTAAGATAGGCCAACATGGGGTAAGGTAGGACAAGCTAGAACAAGACATGATAAGACAACATATTATAGAATAATAAACGCTAAGGAAGCTAAGACAGGATACTATAGAGGTAGGTAAGGTAGACAAGGTAGATAAGGTAAATTGGATAGACATGATAGATAAGGTAGACAAGGTAGATAAGACATACGATACATGAAATAGATATGCTAGAAACGATACAGAAGCTACACACGATGAGATAAATAGGAAAGCTGGAGAAAGCAGGATACTTGGAATAGGTAGGCAGATAGAATAGGTCGGTAGATAGATAGATAGATAGATAGATAGACAAATAGGATCAGATAAGGTGATCTGAGATAAGATATGATAAGATAGGGTAAGACAGGATAAGATAGAGTACGACGGGATAAGATACGATAAACCAGGATAAGAGAAGTTAAGACAGGTTCATACAGGATAGTATATTGTAAGAAAAGACAAGGTAGGTAATGTAGATAGGTAGATACAATCGATGCGATACATAAGATAGATCAGATCGATAAGATATAATAAGATAAATGCGATAGGTAGGATGGCATGGATGGGAGGTAGGTGGGTGGGTAGGTGGGTAGGTTGGAAGATAGATCGATAGATAGATACATAGGAACAGATAGGATAAGGTAGGAACATATAGCAACATACAAGATAAGGCAGGATAACATGGGATCGGCTAGGATAAGAGAGGATAGGACGGGATAAGACAGGATAAGATAGGATAGTAAGGCTAATACAGGATAAGATAGAATACGATAGGAGAAGGTAGGATACGATAGGAAAATAGGAGTAGATGGGATAAGACAGGATGAGAGTAGAATAAGACAGGATAAGACAGAGAGATAGGTAGATATATAGACAAATAGATCGATCGATACATAGGATAGATAGGCTAAGACAGGATAAGACACGGTAAGATAGCGATAGATAGGAGCAAATAGGATAATGCAGGACAAGCTAGGATACGATAGGAAATAAAATAGGCTAAGATAGCATAAGACAAGATAATCTATGATAAGATAAGATAAGATAAGGTAAGATAAATAAGGAAAATAGATATGATATGATAGACAAGGTAGACAAGACGTATGATATTTATCAGATAGATCAGATGGACAATCTAGGTAAAATGCAATGAGTTAAAAAGGACAGGTATGAACGATTTATAGATATGATATCTAGATAGGATAGATAGAATAGATACGGTCAATAGATAGATAGAGATAGATAGATCGATAGATAGGTAGATAGGTAGATAGATAGATACATAGATGGACATAAAAAGATAGATAGATAGATAGATAGATAGATAGATAGATAGATAGATAGAGATAGATAGAGATTGGTAGATATAGATAGAGATAGAGATAGAGGTAGATAAATAGACAGATTGATAGATCAATAAATAGATAAATAGATCGATAGTTGGATAGAGTTAGATAGATAGATAAATAGATAGACAGATAATTAGATAGATAAATGGATAGACAGAATATGGGATGAGTTTGCCACCTTTTCAAAGGGTTACGTCGCGCGAAAGTTGGCATTTGCACGGTTTTCACCGCTTTCGTGGGTGTCGTGTGTTCACAGTTTTCGCGGTTTTCGCGTGTTTTGCCGTTTTCGCGGTTTTCTCGCTTTTTGCCGTTTTCGTGGTTTTCGTGGTTTTCGCCGTTTTCGCGGTTTTCGCGGTTTTCGCGTGTTTTGCCGTTTTCGCAGTTTTCTCGTTTTTTGCCGTTTTCATGGTTTTGGTGGTGTTCGCGGTGTTCGCGTGTTTGGTCGTTTTCGTGGTTTTCGCGGTTTTCGCGTTTTCGTGGTTTTCGCGGTGTTCGCGTTTTCGCGTTTCGGTGGCAAAATCCGCTTAGCGCACGTCATGAAAAAAATCGCACAGTAATTATCGCCCCTTCATTGTCATGTCCTTGATTCCTCTAACCTGTTCGTCTTCTCTGATGCTTCTCTTGATTGTCTTCCTCTGTTTTGTTTGTTTCCTGTCTCCTTGTCTCCTTCTCGTTTTGCTCGCTCTGGTGCTGCCTTGCCTTCAGGGCCATCGCGTAAGCTTCAATGGCATGCTCCCACTCTCCAAGCTCCCTGCACATGCGCGCGGGCATCACAACGTCCCCAAGCAAAGCATGAGAAAAGCAGCAGGAAAGCATCAAGCAAGTCGCCTGCAAGCCACGCCCAGATTGTTCAATGCCTCCAAATACCTGCCAATTCAAGCAAATGCTGGAGGTCTTGTGTGAAACAGCAAAAAGTGGCGCACCCGGGGTGCAGCTGCACGGCTTTCCTGTACATCTCTTTGGCCTTTGTGCAGTCATGAACCTGGCAAAATACGAGACGGGAAAAATATATATATATACATACGATAGGGCCGGGAAAATCATGTCTGGCTGGGGCTCAAAGACTCACAGCCTCGGAGTAGTACACGCCGAGCTGGAAATAGGCGGGGGCATATGAGTCACAGGCCTGAAAGAGACTAGCAGCTTCACACTTGACAAGGGGGAACCACTGCAATCTGTTCAAATGACAAAAAGTTGACGGCCTGAATGGCTTCGTGAACAAGTTGAAGATCAGCGTGACCTGCTGCCTGCCCGTGGCCACTGCAGCTTCTTGAATTCTGTCTGGCCCGCCTTCAGTTTGATCGCATGCTCCGTGAGACATCTGGCAAGCTCGAACCGGAGTTCCTCGAGGAAATATCTTTGCACTCATAGGCTTTGCTAATGATCCACTAAGCTATCAGCCATAGAAGATTCTAGAATCAAAGCCTGACTTGCAAGCAATAGCATCATGCAGCGTGTGATTCCAGGTGCCTCTCGCAATGAGATAATGGCATCAGGCCAGTGTTGCTGCTTTGCCAGCAGCAGCGCCTCAGCTGCAGCTCCAACACTGGTGCACGTCTGCGTCTTGTCGCCTTGCTTCGCTGGGCTGCGATGCACTGCGCATCCAAACGGAGAGCAGCCTGGGACAACATTTGCCTCCCATGGCCCATGTTAAGGACCACAAGCTCGGCCTCGTAGCTAGCCAGCGCGGCATCAAACTTTTCCAAATGCATCAAGCACTGACCTCTCCTGGGCGGGACTCATTGATCACCCCAACAAAAAAAAACACTAGGCCCCTCCAAGCCCCCACTTGGCAGCCCCACCCAAGGTGTAGATCGGCACGATTCGGTTCTAAATGAAGTGCCTGACTCGGTGAAAGGACCCTTGAGACAATTCAACTCATGTCTGCCGTGGCCTGATCTACAAGCGGCAGTGCTTCTGCATACCTCAACTGCGCAGTGCAGCCCCCTGACTCGTTGCTTCGACCTTCTTCGGTCCTATCCCTCACCGGTCCCTCACCCAAAACAGTGTGCCTCGCGCGAGATGCGAAAAAGTCTGCTCTGCGGGTCAGCTGCTGAACCTGACAACGAGCTGTCTCAATCATCTCGGCTTGATTTTCAAATGCACCTCATGGCCTGTGCTACTTGCTTCTTATACAGCAAGTCACCAAAAACAAACAGCCACAGGATGTCCAAGTGATGCCGACAGCCACAGCTGCGGGAAACAAGTACAGAAAACAGGCCGGCAGAACTTTGCTGTCAAGCGATTCCATTCGTGGGCTTTTCGGTCCTTTGGAGCTGTCCCCGTACCTGGATGGCTGGGGCTTCGTAGGGCCAAAGCAGCACGATTAAGTGCACTGCCCTGCAAAAAGAGTCAAACTCCCTTTCCATGCCTGTCCCAAGCGATCAAATACGTGAGCTGCACTGCTTTGCAGGTTGGCATCACAAAGGGCCTAGTACGCACATTATTTGCCAAAGGGATCAATGCAGCTACGATTGCCTTGGGCAATGCGGGCTAAAAAAAGAACTCTTCGGCACCTCCTGGAACAATCAATGCAAACTCCTCCTCTAATATTGCTGCCCTGCGTACACATTGTAGTTCAACCTCGGTTGCCGCATGAAATGGAAACTGCCATAGGTAGTGTTGCTTGGCATCGGCATCTGCCAGCGGCTGCGCGCCCGAGGCTCTGGGAATTGCCAGTAGTCTGGTCGTCCAGTCGCACGTCCAAAGAACTCCATCCTGACACTTTCGGACGTCGAGGCTCGCCCGCTTGTTGACGTTGATCTTCTGGATGCTGCTGATCTACCGCGAGGCATGTCCCAAGCGCCGTGGAGATCAGGTTGCGACAGCACCTTTCCAACCATGTAGAAGTCTGAATTTCTTTGTGGCGGGGTCTTTTGAAAGCTCCGTCCGTAGCAATCTGCAGACACGCACTTTGCAGTATTTGCTGTGAATGCAGGATCACCTCCTGCACGCCTACCCAGGTTTACTTCAAGCGGCCTGTGCCCGGCACCACCAGCTGACCACATGCCCATTTAGTCTATCGAGATTGAACCAAAACGCTCTGGAACCATCAAGATCGTGCTGAAAGCATCCGTCCTACTGCGAGGTCGGCACCCTTTCGAATCGGCAGATTCGCGCAGGTGCTCAGCATCTTCCTGAATGAGCATCATGACGCACTCAAGAGCACGATTCATATGCACGTTGATGATCTTCTGGCCTGTGTTAATTCTTTTTGATGCTTCATTGGCAACCGCTTCCTCGGGAAGCACCAGTACGGATTGTGTGTTTGTGTGTGTGTGTTTGTGTGTGTATGTGTGTTTGTGTGCGCGCGCGTTTACGCACAGGATCTGTTGTGTCAGCATTGGCCCCGCTCCAGTCGGAAACTGTCCATATGGTTTTCCAGGTTCCAAATTGTGTGATGGTTTGGTTCTTTGGCATGGTTTGTGTGTCGTTTATCTTTTGAACTTGAGCCAAGAATTTGCAGCACGCGCAGGGTCAAACAAGGACAAACTGTTTGAGGAGCGTGCCTCGTCAGCACCGTTACGGAAAACCACCGTATTCAAATCAACAAAATCGCAAATGTTATTTTCGCAGTTCGCTACACATGTTTGCGTCAAAACTAGGGACCTTTGTTGAACAGTTCTATCGCAAAAATGATTTCAATGTAGATGTGGGGTCTCACGCATCAACACGGGCAACCAAGTCCAAGCCGTGTCAGTTACTAATATGTTGATTTCTATTGGCCACGCCAGAGTCAGACGTAAATGAATCCGAATGAGATGTTCCCCCGGAAAAATGTTCCGACGCAGCTTTGATACTGAACCAAGGCCATTCCAAGATGACTTTTCAACCATTGAATCCAGGCAACTGGACAATGGGATTGAACAAACCACAAAACAAATAACCAGTCCCCAATCCCGAAACACAGGAGTCCAGCAACCAACACACCCACAAGAAAGTAACATGGCGGAAAAAGAAGAGGCCCACGGCCGAGGAGGTCGATAAACCGCACGGAGTATCTTCCGCCGGGCACCCGACAGCCTGTCTTTTCCTGCCGATCCCATCGCTCGACATGCTCATCCAACGCATCCATACTGTTAAAAGCCTGTTGCACTGCTCCTAGCTTAAACACATACAACCCCAACAAAGCCGAACGACAAGGACGCACACCTTTTTGACGTTGCTTGGAAGGTCGCACAGTGACCAGGGCACGCGGCGCACCTGGTCACCGGGGGCGAGGTTTTCCCCCCTATCAAACTCAAAAGGCAAAACAAGCGCGTGCGAACGCGAGGTGTGGCAAGCGTGCCCACACCAAAATTACAGGACCGCGGGTCCTATGAAGCCAGGCCGGACCGCGGGTCGCGGCGACTGGCGTGAGGGACAGGGACAGCAGTCCGAGACCTGACCTAGGAAGTGCAGAGCGTCTGCAAACTTCCAGATCAGCTAAGCCTTGGCAATGCTTGGGAGGGCGAGTTTCAATCGAAACAAGGACAGCTAGTCCTTTGGTACGAGTTTAAATGCTAGGAGCAAAAAATGGCCGCAGCGCAAGAGATTCACAACAGGCCTAAAACACAAGGGAACAAAACACCCTAGGTTAAAGGCCTGTTGCACTGCTCCTAGCTTAAACACATACAACTCCAACAAAGCCGAACGACAAGGACGCACACCTTTTTGACGGGTTGCTTGGAAGGTCGCACAGTGACCAGGGCACAGGGCGCACCTGGTCACAGGGGGCGAGGTTTTCCCCTCCTTCAGCGCTTCCAACACAACCGCGCAAAAGGCAAGTTGCAACCAAGGAGCAAACAGTCCCCCCTCTGCAGGACGGAGTTGGCCTGCAAGGAGGAGAAGGCGCTCTCATCAACAAGCAGTGAAGCAACTGTGACAAAACTCACAGTGCTCTCTTTTGTGACTCGGTAGTCAGTCACGATCGGTGGCGGCGGCAGCCAGGTGTTCTGGTCGCCAAGGCGCGTCACAGGGCAGATCTCCAAAGGCCGGAACAGGGTCTGAAGGGCGATGATGAAATCTCGCAAGGCGATCTCATGAGTGGGCCACAAGGCGCGGATCCTTCCCTTGTGCACAAACAACATTCAATTTTCCCACTTTGCTGGGCTTTCTTTCTGCCATGGTAAGGCTGGCTGGGGTCCCGCCAGATACGGCTGTCTGCTGGCTCAGAGAGTCCCAGGGCTGGTAAGCAATGCGGGCAGCCACATAGGCGGAGGGCATTATTTTTTCAGCATGCCTTCCGGCACAGACAACTCGGCCACAGAGGCGGGCATCAACAAGTTGTTTAGTACCCTTGCAGCCTTAGTTCCAATGACCTCTGATTTGGCACTATCCACGCAGCCTGAGGACACACCCGGTGTCTTAATGGGAGCAACAAGCAAATTCAGGTGCGCCCTGACAAGCACAACCTTTTGCTTTTTGCCTTTCGAAAGAAACTCTACCATTACAAGTGGAGCCCAGAGCCAGTGGGTGGAAGTTTCTAAAGCGAGAAAACTGCCTGCAGGGCGAGCTTGCCTTGTTGTCTTTGGTTGCGCCCTTTCTTTGTCTCTTTCTTTTTCTTTCTGACGTGTTTTCTTTATGTTTCTCCTTTTTACTCTTCTTTTTTTTCTTTGTTTCTGTCTTACTTTTCTTCTTTCGTTCTCCCTTTCTTTCTTGCGCGCTTTCTTTATGTGTCTTCTTTTCCCTTTGTATCAAGCTATCTATCTGCACTGTCCCTTTCTCTTTCTTTTTCTCTCTCTATCTCTTCTTTCTTTCGTTCTTTTCCTTATTTGTTTACTTCTTTCTTTCTTTCTTTCTTTCTTTCTTTCTTTCTTTCTTTCTTTCTTTCTTTCTTTCTTTTCTTTTCTGTTATTTTCTTTTCTTTTCTTTTTTTTTTTTTTGTTCTTTTGTTTTCTTTTCTTTTTTCTCTTCTTTTGTTTTCTTTTCTTTTCGTTTCGTTTCTTTCCTTTTCGTTTTTTTCTTTTCTTTTCTTTTTTCTTTCTCTCTTTCTCTCTCTCTCTTTCTTTCTTTCATTATTTCTTTCTTTCTTTTCTTTCTTTTCTTTCTTTCTTTCTTTCTTTCTTTCTTGCTATCTTTCTTCCTCTCTCTCTCTCTCTTTCTCTCTTCCTCTCTTACTTTCTTTCTTGCTTTCTATCTGGCTATCTATCTGCACTTTCCCTTTCTCTTTCCTCTCTCTGTCTCTTGGTTTCTTTCTGAATTCTTTCTTTATTTCTTTCTGTCTTTCTTTCTCACTTACTTTCTTTCCTTCTAGCTAGCGACCTGCGCTTTCTCTTTCTCTTTCTCTCTCTATCTCTTGATTTCTTTCTGTGTTTCTTTCTTCGTTTCTTGCTGTATTTGTTTCTGTCTTTCTCTCTCTCTCTCTCTCTCCTCTCTTTCTTTCTTTCTATCTTCCTTTCTTTCTGTCTTTCTTTCTATCTTCCTTTCTTTCTGTCTTTCTGTCTTTCTTTCTTTCCTTCTTACTTTCTTTCTATCTATCTGCGCCTCCTCTTTCTCTTTCTCTCTCTCTCTCTCTCTCTCCCTCTCTCTCTCTCTCTCTCTCTCTCTCTCTCTCTCTCTCTCTCTCTCTCTCTCTCTCTCTCTCTCTCTTTCTTTCTTTCTTTCTTTCTTTCTTTCTTTCTTTCTTTCTTTCTTTCTTTCTTTCTTTCTTTCTTTCTTTCGTGCTTTCTTTCTATCTATCTATCCATCTATCTATCTGCGCCTGGCCTTGCGAAAGCGCTGCGCCTGCCACGAAATCTGTGCTTGGCCTTGCGAAAGCGCTGCGCCTGCCAAGGCATCTGCGCCTGGCCTTGCAAAAGCGCTGCGCCTGCCAAGAAATCTGCGCTCGACCTTGCGAAAGCGCTGCGCCTGCAAAGCGATTTACACCTTCGTCTCTGTCTTTCTCCCGAAAGCATCGCGAAGTGTTCTTCCGCGCGGAGCTCTCGGACCAACTTGCATAGTCACTTGCGCAGTCTCAAACACATAGAGCCAAGCGCCTGGAGCCAAGTCCAGAGAGCCGTGTGTAGGGCCAACTCATAAACCAACTCCATAGGGCCGAGTGCACCGAGCCGAGTGCGTAGAGCTGAGCGCATAGAGCCAAGCGCGTGGAGCCAATAGAGCCGTGCATAGAGGCAAGCGCATAGAGCCAGGCGCATAGAGCCAAGTGCGTAGAGCCAAGAGCGTAGCATAGAGCCGGCTGCACACAGAGCCAAGTTTTTCCTGGTGCCCTTAAGCAGCTTGGGTCTCTCAAAACACTTAACAAAGGAACTCTGGGCGCAAGCACTCCTTTTCAGCACACGGGGTAGAGCATCAAAGGAAAGGTCCTTCTCAGAAAGAGGGGACCCCTAAAAGGAGAAAAGTGTTAACACCCGGAAGGAGGGGGTTTTGAAGAAGGCAAGCGCCCCGCCCGAACCGAGACTGAAAGGTAAGCCACTTGGTGTGGCAGGCGTAGCCACTCACTCCTCCAACCTGGGTGGGTGGGTGGGAGAAAATCCAAGGCCCTGAAATTGGAAGGAAAGGAAAGGTTTGAGCCTCAAGCTGAAACTCAACAGTTAGCGCCCCATGTCGAGAACTCGCACGAATTTCTGTAAACTGAGTGCTCGACCGTGTGTAGTGACCTGAGGCGGCACAGGCGGACAGAAATGGAAAACAAATACATGTATGAAGAAAGGCATGATTGGCAAACCACTGCGCAAGACACGCATGGGAAATGAAACGGCGCATCAGCAAGCAATTTTACAGCTGCAGCTCGCTCCAAAGATTGTTCCAAACGGTTGGTGTAACGTGGGACTTCTGGGATTTCAAGACAAGTAACTGAGACTCGTCGCCTCGACTGGGGGCGTCGGCAACATTCACCTCGGTAGGGGCCCGGTGGATCCACGCATCAAATGTCATCCGTTGCTCAAGGCATAGGAAATGCTGGACAAGCTGGTCGGCCGTATGGTTGCCGCAGGACATGCAAACGAGGGAGCGAAGGGCAGCTTCGTTGTCCACATGAAAGAAAATGGCCGTGCCTGAGTGCAGGTCTGGCCAGAGGTGAAGTGCCATCAAAATGGGAAGGGTCTGAGATCCAAAGGTTGCAAGAGCAAAAGAAAAAGTCCACAAGGACTCCTCCTATGGAGGGCTTGGAAGGCACCATCTGTGAAAACATGCCAAACGAGGCGGTCTTTGCTGCTGATTGCTCTAGGCATTCAATAGACAAGGGACTGCAAACAGCTCCAAAATCTTCACAAGCGATGAAGGGGCTCGAGAGCCCGGTGCCAGGGCAGAAAGCTCAGGCAAAGAGGGGGGACATGATCAAGACCCCCAAGGCCGACTCGCGGCTGGGCGGGGGAGACGGCAGGATGACGAAGGTGCAGGAGATGAAGCAATTTTGCGGCGGAACCCCGTTTTTCGGGGTTATCTTGGAAAATTTGAGCACCTTCAACGATTCTCCGCACCCCGCAGTCGTTGTGGACCTCTTAGCCTTCGATGCTTGGGCGGCTGGGTACGCTGTCGGACAGCTGGCCAAAGGTTTCTCGCGACAAACATTGGCATGTTTTTGGGTGGGGTGGCATCAGCACAAAACATACTATCTATTTCTCAAGGCGCGGACAAAATGAGAAGGAGTTTTTGCTGCTTGAAACCATTTGAGCTCTTGCAAGGTAAGAAAATCGCTGTTGCATCTATCTGCCACTCACTCATCGAGTCCCAATTCTGCAGCAGTTTGGTGTCCCAGAAGATCTTTCAGCTTGCCCGCGCAGGGGAGCTGAAGTTGCCTTGGACCAGCTGAAGGAGTCAGGGAACTTCAACGCCTCCATGCCCCAGTACGCCGTCTGCCTTGGGCTTCCAAACGGCGCACTGGTAGTGCGGCAGTCCATCATTCCCTGAGCATCGGATATTGATTACAATCAATCTTTTGATTATCAGATTGATTCCATACAAAAATCAATTTCCACAGATTGATTTTGGGGAAAATGAAATCAATCTAAAAAAAGCAAAGTTTGCAGCTCATATTCAATACAAAAATGCATACTTTTAGACCTGCAAAATCAATCTATAAATCAATATCAAAATCAAAAAAATCAATCTGCAAATCAATACAAGTCATGCTTTTTCAGTATTTGCTGATGGTCCAGCAAAAGATTTGCCTTGCCACTTTGTGGTGAAACTACCCTTTTTCAAAGGTGCCCTTTTTCAAAGGTTTCCCTTTTGCAAGGTCAGAATAGCCTTTCAGTTTCTTTGAAATTGTCCCTTGTCAGCAAAAGAGACAGAAGAATCTTATATTTGGGTGCCATTTTGGCAGAGAGCCTGGTGCTTCTGACCCCACTTGATGAGGAAAATGTCAGCAAGCTGACTTTCCCAACAAAATCCTCATTGGAAAAGCACCAGTGTGCTTTGATGTTGAGATACTGTGAGTTATAAAGGAGATGAAGCATGCTGTGATGCTTATATACTATGTGAAATAGTTTTTTGTTTTCTTCCTTGGCCCATGCATTAAGCGCGGCATAAGTGTCCCAAAACCCTTTTGCAAGGTTCCATGCTGATTCCCATTCTGATTTGGTAAGGAACACATCAGCTTGATCATACACCAACACAAGCTGGTGCAAAGATTCCATAGCTTCTAAGATGCAGCATTCAAGCCACACATCTGTGCTCAGCAGGGACCTGCAAACTACCAGCATTGCTGGCAGTAGGTGCTTTGTTTCAGAGCCCTTGGCATTCAAACTGGGGTATGCAGTGTGGGGTTCTTTTGGGTTTGTAAACATGCTCAATTTGAGGTTTGTGAGTCTGGTGGGGGAGTTCAAGTCTTTGTAAACCTTTTGCAAGGCTTCCCACACCACCCCCAGCCTTTCCCAAGGCTTTTTGTGTTGCTTGCCATGCCCATCCTCCAACAAAGAAAATGCAAAACTGATCCTAACAAATGAGAATGAACTCCATGCACAAATAAGATGTGCAATGCATCTCCCCTCACAAATTTTGAAGTCAGTCCTGGCAGGGAATGAAAGAGCAGGTGATTGCTAGAAGGGTTTTCAGCTGCTGCTTTGTTGTTGACAAACACAAACTCTTGTTTGTCAACCTCTATAGTCTTGTACCATTTTCCAATGGTTGTGTTAGCCAGCTTAGCGTCGCATTCCCAGCAATTGCTGGCAGACCCCCAATGAGGTAAATGCAGGGCATTTGCAAAGAACTCAGCATCACCCATAATACACCAAACCACACATTTGAAGCCACCACACAGCTGCTGCCCCCTTTTTGAATAAAATGGTGAACCCTTTTGCAAAGGTCTTCCATCCCAATCATGGGTGGGGTGGAGCCCCTTCAAAAGGGCACCCAAGCTCCAGCACACCACTTTCAAGATGTCATTCCATGTTGATTCAGATGTGCATGATTTGGGAAAGGCTGCTATCAAAAACTTTGATTCGAGTGAATTGAATAAAGTCATCAAAGCCCCCCAGCTCCAAATCATCAAGCTGTCTCTGCTAGCATATTCAGCACCATCACCATGCAGGAATATTGGTATGGTGAGCCTTTTCCACCCTTTGGTTTTCATAGGATGGTTTTCCAGCCTGTCATCTTTTGTTGACTCAGCTTGGTTCCAAAATGCTTCCAAGTGTTCTGTTGGGAATATATTCTCAAAGTTAGGCAAGGCCCCCATAGCCTGAGGAAGGAAGACAGCTGCCTCCTCAATCCCCTTTTTCAAGGACTTGGGGTCGATGCACTGTACAGGCACCTCTGTTGCAGAAGGCACAATGCTGTCTTGGACAAACCTTGTCAGCAGATCCCTGTGGATGTTCCCTGGGTATTGCCCAAAGGAGCCGCACTTGGCTATGTCAGATAATTCATCATGCTGGCAGCCATCACAGCAGGCGCAATCTGCTAGCCACCTCACAGTGGTTGCACTGAGCTTTCCATGACTCCAAAGACTCAACAGTGCAGTTGCTAGCCTGCTGTGCTGGTCCCCTTTTTCAAAGGAAGCATTGTTATTCTGCTTACCCATAGCTTGCTCAAGCTTCCAACCTCTCAATCTTTTGGTCATGTTGTGAATCTTTTTAAACCACACCACCCCTTTTTCAAGGTGCCTTGTCCCTTTTACAAGGTGGAGCTGCCTCCCTTTTTGTAAGGTTCCTTGTCCCTTTTGCAAAGGTTTCTGCCTTGAGCCAGACTCATGGCTGCAGTAAGCCACAAATTTCAAACTCTTGGGGGTGGGGCAACACCAACCTTGTAAACCCTCAAGTTCCCCTATTTTTTAATGGGTGCTTGGCCAAGGGGCCCACACAAGGAACAAAACCAACCTTGTTAACTGGGAAGCAACCCCCCATGCAAGTTCCTTTGATTGTTTGGCGCCAAAGCAAATTTGTTGATCAAGGGGCCCAAACACAACCAACCAGGCTTCAGGGTTGGGTGGGGGGGTGGGGGAAATCTTGGAGGGTGGTGCTTGGGTGTGGGTCCCTGAATGTCAAAGCAAGCAAGAGGTTTTCCTTGCGAACATTGCGCAGCACTTGCAGCACTGTGGCTGCAAGGTGAGAAAGCGCATGCCAGGGCGCCCACCAAAATGTAATCCAAAACGCAATGGTTCCTTTTGTTGTTTGGGTGGTGTGATTCTCTTATTTTCAGGGTACCCGGCAAAATATGTATTTGCAATGGTTGGTTAGGCACCCCTGCATGAAAACCCCCTCCTACACTGAGATCATAGAGCCCCTTTTTCAAAGGATCCCCCTGTTTCAAAGGAGTGTGCCCTGCCCTTTTCCAAAGGCTCACCCTTGCCAAAGGGATGTGTGATGTTCAGCCTTTGGAGCTTCTGGATGTAGCTTTGTTGAGGATTTGCAGCACATCCTTTGTTTCATCCTTTGCGTTTTTCACTGCAGCTGCCACCTCCAGCATGATTTGTTTCATATCCTCTACACTGGCTTTGTTCCCTTTGTTCAAGGTTCTTCTCACCTTTCCCAACACCTCCCCCAACTCCATATGCACCTGCTGCTTGTCTTTCAAGCCTTGCTTGCTCATGTATGGGGACCCTTTTACATTTTCCAGGGCATCGCCAAAGTCTTCCAGGCAATTTGCACACATCTCTTTGGTTTTTTTAGCTTTTTCAAAGCTGCGGTCATTTGCTCTTCAGGTGGCAGGTCCTCCAAAGCCAGCACTTGGGGTTTGGGCTTATTTCCTTTCCTGCCCCCCTCCCCCCCTTTGCCTTTGCCAGTTCCTTTTTCAAGGCTGCTGCTTTTCCCTTGGCTAGCCAGGAACTGTTGCAAGTCCTTGTCAAAGAACTTTTGCCATTCCTCTTCTTCCTCCTGGTTCGGCTGGTACTCTTGGCTTTGCTGCCAGTGCTTACCCTGGGTCCCCTTTGACACCCTCAGGTAGTCTTTGTTATCACAATATTCCCAGACCCCCCAACTGTCAGTGCATTCTCTGGCAGTGACCCTGCCACTTTGAACATGTCTGTTGAGGGTTTCTTCTCCCCATTTGTCAAGGGCTTCTTTTTCACTCAGCCACTTCTCCCTTTTTGCAAGGGATTGCTCAACGCTTTTTGTTTCTGCCACATGGCAAAACTTTGGGGCATCCTGCCTCATCAAAAACAAGGCTGTCCTTAGCCCCTTCTCCTTTTTCCCTGCCTGATCAAACTCCTCTTTGGCTTCTTCATTTCCTTTTTTGGCAAGCCACTTGTGGTGCCTGTTCCACCCCCTTGTCTTTTCAGATGCTGTCATGGATTCTTGCAGGGACCTTGCAGCCTCAGATTCATCATCATACTTGTCAGCAATCTGGTCGACCTTTTCCTTTAAGGACAGCTGCCCCAATTTACCCAAATTCTTTGCATTTATCTTGGCTTTGGCCCCTTTGCTCAAGGGAGGTGCCTTTAAAATTGATTTGGGTGCTTTCTTTGGCTTTGGCTTTCCCTTTGTCAAGGGTGCTGACTTCATGACGGTGGTGGGTTTGTGCCTTTTGGCGCCCGTTGCCTTTGCCATGTTCTTCACTTTCTCAAGTGGGTCCCCTTTTTCCAATGGTGTTTGTTGTAGAATTATGTTTGGGCCTGAGCAGAAAATGCTGCAGAAAAAAATGCATGAAACCCATTAAGGGTGATGAAGGGTGATGAAGGGTGATGAAGGGTGATGAAGGGTGATGAAAGGTGATGAAAGGTGATGAAATACATGGTTTTATCACCCTTCATCACCCTTCATCACCCTTCATCACCCTTCATCACCCTTCATCACCCTTCATCACCCTTCATCATTTTTCAAGGCCCCTCAAAATGTTGCTCAAAAGATTGGAAACCAAACTGGTATGATTTGTTTGAATGAGTTTGGGGCCCAAACCATAAAGCACCAAGAGGTTTTGTTGGCAACCAGCCACATTTATGAAGATCCAACAGGATAGGAAAAACCAACCTCATGTGTGCAATCTCCTTTGCAAAAGGGAGTTTCCCAAAACGCACACCCCTTACCACCCTTGAAAAAGGGGGGTTCCCCAAAACACACACCCCTTACCACCCTTGCAAAAGGGGGGTTCCCAAAACACACACCCCTTACCACCCCAGCAGCCCAGCCCTCCAGCACCTTTTTTTCTGTTGCAAGCTCAACTCTGTGCAGACAGCCACTGCCCAAAAAACCAAACAGCTTAGCTTTGAGATACTGTGACACTTAACCTTCAACAACTGTAACAACTGTTATAAATAGGGCAGTGGTGCCTGCAGAACTACAAAAACATGCACCCCTTTCTCCAAGGGTTCCCCCTTGTTCAAAGGTCGAATTAGTTGGTGAGTCCCCTGTTTCTAGGGTGGTTGGCTGCAGGCTGGTCCCTATTTCTAGGGTTGTTTTTTCTTGCTCTTTTTCAAGAGTCCTGCAGGAATGCCTGAATTGCCTCCTGCAGGTTGCTGCAGACCTGGATGCCCTCAGCCTTTGCCCAGTTGTGCTTCTCTTTGAAGCATCTGATGGGGAAGGTCCTGAGGTTCAGCCAGGCTGCCTCCTGGCAAATGTCAGCCCCATCATCAAACAGGGCAGTGCATCCCAAATGCACTGCCCAGCTGCTCTTGCCCCATCTGCCTGTTCTTTCTCTGATGCAGAAGGCATTGCTGAGCTGGCCCCAGAAGGGCAAGCTCTGCAATGTCCTCATCACCTCCTTTTCCCTTTTTGCAAAGGCATAGCTGCACACAACCACCTCATGCCCCAAGCCAAGCAGCTCTTGAATGGCTTCAATGTGCTGGTCTGGGACGTAGCCATTGACTTCCAGCACATTGTGAAAGTCAATCATGACTTTGGTCTTGGGCTTTGAGGCAGGTGCAGCCCCCTTTTCAGGGGTGTTCTCCTCTTGGCTTGGCTCTCCCTTTGCCAGGATCTTGTTCTGGCTTGGTTTCCCCTTTTCAGAGGTTTTCTGGCTTGGCTCCTCTTGGCTTGCCAGGGTGTTCTGGCTTGGCTCCTCTTGGCTTTGGCCTGGCTTCCCCTTTTCAAGGGTTTTCTGTGGCTCCTCCTCTTGGCTTTGGGATGGCTTCCCCTTTTCAGGGGTTTCGTGGCTGGGTTCTTCCTTTACCTCTTTCCCCTGCTCCTGTGCATCCACCTTTTCAGGTGCTTTCTCTGGCTCCCCCCCCTTTTCAGAGGCTTTGGCTTCCTCTAGCACAGGCTCAAGTTGGCCCACCCCATAGTTGCTACTCAGGTGCCAGGCGTGCCTTTCCTTTTCCTTCTTGTGCCAAACCAATTTTTTTCTGGCAGGGCTGGATGACCTGGGCTCTGAGCTGGAGTTGTCCCAGTCCACAGACATGGGGCCTCCTCCTGCAGAGCTTCCAGAGCTTCGGCTGCTTGACCGCCTCCTTTGGCTCCTGCTCCTTTGGCTGCTTTTGCTTGAGGCCCTGCTTCCGCTCCTTTTTGGCTTGCAGCCTGCGTGCTGCCAGGTGTCACTTTGCCAAGTGTCATCTGTCCAGGTGTCACTTTGCCAAGTGTCAGCTGTCCAGGTGTCACTTTGCCAAGTGTCATCTTCCCAATCTTCCCAGGTGTCACTTTGCCAAGTGTTGCCTGTCCAGGCTTCACTTGGCCAAGTGTCACCTTCCCAGGTGTAACCCTCACTTTTGCAAGTGTTTTGCTGCCAGCTTTCCGGCTCTTCCCACTCTTCTTTCACCTTTTCAGGTGGTGGCTGTGGTTGCAGGTGGGCTCTTCTGGCTTGCCTGGCTTTGCTGGTTGTGCCCTGCCCACTGTTCCTGCCTGCTTTGTTGCCAAAGTCCCCTTTTTCAAGGGCGAGGTTTTTCCTCCACTCTTTCCATTCCCAACTCATCCACTCACCACTCATGGCCCTAGGTAGCTAGGCTTAAGCCAAAATGGCTGCAGACCCATGCATGCATACCGACCCCTTATAAGAAACACAGTTATTAGCAGCCCCACCCCCCATGCAAACAAAACATTGGCAAGACAACCATGTTTCATCTGCCTTTCTTAAGGGGGACCACCTGACCCTTGCAATTCTTGTTTTTTTGGGGGGGCCCCTTAGCTACCCTTGCAACCCTGGAGCTCGCAAACCAATTTTTCTCCTTTCCCAAAGTTCTTGCTAGGCTCTTGTGGCCAGCAGCGCCAACCCCTTGCAAAAGGGCATTCCCTTTTTCAAGGGCACTTTGTGCGCCCCTCCCCCTTTTCAAGGGTTCTCCTCCAGCCTCCCTTTTGTCAAGGGTGTACTGCACTTTTCAAGGGTACTTCTTCAGATTGGCTTTCCTTTTGTCACAGGTTAAGTGTTTTTTTATGCATCCCTTTTGCAAAGGTGCTTTTTGAAACAAGAGGGTTTTCCTCAAGGGTACTGCTTGCACAGCTTTGACCTCAAGGCCACAGCTTCTTCTTTTGACAGATTTTCTGCCAACATGGCTTCCTTGATTTTGTCAATGACCAGGGGGTACCTGTTGCTCCATGTTTTTGGGACTTCAACAACAAGCTTCAACTTTCCACCTTTTTCTTTTGTGCCTGTCAAGTAGCACCTTTCAGGTTTGGAGGCCATTGTTTTTCTTATGCTAAGCCAAGGCTTAGATTCTGAGCATGCAGGCGTCTTAGGGCTTTCCCCTGCCTTTTGCAAGGCTGCTGGCCTTTTGGCAGCTGCTGCCGGTTTTTTCAAACCTGTTTTCATAACTGAAGTGGCTGGCTTGTCCTGCTTCCAGCCCATGGCCCCCTTCAGATTTGGCAAATAGGCGATGGGCTTAGGGTTGCCAATAGCCTTTTTAAAGATCCTGGTTGGGGCTGCCTTCTGGGGAACCTCCTGCTTTGGTGGGCTTTCCAACATTTTTGGAAAGCCATCAGAGTCTACTGACACATCACTGATGTTTTTCTTTAATTTCTTCTTTGCTGTTGGCAAGGGCCCTTTGCTGCCACATGCTTGTTCAGGTTTCAGCTTGATCTTTGTTGCTGGCAATGGGCCTTTGCTGCCAGATGTGTTTTGCGCAGGCTCTCCTGCCTCATCACTGGCCTCATACTTTTTCCCTTTTGCAAGGATATTTTTTTGGTCATCCCCTTGTGAAAGGGAATCCTCTTTTGCAAGGGTGTCTGGGTGATCACTTTCTTTAAGCTGCACTTTTTCAAGGGTTGTCTTCAGCCATTGAAATTCCATGCTTGTCAAAGCACCACAGCAGCTTGGGTTAGTGCCATTCCTTGCAAGTTTCCTCACATGGGCTAACACAACCCCGACCCTTTCAGCCCTCAAGTTTGCCCACACACACCCATTAAATTTTGTTGTGTTCAGCTGTGGCTTAAGACTCAGTAGCTGTATCAGGCCATTTCTCAATGGTTGAGGGTGCAACTCACAGCTCGGTGCCAAGTCAAGCACATCATTTACAAAATGAAGGGCATTTACTAGCCCCCTGGGGTCAATACCACTGTTCCTGGACAAAGCTTCATAGCTTTTGAAATCTTTCATGATTTCTTCATGCTTGCTCAGCAGTTTCAGCAGGAGCCCTGCATCCACATATGGTTTGGAGAAATGCCTAGCTCCTCCCCTGCCTCCTTTTCCCATTCCCTTTTTCAAGGGCTTTAACACCCTGTTGCAAGGGGCTCTTTGGGTTGCTGTCCCTTTCAACGTACAAAGCCTTTAGCAAGTTGCCCCCTTTATTCAAAGGCTTCCCAGCAAACTGTAAGCCAAAATGCTGCAAATGTACTCACAGCAAAAAGTTCCCATGCAAAAAATCAATATGGAAATCAATATGGAAATCAATATGGAAATCAATATGGAAATCAAACAAATCAATCTGGAAATCAATATTAAAACCAATGCAAAACCACCCTTACAATCAATATGAGAATCAATATATAAATCAATCTGGAGAATCAAATTTTTCAATCCAGCAAATATTGAAAAAATCAATGTAATCAAACTATTCAAAATCAATATAAAAACCAGGAAGTTTATTGATTGTAATCAATATCCGACGCTCAGGGTTGACTTGTGGACAAACAAGCACGAGGACTACAAGTCGGCAACCCTGGCGGTCATTGCGCGCCACGACGCAGAATTTAGCAAGGAGTCCTTGAAGCGCGGATATGACGAGACCGGCGATGACGCTGCAGCGAACCAGCCTGCGGCGAAGAAGCTTTGTGTCCAGGAGCGAACGACCGTTGAGAACCTGACCAACGCGCACACCAGTAGGACTGGCGTATGCGTCGCTTGTTTATCTACTTCTTTTCTTACTTTGATTTTGTTCTTGGGGGGGGGGTGGCGAAGTGAGATTTTTTTGCGGGCTGCAACTTGCTGATGCGTGCAGGATAACGCTGGCTTGCGGGCAGTTTTCGCTGAGCTGGGCTCCGGACGCTCAAGCGCTACATGCGTTCAGCGACAAGCAGGTGACGGTGGCCTCGCTCACGGAATTGTTCGGGTTTGGAAGCGGCGACTTCGTGCAGAGCGGCGAAGCGGACGACGTGATGAGCGATGTGCGGGGCAAGCGGTGGGAGTTCAACTTGACTAACCCAGACTGCCTGGCCATCCTAGAGCCAGACCGCAAACTTCCTGACCACTTGCGCGGAGATGTTACTTATATGTATTTCCCTTGCCAGTTTCTCAGATTCCTTTCAAGTACTTTCTGCAACTGCAAAACAACACTCAGCTGTGATCTCATTTAGTAATTATGCAGTGCAAGTTATCACTGTTTCTTTCTGCAGGTCCTTCCTCTCCCTCAGATTTTGAGATCTCTGGAAAACAACGGCGAAGTGAACGTCAGTGTTATCCAGCACCATATGGACAAGAACGGCGACAACCTCCAGCTGACCGTGAAAGAGAAGACCTGCTTTGTGCTTGATGCGCCCAAAAACAAAAAGCAAAAGGCGCGGTTTGATGCGCTTCATTAACTCCTGGGGCATGTTTACTTTGAGGTGAACAAAACACTGTTCCAATCCGATGTTGTCCCCAAACTCGGGGATCGGGATGGCGAGTTTCAAACAATTACGCTGGCAAGAAACTCCAAGCAGGTGTCAACAAAGTGAGCCAGGAACCCGCGCAAGCATCATGGAAGTAGCCACAGAAGACGCACGCAGGGTTTGTGTTGGGGGCCTCGCAAGTGCTCTTCAAGCGGGCCTTCTACTAGTGCTGGACAAGACCTTTGTGGAAGGATCTTTGCAGGATCTGTGGATGGGGTCTCTTGATAGGATGTCTTGGCAAGATCTGCGCGCAGGTTTTGCGAGAGAACCCTGCAAGCTCTCTCTTCAGGATCTGTAGAGAGCATCTTCTACAAGATGCCTCAACATTCAACCTTGGCAGGTCCTGCGCAAGATCTGTGGAGTGGATCTCTACGCAGGACTCGCAAGATATTTGTGGAGGATCTTTGCAGGATCTCTGCGCAAGATCCTCTGGGTAGGATCTCTTTATAGGATACCCTCTACAAGTGCTCTGTTCAAGATCTGTAGGGAGCATCCTCTACAATGTACAAGATCTCTTGCAAGGAAGTCTTCGCAGGTCCCGCGCAAGACCTCGACCGTCTCAAGATTTTGCGCGGGAGGCCCTGCGCAGGATCTCTTCGCAAGATGTCTTGCTACGATCTCCCGGCCAGGATCCCTCAGAGGATCCTCTACGAGTAGGGAGCACTCTCTACAAGAGCAAAGCCTCTTTCTGCAGGCCCATCTCTTGTTGGCAAGATCTCTTACCAAGATTTGCGCACAGAATCCTATAGAGGGTCTGCGCGAGACCTCTTGAGAGGATCTTCGCTACGAAGGACCGTCGCAAAATTCCTGGGAGGGTCTCTGCAGGATCTTTGTAGGATCTCTGCGCAAGATGTCTGCGTAGGGTCTCTTGGCAAGATTTGCGCGCAGGATCTATGAGAGGATCATTTACACTTTCTCTGTTCAACTAGGAAAGCATCCTCTACAAAATCACTTGGAGGGACATCTTTCTAGGTCCTGCGCAAGAATTCTTTAAAGGATCCCTATGAAGGACTGGAGCAACATACCTTTGAGAGGATTTTTACTTTGGGAGGATTTTTACAGGATCTTTTTGCGCCAGATCTCTTGATAGGATCTCTTGGCAAGATCTGTGTGTCGGATCTCTGGGTGGGATGTTTTGGCAAGATTTCTGCGCAGGATCCATGAGAGGATCCTCTATTTAATATGGAAGTTCGCTGTTGGGCTCCACAAGATCTCTTGCAAGCAGGTTCTCTACTTCTACGTTTGTAATTTGCACCACGCCACAGCGAGAGTGAGCCGAGCAACCTAAACTCCCCAGAGGGTTCACTGTCTCGATGTTCAAAATTCGCGTCGCGCCACGACGAGAGCGATCCGAGCCACCCAAAGTGCGCAGAGGGTTCGCTTTCGATGTTCAATATTTGCACCGCGCAGATCCGACTCGCCCAAAGTGCGCAGAGGGTTCGCTTTCAGTTCAAAATTCGCACCGTGCTTCAGCGAAAGAGATCCGACCCACCCAAAGCGCGCAGAGGGCTCGCCTAAAGTGAGCAGAGGGTTCGTTTGGACGTTCAAAATTCGCACCGCGCCAGCTTTTTTGATGTTCAAAATTCGCATCGCTCCACAGTGACAGCGATCCAACGCACCTAAAGTCTGCAGACGGCTGATTTCGATGCCAAGAATTCGCACCGCTCCACAGCGATCGTCTGCATTCTGGCCGGAGAGCTGAGCCTCAAGGCCGGAGAGGCAGCGCAGATTTTGTGAGCGTTGCGAAAATCCTAGCAGTGTAGAAACCTGGCAAATCATTGAGCCTTGTGTCCTCACGAATTGTTGCAAAGCGGGCAGGAGTTGGCTGAAAATACAAAGTGGGTTTGATTGCCAATGCGTGCATTGGCTACCATCTTCGACATCGAGCCGGGCATGGCAAATAAAGTCTGAAAAAGCAGCCCTCTTGAGCGAGAACTGCAATGCGAAACATTGAGCACTTCCCAGTTGCTCCACTTGCTTCTTGATGCCTGTCAATTCATTCACTGCTCAAGATTTTGAGTTTTGCTAGGTCGTGTTTCCCTTCTTAGGATGCCCAGCTCATCCTCGCCATCGCCTCCCCCCCTGCAAGGGGCCGCAGGAAACGTGACCTGGGCAAAGGAGTTTTCCCTTGCCGACTACAGCGATGTCCTGAGCGCCACAGCTGCGGCATCTCAGGGCCAGGCCAGCTCAGAGCCAGCCAGGCCTCAGAGTCAGAAGAAGCCGGGGCTGCTTCAGCGGTGTGATCTCGAGCAATCAGGATCTTCATCCACAGAAAAAGCCCCAAAAGGCAAAGATGATGAAGCAAAGCCAAAACCCGGCCGGAAAAAGAGTAAGAAATTTGACGATGCGGAGATCGAGCCCTTAGGGAAAAAACGCAACGATGAAGACGATGAGGGCGACGACAACGCCCCGAACGATGATGGCAGCAAGAAGAAGGACAAGTCCAGGAAAGGCAAGAAAGCTGAGAAAAAAAACAAGAAAAAGTCTGCAAACAAGAAGTCCAAAGGCAAATCAAAGAAAGCAACTAGCTTTGAGGAGGCCCTTCTTGAGGCCGAACAAGCCGAATGGGACGCTCGCAAGCGCCAACAAGTTGACTCTAGCTCTGACTCTAGTTCTTCGACTGACGAGGCCAAGCTGAGTCTGAGATTCCCGCAGCGTAGGCTCCTCGAACGCCACATTGTCTTTCCTTTCCACAGGAGCGAGCTGCAGACAAGGGCGAGGTTTTCTCCCCAGACCAGGGCGAGGGGATTCCTTTGCACGCTCTTCACGCGCGAGCCAAGTTTTACTCAGACCTTTCCAACATCACCTGCGGGGCTTCACGTGACTCAAGTGAAGTAAGTTCCAACGGTTTGTCCCCGGGCCAGCACAGCGGAAATTGATGGACAAGTAGGCTCAAACAAGCCTCTTATTCCCGAAAGCTTAGCCAAGGGTTCTAGCTCAATAAAGCTAGCCTTGCCTCACAGCGCATCTCAACATAGCCTTCGCAGCAGCACATCTCCACATAGTCTTGCTTTACAACACATCCCAACAAAGCTTGGCTGCGCATCGCATCTCAACATAGCCTTGCTTCGCAGCGCATCTCAACAGAATCTTGCTTCACAGCACGTCTCTATACATGGCTTCGCTGCGTGTCGCATCACAACATAGCCTTGCTTCACAGCGCAGCTCAACATAGTCTTGCTTCGCGGCGCAACTCAACATAATTAGTCTTGCTTCGGAGCGCATCTCAACATAGCTTTGCTGCACATCGTGTCACAACATAGCCTTGCTTCACAGCATAACTCAACATAGTCTTGCCTCACTGTGCAACGCAACATAGCCTGGCTTCACAGCGCATCTCAACATAGCTTTGCTGCGCGTCGCATCACAACAAAAGTTTTGCTTCGCAGCGCAACTCAACATGGTCTTGCTTCACAGCACATCTCAGCATAGCTTTGCTTCACAGCGCAACTCAAGATAATCTGGATTCACAGCACATCTCAACATAGCTTTGCTGCACATCGCATCACAACAAAGTGTTGCTTCGCAGCGCAACTCAACATAGTCTGGCTTCACAGCACATCTCAGCATAGCTTTGCTTCACAGCACATCTCAATGTCGCCTTGCAGGGAATGTTTGTGCTCAAACTGTCGGAGGCATGTTCAAAGGCCTCTTTTCGCAAATGGCTGGGCGTGGGGCCTAACTTTCCAAGCTGGCGCACGGCAAAAACTAAAACAGTTTACCCTTTTTTGTCGAGACCCTTTTGGAAAGACTTTTGGAAAGACCCTTGATAAACCCCTTTTGGAAAGACCCTTTTGGAAAGACCCTTAATCAACTCCTTGCTGGAAAGACCCTTTTGGAAAGACCCTTTTGTGAACGACCCTTAATAAAGCCCCTTTTTGGAAAGTTCGTTTTTGGCAAGAGCTTTAATACACGCCCTTTGGCTTTGTGGAAAGACCCTTAACAAACCCATTTTTGGAAAGACCCGTTTGGGAAGACACTCTTGCTGTTTTTGGAAAAAGGCCCTTTCGCAAAGACCCTCTCGGCAAGATTCTTTTGGAAAGACCTTTTGGGCAGACCCTTTTGGGAAGACCCTTTTGGACAAACCCTTTAGCAAGGAACGCTTCGGGGAATCCATTCTGGAAAGCTTCTTTGGAAAGACTCTCTTAAAAGGACGAACTGTCTGGAAACAACGTTTTTGATTTCACTGAATTCTGGACTGCTTAAAACGGATTTAGACAGGATTCTTTAGGTTCAGCAGGATTTCAGGCTTTTAATTGCAGAAAGGTTTCGCCCTAAACCCAAACCTGCCCATTGCCCGTGGATGCGGCCAGGACGAAGAGGGTCGTGTCGCCGCTGAGGAAAAGCTCCTGACGCTGAGCGTTTGGGATAAGGACTGCTCGACTCGGCTGCAGGCAAAACACACCTGCGTTTAAGTTTTTGCTGCGCGAAGACACCCAGATGATCTGCCCAGATGGAGACTCAAATCGACGAAACGCAAGTCCTTCCGCTGGGCACCCAGTGAGCCAAGCTTCAACCTTTTTTGGTTCCTTCTTGTCAGGAGATGCTCGAATGGGTGCCTGGATGTCCTCTCTGACCTGGAGGAGCTTCATTTTGGGTGAGCATGCAGGGGGTAGCATGCGTCAACATGTGCACGAAAACCAGAGGGGCCAGGCTCCCTGGATTTGCCCCCTTCCACCTTCGTTCGGCAAAACCTTTCAGGTTGCCCTGCTAGAGCCTTACCAGCTTGTTTGCATGGATGGCCTTTGCTTCTAAAAGCGCAAGCCGGTGCCTGTTGCAGGCCTGAGTTTCCAAACAGTTCCCTTGCTGTTGCGTCTGCCATTGTGCTGCCAGGCGCCAAGGAGGAGCCGACGCACGCAAAGCCGAAAGTGGGCAAACCTACAGCGGCAAAGAGCAAGCCTGCAAAAAGAAAGAGCACCGCCGCAAGCGACAAGAGCAAGACTCCTAAGAGAAACGCTAAGAGCAACAGCAAAGCGACGACGAAAAAAGGCAAGAGCGAAGACAAGGCGGTCAAAATGGACAAGCACAACATCTACTCCCGAGCATACAGCAAAGTCCTGCGGCAGAGCCGGCACATTTCCCAGTCAAACGGGTTCCACGCGTGCTTTCCATCCATCCATCTATCCGCCTGACCAGGCCAAGATCGCAGCCCGCTTGGCAGGAAACGACGCTGTGGACCGCTGGGCCAAGTGATAGTTAGATTGGATGATTGAAAAATGCTTGAACCACATTTTCTTGTGTCATGGACTGGGAAATCAGCCATTTGATGCTTCATCCATTTTGAGGTTGCAGACCTGTTCCCCTTCCAGCTTTGCCCATGATTGCTGAGATTCGCAGGCCCAGCTTGTGGCTTGCGTAGCGCACGATTGGAGCCCTGGCCCACCCCAGCCAGGCCTTTGCCTTCGTGCTGGCGCGGATGGCTCTGCTTGGAGAAAATGAGCTTCCAAATTTTTTCGGCATAAAAAAGGAGTCCTTCCACTGGATCTTCTAAGTGAAGCCATTGGGCCAAGCGTGTCGCGGCCGCGCAGCTTGTGTCCTTTAAGCGGACCACAGCTCAAAAGAGCTTTCGGAAAAGCAGCTGCACCCTTTTAGAGACTCTTTGGGCAAGAGCTTGTCGGAAAGAAACGGGCGACGCTTCCTTAGATCAAAGGTCTGTCAAGCAACGGCCCCTTGGAAAGACCTTGTTTGGGAAACTCCTTCTGGAAGCCCCTTGGAAAGCCCCTTGTGGAAAGCGACGGCTCTTTTGCGAACACCCTTTGAAGAAACCTTTTCGGAATCCCTTTGAAGAAACAAGGAGTCCCAGGTGCTCTCTATATACATCTTCAGTTGTGCCCCTGGATTTATCCCGAGAATAGAAAACCAGGCCGAGTTTGGTGTGTAAGGAAGGATGCAAACAGCTCCCGCTTCGAGCAAGGCGCAGGTTTTTTTTCTGAACTTCCGGGTTGCGGACACTAGGAACCACGAGCAATGATTGGCTCAGCCCATGAGACAAGCATATGACTACTGGCAGGAGGATCCTTCGCAGTAAACACGCTGTTTTGAAGAAACCCTGAGGTTCCTTCGATTTCAAAAGCTCTGCAATCATTGGCTTTGCCCGCGAGACAAGCATATGACTACTGGCAGGAGCTTCCTTTGCAAGGAATCAAGCTCCAGATCGTGGCTTGAAGACAACCCTCTGGAGGATCCTCTGGAGAGACTTCCTTGTAGGTTTTAGGGTTTAACTATCTATACAAAGGTCAGTACTGACCTTGGGTAGTTTTGCCCAGGAATGCGATGAAGAAAGAATGAACGCGCGACAAAGCGTGTGGTGCGAGAGTCTCATGTTTTTTTGACACTGCTTGGAGCGCTCTCCACAGGCCGTGGGTGGGAAATATGGTTCGTTGATTTAAACAGCGCTGATGTGATGATAAGGGAATCCGGGAAGCCGCAAAGCCAGGGGAAGCCGGACGACAACAAGCTAAGCGCAAATACGCATCGCGCTCACAAAGCAGCACGCGTAAGCACTGCCACGAAGCACGTCTTGCGGCACACGCCCAAACTGAAAGTATCGGTTCTTTTTGGGCAGAGTACTGGTTAAGACGGTAGGCCCATCTGGGCAGCAGGTCTTCACCATCGACGCCATGCGGCTGCTGGTGGACCGGCACGCCCAGCGGCTGCAAGGAGTACAAGTGCCCGAGGCGCCCGCTTCACCAAGAAGGCCTCGTGGCAGCGCCATCGCGCCACCCAGCGCTATCAAGAGATAGCCGAGCGCGCTCGGAAAGTCCCGCTGTCCGGGCCCAAGAAGAGCTTGCTGCGGTACAGGGGCAAGGCCTCCGCAGAGCTTGCGCCCCTCACGTGCTACGCGGACCTCGAGGTCTACAGCACGCCCGCCCCGACGGTCCACATAGCGCAACAGCAGCCAGCGCCCGTCACGGCTTCTTCCTGCTACGTCGCCGTCGAGGAGCTGAGGCTGAGGCTCACGCACCACGAGCAGGACAGCGACAAGTCCCACGCCGTCCGCGCCATGCTGGACGACCTTCTCAAGCTGGCCGACCACTACCTCGCCCGAACTCGGCCCGTCAGCATGACTTGGCGGGAGGAGCTGGAGCACAGGGCCGCCACTCACTGCAGGGAGTGCCTCGCGTCCTTCAAGACCGTAGAGAAGAAGCCACCACTGCCACGGCACCGGGCAGTATCTCAGGGTGCTGCGCCACTCCTGCAACATCGCGGCCCAGACGCCAAGACCATCCCAGTGGTCTTTCACAACGGCGGCACTTTGCGCCAAAGCCAAATGCTGCACCCAAGGCCGCACCCAAGGCCAGGGCCGCGCCAGACAGCATGCTCTTTCCGCTGATGGCCTCGCTTCACCCCGAGCTGCAGCTGCGCACGCCAAGCGACTCTCCGCCTCAAAGACGGCCTCTCAAACAGCGGCGGACGCACTGCGACCGGGACTGCATCCTGCGCAAGCTGCCATGCCCTTCGAGCACTTCTGCGGCGCCGAGGCGTGGGAGATGCCTGCGGTGTGGGAGCAGCACTGCTACAACAGCGCGCTGGCTGGGAAAGCGGCGAGCGCAGAGGACCACCGGCTGGCCGTCAACACCGCCGACGTTGGTGGGAGACCTTCCGCAAGTTCCACGACTGCTACCTCCACACCGACGCCCTAGCCCTGGCGGACGTGATGGGGTTGCGGTAGCTCCTTCCAGTCGGGGCTTCACCCGATCCACTACGTCACGCTGCCCGGAGCCTGGGACGCCATGTGGCACTCGGTCCGCAAGACTTCCATTTGCCTCATCACCGACAAGCAGGCCTACAAGGACGTGCGGGCCTCTGTTATGGAAGGGCTGAGCTGCATCTTCCAGCCCTTCGCTCAAGCGAACAACTCCAAGCTGGGCGAAGGACTACAACCCCGTTCAAGACGGCGGGGAGCGTGGTTGCCAAGAAGGAACGGCTACGTGGACCCGGCCAAGTTCGAGCGGGCCGTGGGCAAGAGCAACGTGACGAACTTCAAGTTTTAGATGACTTGGAGGGGTTTGGCCTTTGTGAAGACGCTTAAGACAAACCGCAGCAAGGCCTGCATAAGCCCAAGTTGGCGCCCGCAGCAGCTCTTCAAGCTTATGATGGAGAAGGCCTACTGCCTCCACATAAGAAGGCTCTTTTCGAAGATAAGGCTGCTCCGCCCTCTTTGATGTGGCCGGCAAGTCCGGACCCCAAGAGGGACCTGAGCGCGCTCTCGGCAGCGGCGCGTGCCAGGCATTAAGGTGATGGGCCAGCTGGGCAAGCTCGGCGACAAGACATCAAGGGTTGCCCAAGAAGGCGGTAACCAGCGTCCGGCGTCTTGACTACAGGAAGGTGCTGGAGGCAAGCGCAGGGCGGCCTTTGCCAGCTTGCGCAGCCGCGCGCACAAGATCGCCGTGGAGACCGTTGAGAAGAAGTCCCTCTCGCCCTTCAACGACAAGGTCTACGGCCTTGACGCTCACAACTTGCGCCCGCTGGAACACCAGCTGCGGACGCTTACGCTCCGCCAGGCTCCGCGCTTACCTTGCGATGGGCTCCCGCCTCTTGCGGCTAGCTGCTTAAGATGACTTTCTTGGCGGCCTTCCAATGCGTGCAAGCATGGCTTCTGAAGAACGCTGCGTGGGTGGGCAAGAACACTTCCAGCCTTGCGGCCGCTCTAATGGCGCAGCGGCCGCCTTGCACGGCTGTCTGTACTACCGGCGTCTCATCTCTTAAGAAGAGCCACGGTTCATATCTGCGCTGCAAGCAAAAGCAACAAGATAATTCTCCGCTGGCGTGAAAGCTGGAGCGCAGCAGCATTGAAATTTTCCGCTGGCGGCTGGAGCGCGTTAAGGTTCTTAAGAAAGAATAAAGATCTTTGCAAGCGAAGGCGCGCGTTGATAAGCTTAGAAAGTATTTGGACAGGGCAAGGAAAACGCGCTAAAGAAAAAAAAGCCCGCCAAATGCTTGAATGGGCCCGGACAAGGACGCTCCCTGCCATGCGGCTGCTCTGATGGCCCAGCGGCTTTTCTCTCTCTTAGAGAGGATTTTCCAAATGGATTCTATTCTACCTGGAAGGCTTCTAGCACTTGTCCGTCCAGGAAACGACCTTGTTTTGCAAAGAATTCAAAGTCTAAAACGCTGCGCGCAGGCGTGTGGCTGCAAAATAATGACCCCTAGATATGCTTGCAATTTGGCTCCAGGTTGCATTTCAAGCAAGCCAACCTTTGCAGGGCTAAGAAAAAAAAAGGGGTCCAAAAAGGGGGTTCCGAAAAAAAGGGAAAAGGGGCTTCCTTTGGCAAAGCTTGACATCGCTTGAAATGCAACCTGGAGCCAAATTGCTGCGCGTATCTAGGGGTCATCCCCCCTTCGCCCCCCAAAGCTGACTCGCCCCCAACAACATCACACACAACTCCAAAGCTGACTCGCCCCCCTTCCCCCTTCGCACCCCCGCAACCTGCCTTGCCCCAAAAAAAGAAAGTAGACAACCACACAACTCCAAAGCTGACTCTCCTTCCTGGCAGAGCCCGCTTCCTGACAGAGCCCGCTTCCTGACAAAATTCCTTCCTGACAAAATTCCTGCCTGACCAAATTCCTGCCTGACAAAATCCCTTCCTGACAAAATTCCTTCCTGACAAAATCCCTTCCTGGCAAAATTCCTCCCTGACAAAATTCCTGCCTGACCAAATTCCTGCCTGACAAAATCCCTGCCTCGCAAAATTCCTGCCTCACAAAATCCCTGCCTGACAAAATTCCTTCCTGACAGAATCCTTCCTGACAGAGCACACTTCCTGACAGAGCACACTTCCTGACACGTGTCAAACAAGGTTGGGCAAGCCAAACGGAAGAAGCTGACTCGCCCCCGCCCCCAAAAAAAGAAAGTAGACAACACACACAACTCCAAAGCTGACTCGCCCCCGCCCCCCCAAAAAAAGAAAGCAGACAACAACAGCAACAGTTTCACACCCAACTCCAAAGCTGACTCGCCCCAATTCCCCTTCGAGCTGACTCGCCCCATTCCCCTTCGCCCTCCTGGAGCTGACTTGCCCCCATTCCCTTTGCCCCCCCGGAAGCTGACTCGCCCCGCAGAAGACAACACACACACACCCCGGAAGCTGACTCGCCTCCATTTCCCGCAGAAGACAACACACACACCCGGAAGCTGACTGGCCCCCCGCCCCCCCGAAAAAAGAAAGCAGACAACAACAGCAACATTTCACACCCAACTCCAAAGCTAACTCACATTCCCCCTTCGCTCCCCCGAAAGCTGACTCGCCTCCATTCCCCGCAGAAGAAGACAACAACACACACAACTCCAAAGCTGACTCACATCATTCCCCCTTCACAGCCCGGAAGCTGACTAGCCCCCGCCCCCCAAAAAAAAAGCAGACAACAACAACACCCAACTCCAAAGCTGGCCCCCCCCCCCAAGTTTTCCATATGGATTCTATTCTACCTAAAGGCTCCCAGCACTTGTCCGTCCACGACCTCAAGGGCAAGTAGCTTTGGAGGTGTTTTGTTGTCTACTTTCTTTTTTTGGGGGCGGGCGAGTCGCTTTGGAGTTGTGTGTGTTGTCTACTTTCTTTTTTTGGGGGCGGGGGCGAGCAGTTTGGAGTTGTGTGTGTTGTCTACTTTCCTTTTTTGGGGGGCGGAGAAAGTCAGCTTCTTCCGTTTGGCTTGCCCAACCTTGTTTGACACATGTCAGAAAGTGTGCGTCAGGAAGTGTGCTCTGTCAGGAAGGGATTTGGAAGGAATTTTGTCGGCAGGATTTTTGTCAGGCAGGGATTTTGTCAGGCAGAAATTTTGTCAGGCAGGAATTTTGTCAGGCAGGAATTTTGTCAGGAAGGATTTGTCAGAAGGGATTTTGTCAGAGAGAAATTTTGTCAGGAAGGAATTTGTCAGAAAGAAATTTTGTTAGAAAGGGATTTTGTCAGGCAGAAATTTTGTCAGGCAGGAATTTTTGTCAGGAAGGGATTTTGTCAGAAAGCGGGCTCTGTCAGAAAGCGGGCTCTGCCAGGAAGAGGCTCTGCCGAAAAGTGTGCTCTGCCAGAAGGGGAGAGTTGCGTGCGTTCTTTTGGGCGGGGGGCAAGTCAGCTTCCGGGGCGAAGAGGCAGGGCTCTCTCTTTCGGGCGTTTCCCATAGTTTTTTTGTCACACGCGCGCCTTGGGGCATTAAGCCATCGGTCACGAGAACGACTATACAATCATCGAAAGTGAGACGGGACGGGTGAGACCGAGAGGGACAAAGTGCTGGTGACATGAGCCAAACAAAGGAAAGGACCGAAAACACAACGCGGCAGAGCACGAAGCAACACAACACGGAACCAAACGAAAAACCTTTCCCCAGCCGAGCAGAACGGAAAGAGACGAGCCAACGCGGCAATTAAAAGGGAGAGCGTGGAACATAGTTCCAGAAGACACTGACTACACCGAGGAGCTAGGCTTGTGAAGCATGAGCACATTAAAAATGGGAACATGCGCGCTCCAGACCGCAGGGGGCACATTTGCGCATCGTCAACCCCCACACGTGGCCACACGGCTGGAGCAACGAGCGCAATGTTCCAAAAATTTGGCAAAGCAACACACGGAAGAAGAAGGCAAAAAGGGCCAAGCAAGGGCCAGCAAAAGGCGAGCATGCAGTAAATTAAATTGCGCACAGGCATCACCCGGAGCACAGAGGCAGAAAGAGGCCGTGCAACGAATTACCCTCTCACTGACATCCCAGGCAAGTGTGACGGGCGTCACAGGCCTGGCCATCAAGCATTGCACACAAGACAAGGGGTGAGCGTGCAACGCACCATCAAGTTTGCACTATATGCTACGCAATTTCCGCAGGGACAGCGATGGGAGCCAAGCGCTGAAGCATTTTTACAAGTGCGTAGGTACACCGTGGCAAAATGCACAAGCGGGAAGCAGAAGCCCAAGGAGATCTGGCAGTGCCAAATACATCAGAGGCATTCTGTCCCATTGCGTAGGCGTCACGTTCGCACCACTGACAGGGGAATCCCTGCCACAGTGTACGTGAGCATGGCAAACCCGACTAGGCACCATGTCTGTCGCAAGAGCGTACCTAGCGGAGATTCAAGCGCAGGTATGATGCCTATAGGCATGGAGATTAGTCACAGATTAGAGGGCGGCTCAAACTTAGGTGGGTGCATATTCATCGAGAAGCAAAAGCACCTGCCATAGGGCCACCTGAGGCACACATCTTTCCAGGAATGTTTTAAGCTAGGACTACGACCGTCCAGAGGGGGTGTCACGCCTAGGAGCATAAAACAAGCAAGCGGGTAAGAGGCCAGAAGGCCTTGCCAAGCAAAGCACATCAAGGACCTCAGGGCTCATTGAAGGGAGAGAGGAGCCTCCAATCTGCAACCTTACATCGGCATGTTGGTCTATGGGTTGATGCACAAACACTCTGTGTTGCAGAGCGCGAGCAGTATTCCAGCGGGATTACCAAGTGGTGTGTTAGGGTTTAGGGTGCGCTGATCTGCATGTCTTACCAGATTACAGGTTGGCCAAGTGCGGAAGCACAGAACAATGCACCAGGCAACAAGGCGAGTAGCAGTGCCACTGGCACGAAGGACGGCAGGGAGAACCACGAGATTGGGCAGTGCCCAATACACTTGGAAGCTCCCGCCTCATGAGCCAGAGCGGCGGGACCAAAAGCTATGCAAGGTTTCACCCGTCGGTGCAGCGGGGGCAAGTTTACGGCCCTTAGTGGGGCGGGATTCAGCGGTAACCAAGGCCTGGACCTCAGCTCGCCTAGTGGGTGCGGATCATGCTGGAGCTTCTCAATTTTAACTTGAAAGTGTGGGGGGGGCACGAGGTGAAGACCAAGGGAAGCCTCAATCAAGCAAGCCTCAAGGTCAACAGTCGAAGGCTCCGGCGAAATCAACAGGCCGTCATGGATAAAAACCAACGACCCAGGCTTGACCCTACGGAGTAATTCCCGAACCAGTGTGCGCATGAACGCTGCTTCAATGCCCTCAAGCAAGAAGTAAATGCCGTTGCCGTCATGAAGCCCTACGTGAGATCGCAGAAGGTTAGCGTCTGTACACGCACGTAAAAAGGGCAACCAGCTCAGGGCCTGGGTTAAATCTGTTTTGCTCAAGCATTTGGGTGGCATGTTCAACAGAGCTATTGAGTAAAACAGTGGGCAACAGCTTAACAAGGTGTAAAGCGCTCCGGCCAGCTGGTGAGGCGGAAAGGTCTGCGTGTAAATAAGCCCGAAACTCATCTAGGCGAGGCAGAACCAAGCCTTGCTGCGCAACCATGTGCTGGAAAATAGCGTAATGCGCGCCACACATGTCAATTTCAACATGGTCGCTGTGGAAAAGCGCTGCGCGAACAAAACGCGGAAGCGCGGCTGCACCTTTAACGATCGGATAGGCCCTACCTAAACAATCATCACCATCGATCCGGTACGGGACCTGCTTGAGGACCGCGACCCCCTGAGCATTAGAGCCGACACACGCCCCCCCGGAGGCAATATAAGCTTCAAGCGCAGCGCGGTATGCAGGGTGGTGGGCACGGATGTGCGCAAGATCCTGCGCATGGAATGTGGGGCACTCAACCAGGCAAAAGCTTGAGCGTTCAGAGAGAGCGATTGCTGCGGTGGACTGCCATTCCTCACCTGCCGGGGCAGGGAGGGAAATTGGCAGAGTGGCTTCGTTTCGCGCGGCAGCACTAGCAATGCCAGCGAGGAAGTCTGCTTCTTTATTGGCTCACATACGATGCCGGGCAGCCTACCACCGAAGGGGTAGAAAGCCCCCGGTCCTGCCCCCAAGGGAACAACCACGCCAAGAAGACAGCCCGGCCAGGGCACCAACAAAGAAAAGGGGGCCACCACCCCAAAAGACCGAGAACCCCACCCCCAGGAAGCAAGCGGCCCATTTGTTCAGACGAACCAGTCAGATGCCAACATCTGTCTTTGCAGGTGCGGAGGAAATCCACACTCCTGAAATGTAATCCCAACTGTATTGCAAGATCCTAGTGCTTGCCACAGTATTCCCACGGAATTAAACCACCAAGGCTCCACACCGCCAACAAGAGATGAAACTCCAGCGAGAAGTCAACACAAGGTGGTGCCAGAGGTACATCACCTCCAGGACAATCACAGAGGCATGACCGACCATTGCACCAAAGTATCGCATCTACGAAATGTAACCAGATCCAATAAAGGGGCAACAGCCCCCTCCTTGGTGCAGCAACGCACCAATAGATCAGGCCAGCATGGAAGAAAGGGAAACGTCAAATAGCAATCGCCACCATGCCAGCACAGCATGGCCTGAAAAACACCGAAAGCAATAGGGACAGTCCAGGTCGTAATCTCCATAGAGGGCGCCACCAAAAACCGCATCCAGAATATAGACGACCATCATGCCCTGAAATGCATCCATCCACTACTTGTCCACAGAGGACTCAGCAAAAGATGGGACACGAGCCAATACGGCCAATCCCCACTTCTGAAGAAAGCTGACGTGAACATGCACAATCTGCAAATATCCTGAGGGCGAGGTCAAGAGCCTGGCAGAGCTTGGTGTGGAAACACCATAAGCCTGCATGGTGAGAGGTACAGCTCTTCCACATCCAGAGATGTAAGTGCTGGTCAAAGCAGGGTATTCCCAATTCAATTGCGACAAGATCCAAGCGAGGCCAATGTTCACGTACACTGTAAAACAGGGCACAAGTGGATCGAGTCGAATGAAACCAAAAGGGGCCAAACATGACAAGGAGTCGCACCTCGTAGAAGAACCCTGGACACAGGGTTTCCACTCTGCACGAGCAACGCAGCACAAACAAGTTTCTTATACCAGGTGCCCTTAAGCAGCTTGAGTCTCTCAACAATACTTGACAAGGGAACCTTGAGCGCAAGCACTCCTTTTCAGCACACGGGGTAGAGCATCAAGGTAAGGAAAGGTCCTTCTTAGAAAGGGGGGGACCCTAAAAGGGAGAAAAGGGTTCACACCCTGAAAGAAGGGGGTCCCTGGGTGGGTGGGTGGGAAAAAATCTAAGGCCCTGAAATTGGAAGGAAAGGAAAGGTTTGAGCCTCAAGCTGCAACTCAACAGTTAAGGGCACCCGTATCACGCCGCGAGTGCAAGCACTAGCAATCCTTATACCAGGTGCCCTTAAGCAGCTTGAGTCTCTCAACAGTACTTGACAAGGGAACCTTGAGCGCAAGCACTCCTTTTCAGCACACGGGGTGGAGCATCAAGGTAAGGAAAGGTCCTTCTTAGAAAGGGGGGGACCCCAAAAGGGAGAAAAGGGTTCACACCCTGAAAGAAGGGGGTCCAAGAAGGCAGTTCAGGGGGTGAGGGCAGGCAAGCACCCCATGTCGAGAACTCGCACGCACCCCCTGTAAACTGAGTGCTCGACCGTGTGAAGTGACCTGAGGCGGCACAAACGGATTGAAACGGAAAACACACACGTGTGAATAAAGGCATGAGAGGACGCTATGCGCATTCATGCTCAAGGAAAGAAACGGTACAAGAGCGAGTAAATTTTACAGCTGCAGCTCGCTCCATAGGCTGTTCCAAATGCTTGGTGTAACGTGGGACTTCTGGGATTGAAAGGAAAGTAACTGGGTTTCATTGCCTCGACTCGGGGCATCGGCAACATTCACCTCGGTAGGGACCCGATGGATCCATGTATCGAAGGTCATCCGTTGCTCAAGGTGTAGGAAGTGTTGGACAAGCTGGTCGGCCGCATGGTTGTCGCATGACATGCGAATGAGAGAATGAAGTGCAGCTTCGTTGTCCACATGAAAGAAAATGGCCGTGCCTGAGAGCAGGTCTGGCCAGAGGTGAAGTGCCACCAAAATGGGAAGGATCTCGAGGTGCAAAATGCAGTGAGATCCAAATGTTGTAAGTACTGAAAGAGCCGGGGGCTCGAATGAAAAGTGAAAGCGGGGATGCCCAAAGAAGTCCACGAGGACGCCTCCTATGGAGGGCTTGGAAGCCTCCAAGGCACCATCTGTAAACAAATGCCAAACGAGGCGGTCCTTGCTGCTGACTGCTCTTGGCATGGAATTGACAAGAGACTGCAAACAGCGCTGTAAAATCCTCACAAGCGACGGAGGGGCGCGAGAGCCTGGTGCCAGGGCAGAAAGCTCACGCAGAGAAGAGAGGCATCGTGAATGGTATCGTCCCGATAATTGACCGTGCGCAAACTGCATGCGGCCTCTCAATCGAGCCTCTTTGGGTGAGGGAATGGCTTGTCAAAAGCTCTTGCAAGCTAGAAGCCAGGAGATGGGTTCGGGCCTTGGTGTTCGCCACTTCGAAGACCCCAGAAACTGCTCGCGTGAGGTTGAAGGCAACCCCAAGCGCCTGAAACACGGCTGCAAACGGTGGGTTCTTGGAGGGCTTGTCACTGACCTGGAAACCCAACAATGTGAACAAGGACTTGATCAGGTGCGTGGCAGCGTTGGCGAGCGGCTCGGGCACCACTGTCGGGAAATCGTCATAGAAGCCGGTCCAGGGCAGGCGAAAAAGGCGAGCGCCAAGCGCGTGAATGGCCAAGCTAGTGCGCAAAAAGGCGTAAACCGAGGCTGAGCTGCCAAATGGCATAGCCAGCATACGGTAGCACCTCGGGCCATGCATGGGTTCGTACACGCAAATGAACGAGTGTGTTCGGTGCGCAGGCGCAATCGCCAGCTGACGGTATGCGTCCTGAAGGTCGAAGGCTCGTCCACGCCAGGGCACCTTTTTGTAACTGCAACACCGCTTGAGCAAGGCAGCGATAAAATCAGTATCATGCAGGACGACCTTTTTGGCGGAACCGACGGCAGAGTTCAAAAGATTGAACGTAAAGTCGTCAATAGGCCTGCATTTGTCAGATTGCAAAACATAGAAACGCGGGCTGACGCCGGAAGTGCTTGGCACGTCCGGGACCAAAAAGGGGCCATCTAGCCAGCCCTGCTGCAATTCCGTAAGTGTAGTGTTAAAAAGTGTCTGGTCAGCTGCTGGATCATCTGTAGGCTGGCAACGGGCCAAGGCGCGGGCCTGCAACGCTGGGGCCATGCGCTCTAAGGAGGCAATATCCACCGCAGGTGGCTGTGGATGCCTGGGCAGCTCCATTGACTCAGGAAGCCATCCAAACAATGGGAAACCGGCAGCTAGCTCGTCAGCGATGGCAGTGTCCTGATAGCCAACGGTCTGCAGGACGTGCTTGAGCAGCAAAGTGCGCTTCTTGGCGTTGATGCGCGCAACATGGGCATCGCACGAGGCGAGCAACTGCTTCTGACGCGGAGCAAACTCTTCGGCCAGCTGAAGCAAGGATCTGAGCCTTTCTGCCCAGAAGGACAGGGCATCATGCGTGGGACATGTTGCAACGAAGTCGACGGCCTCCTCCAGAAATCGGCCGAGAGGGGGCAACATGTTGGCTGGGTGCTGCACTCCACTCATAGAATGCATGTGCTGCACAGGGTCCTTAGGGCATGCAACCCAAAACTGATCTGGAGCAGCCTCTGGCGGGTGCAAAGGCAACACGGAGCCTTTTGGCCAAGGGCCGGCCGGTAGCCGCTTGCCGCGAAGCCATGCTGCGTCGAAAAGGCTTCGCGGGAACAACTGCAAATCAAAGGGAGATGGCAAATTTGGAAACACCCACGAACGAGGCTGAAACTTCACTGCAGCTCGAAGGAATAATGCATCATCCCTCCAGTGTGGCAGCGCCTGGCCTAGAAAGATCGGCCGGGGGCGGCTGTGCGGAGGCAAGGAGTCCCTCAAACATAGGCAAATGGCTTGGCAAAAGGGAAGCGGGTAAGCGGCTTCCTCGGCGGTGTGAGTGCCGCTTTCCACGGGGCATGGGAATGGTTGCCGTCACACGTGCGGCAAAGATTCTGCAACCAGGTGGGAGTACCCTTCAGGACAGTGCGCTTGCGGCGAGCACCCCCATAAGCGCAAAAGTGGACCTCGGTCTGCGAATGCTCTGGGAGCGCGCTCATCATGGAAGTGTCCCACATATAACTGCGAGCAGGGTTCTCGATAAGCCATGGTATGCCGTGCTGGCTGCACATGCCAGCGACAGCGGCCGCGAACGCATAAAGGCTGGTCACCCTAGCAAGGTCATGGCCTTGAAGTGAAGGCAAACCGTCTGGATGCTGGCCCGAACGGAGCGGGTGCGCAATGCGTTTCCCATTGCTGTAGGCCGGAATATCCCCCGCGCGGGAAGCAGTGCCGCACGGGGGCGCAAGCACCACCAGGGCCGGCAGCAAGCACCGGAGGCAAGTCCAACTGCAAAACATGCCACCGCTTTGCTGGTACATGATCTACTGCTACTGACTGAAAACCCATGGAGACGGCTGTGGAAGAAAAGTTGCACGAACCTGCAAAGATCTCGACCACACAGGGTGCGCGGCCCTCAGGGCTGCGGGCAGGTGTGCAAACAGAGGGACTGGCCGAGGAAGCGAGATCCTCGGAAAGGCCGGAGGCCGAACAAAAAAAGGCATGGTCTCTGGCAGGGCAAGGCCCGGTTAAAGGCCGGGCACAGGGTGCTGGGGTCTGCGTGCCCGAAATATGACCGTGAAAGGAAACTGCGACCGGAGGAACGGCGGGGTGCACAGGGGCACACCCGCCAGGCACAGGGGCCAAGGGAAAGGCACCCGCAAGGGGAGCACTGGGCCGCACAGGGGCAGACCCAGAAGGCACAGGGGCCTTGGGAAGAGCTTTTCGGGGAGAAGGGCTGGGCCGCACAGGGGCAGACCCAGCAGGCACAGGGCCTTGGGAAGAGCTTCTCGGGGAGAAGCGCTGCTGGGCAGCACAGGGGCGAACCCAGCAGGCACAGGGGCCTGGGAATCTTCACTAGGTGAGGTGGCAGGATGCACAGGGGCATGCCTGCACGGCGTAGGAGCCGGATCGTTGGTAAAAGGAAAAGAGGAGGCGGCTGGCTGACTTGGGAAAGAAAAGGATGGTGGTGGCAAAAGGGGCACTGCAGCGGAACAGCCGAAACTGAATGACCCACTGCTAGCCATAGCAAAAGCGGAATTGGCCGGCTCGTGCTCGGGTCACAGGACTGTGCACAAGGTATAGGGGTGAGACCCAAAGCACTTCATGCACTGATGCTTCAATTGGCACGGCTTCTTCTGGCATGGCCGCTCCATGTTGTAGTTCCAGCAGAGCAACTCTCCCTGCAAGTTGCGGCCTTTCAACCCTTTTCCTTGCAAGGGCGCCGGGAAACTGGGCTGAGCCTTGCCACGGCCCTTGGACTTGGCGGGGACTTGCCACGCCCTTTGGGTGAACCCTTGGGAGGTCCTGGTCGATTGACTCGCTCAGGGACGGCGCGCGAGGGCCGAGGGAGCAGCTGCATCGCAACGGGCGGAGTGAGCATGAGCTCTTGGATGGCTTGGTCCACAGGGAAATCCTTGTCGCTCGGCAGGGAGGCACCCACCTTGTGGGATACACCCATCCACAGCTCCTTGTCTGCCGCCGTGAGCTGCTCCAAAGCAACTGGCGTGAAGCCTTGTGGAGGCTGTTGTGTAAGAGTATTGAGGAGGTAAGTGTGCCACTTCTGCAAGGCGTCGAAGGTGGCGATGCCGGCGATTTCAGCCGCTGCTGCACGTCTGGACATGGCTTGCTGGACTCGCAGGCTGTCCGAAACGTTGGCATGGCGCGAGGCCTGACCCTCCTTCAAGGAAAGCTTGCCATCCTGGCTTTGCATGACTTGGAGCTCCTTATTGTACGAGCGAGCCGACAGCTCTTGCTCGCGGCTGGTGCACCTGTGAAACCAACATGGCGCTGAAAGCGTCCACCAACTCGTAGGACGGTTCTTGATGGCGTGTAAGGTCAATGCCAGGAAGCTTCTCTCGAAGCTTGGTGAGGCGCGCCTCCCGTTCTACTGGCGGGAGCTTCCTCACCACATCGGCCGCTGAGCTTGCGCGGGCCACTTCCTCTTTGAGGGAGGCAATGATCAAGGTATGTGCAGTGAAAAGCAAGCGCCGAAGCGCGATTTCCTGGCCGAGTGGTACCGAGAGACTGCCAAGCGTCTCGCTGGCCCAAGCTCGCAGCGAGGTCTCATCTGTGGTGCCGCCGCAAAGCCCAGCTGGGCCAATGAGGCGATGCCCTTGTCGCTAAGGGCCTGCACCACTTCTTCTACGAGACCCACCTGTTGGGCACGGCTGTCAAACTCGGACTTGCTATCAAGCAAGCTCATGGCAACTATGAAATGATAATCTGAAACTCGAGCCGACAGCTGGAGAAGTGGGGTATGCACATGACATGTACAAACTGAACATAGGAAAGCTGCGCTAAGGTCGGAGCTTTTGGCATGTGCCTATGCGGGCGCACATGCGTGAGTGCACAGGCCGTCTCTTTTCACGGCACTATGCAAGACAGGCTGGAGCTTGATGGGTGAGCAAAGCAACTATCCTTTGTTCCTTCAGCATTCGTCGTGTCTGCCAGAGGCATGCCAGAGGCATGAAAGCACTGCTTGCACTTAGGAAAGGGTTGGTGAACCACTTGGCCCACACTCAAGAAACGGTCAGTATTGGTCCTTCCACAGAGAAGGCGCTCTTCAGAGTCGCCTCCGGCGATATGTATTGTTCGCAACTTCTGGCGCTGAACCAACAAAAATGGAGGTTGAACGGAAAAGAACGGCTGCTTGAAAGCGGCAAGAGCCGCAGCTGGGCTCTCATCGGGGTCACCGAGGTCCTCTTCGGTGCTCTCAGGCACAACCTCGTCTAAAGAGGACGAGTCGGAGTCGCTGGCGTGCGGCGACTGGGGGTTTGTCGGCCCCAGCGCTGACTCTGCTGTCACTGCGGTAGTGTCCGCAGACACACTTGCAGAGGGCGGCTGAGGCAAAACTGTGGGAGCGGCGTCATTGCCGTCGTGCGTGCCGGGATCATTGAATGCAAAGTACCCAGAGCGTGTGGTGTCAGGGGAGAAGGCCCCCGAGGCTATCAATGACAGAACCCGGACCAATTCCCTCAAAGGTGGTGCCAGAAGGTCGTGAGAGTAGGTGTTCACTGACAGGTCTGTTGCGTCCACATGGTAGCCCAACAGCTTGCGCAAGGGGGGAGATACTCCCGCTTTGGCTACCCAGCTGAGGCAAGTGGCTTTGAGGGACCGACTGGTGGGTACGGGTTCGCCTGGTTTGGCAATCTTAGCGAGGATGGAATTCACCTCTGAAGTATTGAAAGGGCGTGGTGTGTCTCCCTGGGCACCCGCTGAGCGAATCAGTGGTGGGGTGATAGCTCCCTGGACCGGGAGGCCAAGGCGATCCCTCGCAGCCAACCAGTTCTGGAACCAATGGCATCCACTCAAAGAGAAAATAGGCAAGGTGAGAGGTAGGATGAGGCGGCTCTTGCCTCCGCTTTTGGAGGTCTTATATTCACTTGTGTTGAGCTGGTAAAAGGTGTTCCCGAAGTAAGTGACCCCTTCCGGGGCATCGAGCTTGAGGCTGGAGGCCCGCTGCAAATCCATCCAGCGAGACCTGGAGTAGAGGGCAACGAGGATGCCCCCAACAATGTTCACCAAGGCAGCGGGGGGGCGGCCTGCAAGGAGTGAGTTGCCGAACCCTTCAAAAGCGGGCTGGAGAAGAAGTCGGCATCAGCAGCGCATTGAAACATGTGAGCAAACCAGCTCAGGGACTGATAGCCTGAAGTGGGAGCCGAGGGTGAGGCATCTTTGAGCGCCTGCATCCATTTCCATGTAGCGGAAACTGTCAAGGGAACCCAGGGCAACCTGTGGTCACTGCACCACGCAAAGTAGCGCTCAAGGTAGCCGAGGCGCGCTTTCAAAGTGGACTCACTGCGGCCGGAGACAACATCTGAAACAAGCTGCCATCCCATCCACGGGTCCTCGTCGGCAAGGGCTAGAATGGGACAGGAGTCGCCTGCAGCCAACAAAAGAATGAGGAGCCTGCTCACGAGTGCGTGCCGTAGGGTGCTCTGACGCAAGGAGGCAACGGCAGGCTTTCGAATGAGCTGGAACGAAGGGAGCCCCTCCAGAAGGTCAAGCTTGCGCTTGGCTGTTGTGCGCGGGAATGCCTCATCCAATAGCTCGGCAGCACTGGGCCCCAGTGTGCCCTCATGAGAGGGCGGCTGGAGTGACTGAATCGACGGCACTGCTTGCAGCTCGATGGCACGTTGAGCAAAGATTGGAGCAAAGGCCGGAGCCTCCCAAGGAAAGGTGAGGTCCATGTGGCTGAGGGCACGGACTAAACATGGAGACTGAGCCCATGGCAAAGGTTGATTCCCTGAAGCGCTTCTGCAGACGCGTTGGCTGAAACTGAGTCTGGGGCAGGCTTGGAATGGCGAGCGGCCTCGGCAGGAAGGCGCAAAAGAAAGCAAATGGAATGTGCAAATGGCCGCACTGAGGGGGGACCAACTGGATCAGAAGGGAAGGGCAAGGAGACCGAAACACCGCATTGGAGAGTGAAGGTTGCAATTCTGGAGCGGCATCCATTTGGCTCGTGAAATTTTGGCTCGCGCACACTGAGCGGGCAAAACTGGAGACCTGAACGTGAGAGAGCGCTGCTGTGGTATATCAGAGCATCCAGGCAAAAGGCGATTGCTGAAGCGGCATCCACTTAGGCAGGAAACTTTTGGTGCAAACTGCTGAGGCTGGAACAAAGTGAGACCTGAGCGTGCAGGAGCGCGGAACTGAGATGCCAGACCTATAAGAGCAAAGGAGAACTCCCGAAGCGGCATCCATTTGCGTAAGAAAATTTTGGCTCACGCGGACTGAGGATGGCACAATTGGACACCGGATGGGCCTGAGTTTGCGAGAGAGCTGCGCTAGAACGTCAAAGCGACAAGCGGAAATGGGGGGGTGCAAGTCTGAAGCGGCATCCATTTAGGTCGGAAAATTTTGGCTCGCACGGACTGAGGCGGGCACACATGGAGACCTGAGCGTGCAAGAGCGCTGCACTGGAGTGACACAGGCACGGTGATCTGGCAAATGCTGTGGTCAACTGGAAAGGCTTGGGTGAAGGAAGACTCGGAGCGCAAAGCTGAGGCCGGAACATGGGATCTCCACCTGAGCGGGTTGACATGTGTGGAAAATGGAGGCTGATTGGATCGAGCAAATCAAATGCAGGCGCATGAAACTGAAGGAAATGAATACACCTGAGAGGAAAGGCAGGGAGAGATGCTCAAGCGCTTTTTGATCTGACAGCTGGGGGCAAATCAGCGCCTGCGAGGAGCGTGGGCTCGTCGGTCTCGAGTGGTGCGAGAAGACGACGACTTGGGCACTGGCGCGGGCATAGGCGGGGGCGGCTGGGAAGGCGCACTCAAGGTGGTCGGTGTTGGCCGGGTACGGGAAAAAGGCGGTCAAAGGTCTTCCATGGCCAAGGACACGCGTGGCGGCAGGAACACGGCCTGAGCGCCTACGCGTGGGAGTTCGAGTCCACGAAGAAGGTGATGGGCCGCTGACGTAGCAGTAGCCATGCTGAGTACCTTTTGGAAAGGTACGCGAGGCCTGGTCGGGAATGCGTGGCATGGCCTTCACTCCAACGCGGGGCATGGGCTTCACTGCAGGGATGACCTTGGTGCGCGTGGAAGGAGCAACTGGTTCACGAGCCGCACGGCGTTCGGCTTGGATCACCTCAAGAGCAACACGCACTGGGTCTTCTCGAGCCATGAGCGCGCGCTCCAAGGACTCCGCCGCCTGTGTCTGACTGATCTCGGCACTGATGAGCTGGCGGACGGCTTGCTCATCTGTCGGATCTGACCAAGCGGTTACGCCGGGAGGCGCAGGTGCCTGGGCTGCAGAGGCAGCAGGGGCACCTCTGTCGGTCTGGTCCTCGTCACTTGAAGCGTAGCAGGTCAGGCAACCCAGGGCGTCGCCCGAGAAGACCAACTCTGGGGGGAGAAGGATGCTTTCTCCCGTAATGATTTCGCCAAGCGGACCAGTTTCCTCGTTGCTTGAACGGTAGCCAGCCAGGGCGGAATCCATGGCGGTCAGGGAGCCGACAAAGAGACCAAGGCAAGGACTGAGCTGAGCCAAGAGCTATGGAGAAACCCATGCTGTGCGGGCGCTGGTGACGCAAGCGCAAACGGTTGGCTCCATAACACGAGCACTGTGGCACCAGCGCTTTCACCTCCGTTCGCTGCACACCGGCCACTTGCAACCACTTGGGGCCAAGCAGCCCTACAAGCTGCGCCACAAACTCTGCCGGGTCTTGCTGCGGCCCAAGGGGCAGCCGAACGCCCGCAGCGGCTTAGCCCAGTCTTGGCAAAGCACCACCTCGGCACCTGCTGAGCGGCTTTCTGCCTCTGTTCTCCGCAACAAGCACATGCCGCAGGCTGCGGCGCCACACCCCACGTGACTGGAAACAGCTTGCCGGACCCTGCCAGCGGCAAACAACGACTGCAGCGTCGCGGCAAGCCAGCACGAGTTCCACTGATTCGGGAAAGTGCCCCTTGTCTGGTCGCGGCGCGCCGTGTTTCCGTTCAGAGCGCGCGCGCTTGTTGCGCGCGCCGCTGCTTGGCCACCACGCCCGTCCTTGGCACAGACTCTTGCGCGCCGCAACTATAAATAGTTTCTCAGCCTCGGGCCATACAGGGGCACCACGTACGACAACGAGAACTCGTCATCACCATTCTCAGCCTCACTCCGGCCTGCGCCCGTCGCCGCTGGGCTGACGGGCTTCGCCGCGTGCCCCCGCACCTCCTGCACGGCTGCGCGCAAAACGCTTGTTTACCTTGCTGCTGTGCGCTGTCCTGGCGCGCTTGCTCCACACCAAGCAGCATCGCCGCAACGGCCTCGCGCGAGCGCAGCTTGCTGCTGAACTCCATGCCAACATAGCAACCTCGCGCCTGCTTCCGGCTGCGGCGCACACGCTGCCGCAAGGCCGTTGCCAACGACTTGCCTCAGCGTGGCAGCGGCTTGCCAACGCACGACAGATTTCCAAGGCTGCGACACCAGGAAGTGTTCAGATGAAGCCCAGCCTACAAGCAACGCCCAAACACCCTGTTCCCGGCAGTTTGCGCGCGGTGCCTCCGCAGAGCACGCAGCGGTCGCCGCAACGCAGGCGTCAACCTCCGCTTCTTCCGCCTGGGCAAAAATCCAACATGTTCTACAAGGCTGCGCTTGGCTCGCCTCGGTCCAGACCAGACCAGTTCAGGAGTGTCCTGGCAGACACGTGGCTTCTTCGTGCGCCGCCGTGTCACCTCCAGCAAACAGTGCGTCTACGACAGACTGCGCGCGCAGCTGAGCGCGCCGCGCCGCAATGTTTTGCCGTTTGGCTCAGCTTCGCCTGACGCAAAACTCTGCCCGCTGCACAAGTCACAGCGCGTGCCTGCGGAGCTGTGCGCGCACTGCCCCAGTCCTGTGAGCTACTCCCCTCGTCCCGGAAACAAACCTATTTTGCAGCTCAAGCCCGCCTTGTCCACACAGACCCACCCAACCTTCAAAAGAATGTCTTTGCCGTTGAGAGTGAGAACACTGGGGCTGCAGCTGGCGTTGCAACTGTCAGTCTGCAGTACTGCTCCACGTAGTCCTGGCAAAACAACAGGCCGGCCATGCATTGTCCCACCTGCGCTACGCCTTCATACTCCAACAGAGGCAAGTGTCTGCGGCGCTCTCGTCGTCGCCCATGTCCGCCCAGCACACCATGCCTACAGTCCCAGCACACCATGCCTACAATCCACAGGCAACTCCGCTCCCTTCCCCTTATCTCCCGCCTTGCGGTGAGCGTGACAGAGTTCAAAGATTGCCGGCTGCGGTATCTCTTGGCTGCGCACGAGAGACAAACATGCCTCACACCACTGCCCTGACAAAAACCGACCCGAGACAATCAACAAACACTTGTGGTCTTTCTTGGGGCAAGCGAAAGAATGCAAGACAAGTGTGGCAAACGAAGTAAAAGCAAACGTCTGCGCTAGAATCCTCTGCTGTTTTCAGCAACCGACAAACCCAAACTAGCGAACTCGCTTGGTCAAAACCGCACCAAAGCAAGAACGGCGGTTGGCTTGCGATCTTTCACGTCGCTTGCGTTGGCAAGCAAGGCCGCTGAGCAAACGGTTTTTGGCGCAACACAAAAAATCCAGCGAATGGCTTCCTGCAAGAACGGAACAAAAACGCGCAATTGCAAAACCACAACACCCCTCAACTTCTAGAATCTTTGGTTTTTCTTTTCGCGCCAGACACACCGTCTAGAAACCCTTTACAAACAACTCTTACCAACGCAAATCCAAGAAGCTCACTTCTTACGCGTTTGTCTTTCTTCAACCACTGCTACCTTTTCTTCGCGTTGTCCAGACCACGGTCTTTTTTTCCTCAACAGCACAAACCAATCTGACCCCCCAACATGCGTTGCCAAGCACAAACCAAAGCGACCCCCTTCACAAACCAAGCCGACTCCCCCTCGTCAATCTGACCCCCATCACAAACCAATCTAACCCCTACCAATCCAAACTTCACAAACCAATCCAAACCGCAACAAACCATTTTGAACCCCACAAACCAATCCGACCCCTTCCACAAACCAAAGTGAAACGCAGCCCCAACTACAGCACCACGGCGGCCATGAACGGTTCCATCGCCTCGGCCAACAACGCCACGCTGGCCACGGTGGCCGCCAACTACGGCCTCAAGACGGTGGTGGACCAGCACTCCCTAGACATAGCGGCGAGGATCACGCCGCTGGAGGAGCGCGCTGGCCTCCCTGCTCTCCACGGTGGACGGGTTGGACACGCCGCTGGAGGTAGACACCAAGACAGCAAATGCCCTGCTGGGTCTCGCCACCAAGGCCTTCGTCGCAGCGCAGCTTGCTCTCTCTCTATACACAAAGATTCCCAACTGCCACAATATTGCAGCTACAGACCCAGCAGAGTTCGTCCGCTCAGGAAACGACCTTGTCCTGCGAAGAATTACAAGTCCAGAATTGCTCCTGCAGCCACGGCGCTGCAACGTAACGCACCCTCGATTTGCTTGCAATTTGCCTTGTAGCCTCACTTCTGCACGCCAACTTTTTTTTGCAGGCGGGTGTAGAAGTGAGGCTGCGTGAATTCCTGCGCCGGTCTCTGGGCCGGACCTTGGATTTTTTTATATAAAAATCTAAATGCTTCCATCCCTGGCATCTTCCGCGTGCTTTCCGTGCTCCGGGGCCGGGCCGGCTTTCCGGTTAAGTCTCGCTTGCTGCCGCCGCAATCTCGTCACAGAGCGCCGCTGGAATGCTGTACAGCAGCTCACGGGACTGCCTGCGAACGTTCTCGTAGCGCTGGCCGATTTTCCGGGGACCCCTTTGTGCGGCGCGTGCGTGCCTGCCGTTCTCCCAGGCCTCGCAGCGGTTGCCGGGCCCGCAGAGTCCGCAGCTGGGCGCCCAGCGCATGTTCGTCCAGATGCCACAACTCACCCATAAACTTCAGCTGCATGCCTTAAAAGGACGCATGGGGAAGATCAAGCTGTTTCCTACGACAGAGTATAGCAGTAAGCAGCCCTCTGACCCCGTGGTGCCCCTGGTGCCATGCACGGGCATCTTCCTCGGGCCATCAAAATCGGGCAAAACCGTGGCTCTGATCAGCCTGATTCTGGAGCAGTATCGCGGCGTCTTTGAAAGAATTTACATCTTCAGCCCGAGTGTCAACATAGACGACGGCTGGATACCCGTCAAGAAGTACATTGAGGAGGACCTGGGGGTGAACACAGAGCGGGAGCAGACGTATTGGGACGAGTGGGACGAGGCGGCGCTGCGGCGCATCATCCAGCAGCAGCGCAAGATCACGGAGGCGTCCAAGAAGTTGGAAATGAAGAAACTGTACCAGGTGCTTGTAGTCATCGACGACTTTGCTGACACGCCGCAGTTGCACAAGCCTCACGGCGCCCTGGATACGCTGTTCATCAGGGGCCGGCACATGCAGATCAGCACCTGGGTGAGTTCCCAGAAGCTGAGGCTCATCAGCGCCGCCGTGCGGGTCAACATGCAATTTTTGTGCTGCTGGAGGCTGCGCAACCAGCACGAGCTGGTCTTGGGCATCAGCAGCAGCATCAACAGCTGCATCAACAGCAGCATCCACAACAGCATCAACAGCAGCATCCACAACAGCATCAACAGCGCCCGCGCTCGCCCCTCGCGATGGTGGATGGCGGAGAGGCTGTGTTTTTTTCCTTGCAAAACCATGCCCTTTTTTTGCGTCTCAGGACCAATCCTGGGGGCCCTGGCTGGGCCAGGTGGGCGTTCCTGTTTTTTTTCAGGGTCCTTTTTTTGCTTCCTCTGCTAGGAGTCGCAGGGCTCCGGCGGAGAGGACGTTTGGGTCGTTGTCAGGGGGGAGGGGTTTCTTTTTTCTCCTGTCAGGAGTGGAATGCCTCCGCGTGGAGCGGGCGGGAGGCCGGTCGAGCGCTCGCACGCGCGTCGTTCGATTTTTTTCCTGCTGCCAGGAGGGAGCCTGGCCCGGCGGTTGGCAGGACGGCCGAGGGTTTTTTTTTGGGAGGGGTTCCCTCTTTTTTCCGTGCCCGCCAGGAGGCGGCTTGGGGGGCGAGCCGCAGGCGCGTTCTTCGTGGTTCGCCTTTTTTTTCTCGGTTTTTGCGTCGCTCGCGGAGACCCCCCCCCCTCCAAGCGCCGGAGGGAGGCGGAGTTCAACTCCGCCAAGGCGCGTTTTTTCCCCTTCGTTTTTCCTTTTTTTTCCGCTCGCCTGGCAGGACCGGGCGCGCGTTGAGCTCGCCGTGAAGGCGCGTTCTTCGTCGCTCGGATGCCGGCCTTTTTTTTTTTTCCTGTCAGGACGAGAAGCTCAACGCCGCGGAGACCCGTGCCTCCGTGGCGGAGGCACGGGTGCTGGTCCTCGAACGGGAGAAGGCGCGACCCTTTTTTTTTTCGGGGTTGGGCGGGACCCGCAAACCCGTTTTGCAGGTGGACCTGATGAAGGAGATCGCCTCGCAGGCGCGTTTCTCTTCCTTCTTCCCTGGTCAGGCCACACGCGTGGCGGTCCTGGAGGAGGCCTTGCGGGGCGAGAAAGCCTGGACGCAGGGCTTCCAGGCCCGCTGCCGGTCGTCTTTCCCCCCCCCCCTGCCCTCCCGTTGCGCCCCGCCAGGCGGACGCCCTCGCGCTCCGTCGAGAGGTCGAGCGCCTCCAGGCTCATCCGTCGATCGTTGAAATCGATCGGCTTCGCTTTCGTGCCAGGGCTCCGCCCCCTCGCCGTCGTTTTCCCCCTTTTTTTTCCGATCGATCCCTCGCAGGAGTGTGAGGCCCGGCCGACCTTCGCCTTCGACCTCGGCCTCGACCTGGAAAAAGCGCTCGGGCCCGCGGCCTTTTTTTTGGGGGGGGTTTTTCCAGTGCCGAGCGGGCACTTAGGAGTGCCGAGCGGGCACTTAGGAGTGCCGAGCGGGCACAGTGCCGAGCGGGCACTTAGGTAAACGTGCCGAGCGGGCACTCTAGATTAGGAGTAGGCAGTGCCGAGCGGGCACTTTAGGTTAGGGGGTGCCGAGCGGGCACTTAGGAGTGCCGAGCGGGCACAGTGCCGAGCGGGCACTTTAGGGGTAGGAGCGCCGAGCGGGCACGGTGCCGAGCGGGCACGTAGGATAGTACGGGTTCGCCCAACGGCCCCCCTTAGTACGGGTTCGCCCAACGGCCCATAGTACTGGTTCGCCCAACGGCCTTCTTAGTACGGGTTCGCCCAACGGCCCCCTTAGTACGGGTTCGCCCAACGGCCCATAGTACTGGTCCGCCCAACCTCGTTTGATACTGGCTCGCCCAACGGCCCCCTTAGTACGGGTTCGCCCAACGGCCCCCTTAGTACGGGTTCGCCCAACGGCCCCCTTAGTACGGGTTTTAGTACGGGTTCGCCCAACGGCCCATAGTACTGGTCCGCCCAACGGCCCATAGTACTGGTTCGCCCAACGGCCCCCTTAGTACGGGTTCGCCCAACGACCTTAGTACGGGTTCGCCCAACCTCGTTTGATACTGGCTCGCCCAACTGGCCTAGCTCTGTGCCCCCCTGAGGCGGTTTTTTATTTATATAAAAATCTAAATGCTTCCATCCCTGGCAGGTTGTCTCCCGTGCTTTCTGTGCCCCTCTGAGGCGGTTTTTTATTTATATAAAAATCTAAATGCTTCCATCCCTGGCAGGTTGTCTCCCGTGCTTTCTGTGCCCCCTGAGGCGGTTTTTTATTTATATAAAAATCTAAATGCTTCCATCCCTGGCAGGTTGTCTCCCGTGCTTTCTGTGCCCCTCTGAGGCGGTTTTTTATTTATATAAAAATCTAAATGCTTCCATCCCTGGCAGGTTGTCCCCGTGCTTTCTGTGCCCCCTGAGGCGGTTTTTTATTTATATAAAAATCTAAATGCTTCGATCCCTGGCAGGTTGTCCCCGTGCTTTCCGTGCCCCCTTGAGGCGGTTTTCCACAGGCATTTAGATTTTTATATAAATAAATCGAGCCGCTGCTGCTCAGACACCTTCGACTTGGCACACAGGCATTTAGATTTTTATATAAATAAAAAAAGCAATCCTCATCCTTGAGGTGTGTGATATAGGGATGCCAACATGCGAAGCGCACGGAGCTGAGTTCCAGGTCGTTGGGCGAAGCAGTATCAATCCTACGTGCCCACTCGGCACTGCCCAAAAACCTGCCCCCAGCGCCAGACCCAGGCCATTTGACAAGCTGCGAGGAAGTATTATTATTTTTTTTAAAAAAATATATATAAATAAGAAAAGCCATCCTCATCCTTGAGGTGTGTGATATAGGGATGCCAACATGCGAAGCGCACGGAGCTGAGTTCCAGGTCGTTGGGCGAAGCTCCGCGGACATCGACCCATCCGCCCCCTCCATTGGGGCTAACATCGGAGTGGACCTCCGCTTTTGCCCTTCCATGTTTGCCGTGAGGTAGCGGCTTTGGATGCAGCCAAAAGGCATCTAAATTTAGATACCTTTCTTCGGGGCCCCACTCCCTAGTATTAATCCTACGTGCCCACTCGGCACTGCCCAAAAAACCTCCCCCCAGCGCCGGACCCAGGCCATTTGACAAGCCGCGAGGAAGTATTCTTTTCTTTTTTTAAAAAATAAATTGTTATATTTTATATAAAACTAATTAAACGCATGCATTCCTTGTCAGACTGCCTGCAGAGGGATTGAAGCATTTAGATTTTTTTTATGAACAAAAACCGCCTCAAGGGGCACAGAGCTAGGCCATTTGACAAGCCGCGAGGAAGTGTTCTTTTCTTTTTTTAAAAAATAAATTTTTATATTTTATATAAAACTAACTAAACGCATGCATTCCTTGTCAGACTGCCTGCAGAGGGATTGAAGCATTAAGATTTTATATGAACAAAACCGCCTCAAGGGGCACAGAGCTAGGCCATTTGACAAGCCGCGAGGAAGTATTCTTTTCTTTTTTTTTAAATTATTAAAGTTTTCATTTTATATAACAACTAAACGCATGCATTCCTTGTCAGACTGCCTGCAGAGGGATTGAAGCATTAAGATTTTATATGAACACAACCGCCTCAAGGGGCACAGAGCTAGGCCATTTGACAAGCCGCGAGGAAGTATTCTTTTCTTTTTTTTAAAAAAAAATAAAGTTTTTATTTTATATAAAAAGCTAAACGCGCGCATTCCTTGTCAGACTGCCTGCAGAGGGATTGAAGCATTTAGCTTTTTAGAAAAATAAAACCGCCTCAAAGGGCACAGAAAGCACGGGATGCCAGGATCGAAGCATTTAGATTTTTATATAAATAAAAAAGCGCCTCAGGGGGGCACGGAAAGCATGGGAGACAGCCTGCCAGGGATGGAAGCATTTAGATTTTTATATAAATAAAAAACCGCCTCAGGGCGGCACGGAAAGCACGGAATGCCAGGGATGGAAGCATTTAGATTTTTATATAAATAAAAAACCGCCTCAGGGAGGCACAGAAAGCACGGGAGACAACCTGCCAGGGATGGAAGCATTTAGATTTTTATATAAATAAAAAACCGCCTCAGGGAGGCACAGAAAGCACGGGATGCCAGGGATGGAAGCATTTAGATTTTTATATTTTATATAAATAAAAAACCGCCTCAGGGAGGCACAGAAAGCACGGGATGCCAGGGATCGAAGCACGAGGGATCGAAGCATTTAGATTTTTATATAAATAAAACCGCCTCAGGGGGGCGCAGAAAGCACGGATGCCGGGATCGAAGCACAAGGGATCGAAGCATTTAGATTTTTATACAAATAAAAAAGGGCACAGAACATCTCCAGGACCGGGTGGAGTTGCCGCTCACCCAGCCTCAGGTCCCCGTTTATGTCCGGGCGCTTGTACTGCTTGGCCTCCACGGAGTCAAAGAGCTGCAAGAGCTCAGCTATGTCGGCCTCGGCAATCTCTGTCTTCACCCGGCTCGGACAAGTCCGTGAAGCTTGTGTTGCAGACCACGTTGCCCGTGTTGCCCACAATCACAAGGCAGCCGGGGTTCCTCTGGTTTGTGGTCAGGGACAGCTGCGTCGAGAGGCTCTTCGTCTGCACCAGCGCCTCGTCGTTGATCATGATGAGCTCGCACTGGTGCGCCCCGCCGTCTTGCTCCACAAAGACCCGCGCGCTCTGGTTGCCCAGCAGCCGCAGCTCCGGGCCGCTGTTGGGGGCCGCGCTGTCGTTGGACACTTGCAGCTTGCTCCAGCCCGCCCAGTTCTTCGTCAAGAAGAGATCGTCCGAGAAGTCGGAGGTGTTGGTCATGGTGAGCGTGTTAAGGCGAAGAGCTGCGGCGCGGAGACCGTGCCGAGCTTGTTACGTCGCCGCACACCACGCTGCCCGTCTCTCGCAGCACAGCGGCCCCGCGGAGGCACCGGTGATGGTCAGTGTGGCGCCCGTGACCGCCCCAGTGGCTGCGAAGCTCGCTGCGGTTGCTGCGCCTAAGGCTGTCAGCGTGCCCGTGGACACGTTGCCTAGGCCGACAACGTCCACGACCCATTGTACGGCAGCTTCGTGGGAGACCAGGACGTCTGGAGCACGGCCAAGATGTACTTCACAGTGCCGCTCGGGCAGCTCGCTGAGCATCAGCGGGGCGGCCAGCGTGGGCCGCTAGCTCGGCCACGGAATCCCGGCAGCACTCTTACCATCAACAACACTGGGAACCACGGTCGGACATGTACACCACGTTGAGGCCGTGCCAAGCCGGTAGCGGCAGGCGAAGAGGGCTCTCGGCCCGGCGTCAAGTTGTAGGTGCGCACAATGTTCCACAGGTTCGCTGCCAGGGTCAGGGTGCAGCCGTCCACGCTTACTCCGCGGTGTGCGTGGAGGACCACGCTGCAGCCGCTGCTGGGCGAACCGTCCAGTTTGACAGTGAGACGTCCGGGGGCCAGGATCTGCTCTCCTATGGCGGCCACCACCTTGTCGCCCCTCCGTCGTCCGGAAAGCGCACTTTGCAGCGCCGAGGCCGCCTCCGTGACTCCGAGTTTGTTGGCCAACAAACCGTCCACCTGCGTGATGGTGTAGCAGAGCAGGGCGGCGGTGCTTGAGGCCGTTGCCGTGTCCTGGTCGGCGGCCAGCGGTACGCCACCAGCGCGGAGGTGATTTGGTTGGTTGTGAACGGTCCGGGCCCGTCCGGTAGGCCAGCAGCGCGCCCGTGATGGCGGCCTGCGTCTGCGTGTCCTGCGCGCTCGCCGTGCGGTAGTCTCCCAACAGCGCGTCCACTTGCGCTTGGTGTAGTAGCCCAGCAGCGCGGCTGTGATGGGCTGGTCGTCTCCGCGTCCTGCTGCCCCTGTGCGGTAGTCTTCCAACAGAGTGTCCACTTGTGAGAAGGTGTAGTAGGCCAGCAAGGCTGCTGTTATGGCAGCGTCAGTGCCCGCCGTGGAGTAGCAGTCTGCCGTGATGCTCAGCGTGTCGTCGCCGTTGGCCAGCGCAGCAGAGAGAGAAGCCACGAAATGCAGGTTGCGAACGGCGTTGCTTCCGCGAACGAGCTCCCAAGTTGTGAAGCGCCCGCCCAGGCCGGTGCGTTAACAACTCCGCCGCTGCCGGAAAGCTGAGGGCGGCGAGCTCCGCGAGGATTGCGTCGAGGGCGCTCTGGAGCGTGGTCTCGCGCTGAGAGCGCGGCGTTCGTGGCGTACGAGGCCAGCAGCGTCGCGTCGGCCTTGGCCCCCTGGAGCGCCGTGATGCTGGCGTCACGGCTAGCAAGCTGCGCTGCGACGAAGGCCTCGGTGGCGAGACCCAGCAGGGCATTTGCTATCTTGGTGTCCACCTCCAGTGGCGTGTCCAGCCCGTCCACCGTGGAGAGCAGGGAGGCCAGCGCGCTTGCGTCCGCCTTGCCGAGGAGGGCGGCGTCCAGGGCTGCCGTGGTGACAGCGTCCAAGAGGGCTGCCGCTATCTTAGAGTCCACCACCGAGGAAGTGTCCACGGCCGACTGCAGGGCGTAAGCAGTCAGGGCGCTGGCGTCTGCCTTGGAGGCCTGCAGCCCCGAGATGGAGGCGTCTCGGCTCGCGAGCTCGGAGGCCAGCGCCGCGGCGGTGACGGCCCCCAGGAGAGCGTTGGCCACCTTGGTGTCGACCTCCAGCGGCGTGATCCTCGCCGCTATGTCTAGGGAGTGCTGGTCCACCACCGTCTTGAGGCCGTAGTTGGCGGCCACCGTGGCCAGCGTGGCGTTGTTGGCCGAGGCGATGGAGCCGTTCATGGCCGCCGTGGTGCTGTAGTTGGACAGCTTCAGGTCCACGCCGTCCGGGGTGCTCTTAGTGGCCACCACGCCCTCCAGCACGTCGAAGGCCGACTGGTCTGCCTTGTTGGAGAGACCCGTGGTCAGCGAGCTCTGCAGCGCAGCGATGCTGCTTCCGTGCGCGGCCACCTGTCCGTCCGTGGTGGCCAGGGCTGCTGCCGTGGCCAGGGGCGCAATTGCCGGCGCCAGCGCGCTGCTGTCCAGCTTTGACGCCAGCTCTGCGGTGACCCGGTCGTCCAGCGACTGGATGGCGGCTGCGTTGTTGCCGGAGGCTGCCGTGTTCACGGCTAGGTCTGCCACTTGTGCGTAGGGCGTCAGAGCAAGGGCCAGCTGCCCTGCGGTGACGTGCGTGCCGTCAGTTACCTCTCCGTTGTCCAGGACCTCCGGGATATTGCCGGTGACAGGTCCTTCAAACATGTTTACATATGTTTTCGCCGACGCCTTAGTCCAGTGTGGAGGGACCGCTGCGGGGACGGGGAGGTGCGCAGGACGCTTCAAAGAAATATGCCCGCGCTGCTGGAGCTCTTCAAGGGCACCGGATCAATTGGAAGGGCCTTCGAGGCCAGGGGCTGGGAGGTGGTCAGCTTGGACATCCTGCCCAAATTCACACCCACCATCTGCTGCGACATTCTGCGCTGGGACTACCGCGCCGCCTTCCCGCCCGGGCGCTTCGACTTTGTGTGGGCGTCACCCGTTTGCACCGAATACTCCCAGGCGCTCACCACAAGGCCCCGCAGGCTCCACGAGGGGGATGCGCTGGTGCTTCGGGCCATCGAGATCATCGCCTACCTCGCGCCGCGACTCTGGGCCATCGAGAACCCGCAGACGGGACTGCTCAAGACAAGGCCCTTTATGCAGCGCCTCGGATTCGTCGACGCCACATACTGCTTGTACGGTACACCCTTTAAGAAGCAGACACGCTTCTGGACGAACATGCGCTGGGCGCCCAGCTGCGGACTCTGCGGGCCCGGCAACCGCTGCGAGGCCTGGGAGAACGGCAGGCACGCACGCGCCGCACAAAGGGGTCCCCGGAAAATCGGCCAGCGCTACGAGAACGTTCGCAGGCAGTCCCGTGAGCTGCTGTACAGCATTCCAGCGGCGCTCTGTGACGAGATTGCGGCGGCAGCAAGCGAGACTTAACCGGAAAGCCGGCCCGGCCCCGGAGCACGGAAAGCACGCGGAAGATGCCAGGGATGGAAGCATTTAGATTTTTATATAAAAAAATCCAAGGTCCGGCCCAGAGACCGGCGCAGGAATTCACGCAGCCTCACTTCTACACACCGCCTGCAAAAAAAAGTTGGCGTGCAGAAGTGAGGCTACAAGGCAAATTGCAAGCAAATCGAGGGTGCGTTACGTTGCAGCGCCGTGGCTGCAGGAGCAATTCTGGACTTGAAATTCTTCGCAGGACAAGGTCGTTTTCTGAGCGGACGAACTCTGCTGGGTCTGTAGCTGCAATATTGTGGCAGTTGGGAATCTTTGTGTGTAGAGAGAGGCTTGCTAGCCGGGACGCCAGCATTACGGCGCTCCAGGGGGCTAGACGCGACGCTGCTGGCCTCATACGCCACGAACGCCGGCTCTCAGCGAGACCGCGCTCCAGAGCGCCCTCGACGCAATCCTCGCGGAGCTCGCCGCCCTGCAGCTTTCCGGCGTGGTCCTGGCCACGCACACCGCGGGAGTAAGCGGCTACACCCTGACCTGGCAGCGAACCCGTGGACATTGTGCGACCTACAACTTGACCCCGGGCCGAGAGCTGCTCTTCGCCTGCCGGACCGACTCGGCACGGCCTCCAACTTTGTGGTGTGCATGTCCGAGGCCGACAACGTCTGCGATCATTGTACGGCAGCTTCGTAGGCTCCGAATGGAGTGGCAAAGCTGCACTTCGGCCAGGCGCCGGGCCTGCCCAACCAGACGGCAGGAACAGTGGACGTCTACGGCCTCAGATTGGACGCACCCTGGAGGCAGGCAACACGGCGGGAGGAGCAGGACACGGCGGCCTCGGCACTGCTGCTGAAGCACGAGTTCTTCGACGGAGGGGCCGACGACGTCACGCTGGCCACGCTGGAACCTACGACTTCTTGGCCGCTGCAACTCTTCGTGCAGCTCACAGCCTGGCGCATGCACACATGTGTTGCTGCAGCCCACACGTTCCAGGCAGGAACAATGTGGGCAGACGACCTAGCAGAGGTCGGCTAGTCCAAGTCCAATTCAGCCATCGCCAAGAGAGTCGCTTTCGCTTGCCCCGCAGATCAAGTGGGTAAGGCAGAAGCAACCCACCGCGGAAGTAGATTTACAACATGCCCTAAATACAAGGGAAAAGAAAACCCCCTAAGCGTTAAGGCATGTTGCACTGCTCCTATCTCCAGACCACCCAAAAGAACAAAGCAAGTCCAAAGCGGCCGCAGTTCGTTTAACCGGAATTGCTGAAAGTAGCACTGCTTCCAGGGCACGGATGCGCCTGGAGCAGGAGGTGCGTTGACCCCCCCTTCAGTGTTTCAGGCAACCCCGGTATAAGAAGGGCAAACGTCGCACGACATTGCATTTATGCTTGAGCATTTGCTGTTCTGGACTGCTCATTTTCGCCGCTGACAGATGCAGCCAGATATTCTGGTTGCCAGGGCGATGTCGGGTCGCGACGACTGTTGGAAGGCAGCAAGGCTTGTCTACACGCAGCTGGCAGCAGCTGCTAGGTGTTCCGGGCGCCAGGGGCATCAATCAGACACCGCTGGATGCCTCTGACGGTTGTGTTTGTGTTCCTTGGGCGAAGGCGTGACACAAGCGTTGTTCGTCTGATTTTCGCTTGCAAGCTCCAGACTCAGCCGCTGTCTGTTGGGCCAACTTCAAAATTGCTGGTCAAGTTGATTGTGGGGACGGCTGTTTTCGTTGAGAATTGCCATGCGAAACCAAGCAAACGACGTCCAGCGCCACTTTGTTTTTTTAGCCGTGGACAATTTTTGAACAAACTGGCCAAGCTTATCACGGAAAGCGCAAACCTCCATGGCTTCCAAAAGGGTGAGACGATGCAAAGGAATGACGGTTGTTCCAATGGGCCTGGCAAGCTTCCAAAGCAGGGCCGGAGATTTGTTCACATACGCGGCCTTGGCTTGACAAGAAGTTGACGAACCCCTTGCACCCACCGGACTTTGACTCCACACTTGGACCCTCATGCTGTCTGCTTCCAGGCGTGTTCTGCCAGCATACAAATCCGTTGAGGCATGTTGCACTGCTCCTATCTTGAACCCAAACCAAACCACCCAAAAGAACAAAGCAAGTCCAAAGCGGCCGCATTTCTTTTAACCGGGATTGCTGAAAGTAGCACTGATTCTAGGGCACGGATGCGCCTGGAGCAGGAGGTGCGTTGACCCCCGTGAAACTTAAAGGCAAAACAACGCGTGTCCTTGCAGGTGCGTGCAGTGCGCGCAGGGCGTGGCAAGCGTGCCCACGCCGGTCCGGAGACCTGGTAGTCCTGAGACCGTGGGCGGTCCGAAGACCCGGAGGTCCGGAGACCATGGATGGAAATGCAGAGCATCTGCAACTTCCTTTGCAGAGCCTAATAGAAAAGGCAACGCGTGGAAACGATGCAGATTTTCCTGTTTGGCGGATTGTGTTCAAGGAGGTTGCAACGAAGGCAAAGCAAACTTTCTGGTTGGGTTCCAACAAGATAAATGCCACAGCGGTGCGTTAACAGGCGGAGCTTCTGTAGTCTCGCCGGCACAGAAGCGCTGGCGCAGTTGCGCAATGGTAATGGGTATCAAATCACGTTTGAGCCTGCAGAGGCTGATGTTTCTTGCTAGTTCGTCAGGTTTTCGTTTCAAAACTTCAGACTTACGAACATTCTGACCAAACGGGTGCAAAGGTTCGCCTTGGGCACGCGCAAAAAAAAATGCAGCCACAAGGTCTGTGCGCGCCACAGGAGGAGTGCCGCGCCACGGCAAGTGGGACTTACCCGCCCAAAGTCGCTTCAGCCCTTGCGCTACGAGCTTACAAACCTGCCGCCTGCCAATTTTGCACCGCCGCTTCTGAAACAATCGTTGAGGCAGATACTAGCATTCTGCCAACAAAACGCCCGAGAAATGTGAACACAACCAATGCTAATTTTCTTATTTGGCGGATTGGCGATCGTAAAGTTGGCAATTTGCTGTTCAAGGAGGTTGCAACAAAGGCAGACGAGGCCGACAGCGCTTTGACCAAACCTGTACTTCTCCTTTATTGAAAAACAGATGTCAACTTTCTGGTTGGGCTCTGGCTGTGTCAAGTGTCTGTGTGTGGCGTGTGCGTAGGCGTGTGTGTGTGTGTGTGTTTTGTGTCTGAAAGTTTTTTGGCTGAAGGGGGAATTGTGTAAGGACGGCTGTTGTGAACTTGTGTTAGTGGCAGGCTTTGCGCTTTTGCCCGCCAGCAGCGCAAGACAGACTTGAGTTTTGGGGGCCAGGCGCAACTGTGTTTTCAGGGGTGTCCACGTTGGGCCGGCTCAATGTTTTTGGTGGCTTCACTCTATACGCGGGCGCCTTGTTGCAGCGGGGACGTTTCTGGGTATGGGCAGCTCTATTGGCAAGTTTGCAGCTGGTGAGAAGATGAGCAGAGACTTTCCAAGACGTGGGAAACGCGACCGTTAAGAACCGCCAGGGACAGAGTTTTAACGAGGAAAAGCGACCAGTATGTGTGTCTGTACTGTATGTGTGCAATGTAATGCAATGCAATGCATTGTAAGCTAAGGTAAGGTAAGCTATCGGAGGGGTACTTGAGCTTGTCTGGGGAAATTGCGCTTTTCAATGAAGACAAAGCTTGGCTGCGTTTTTGGTGCTGCTAGTGCCCAAGCTTGCCCCGGCTGTCCGGTGCGCTTGGAATTTGCTTCGACATTTCGTGGATCTTCTTTTCCGTAAATAGCTTGCACGGTGTAGTATTTTGGGCGTTGTTTCCTGTCGCTGCCGACTGTGAGCGCCTTCCAATGAAGCTAATACTAGCCGCCTTGAAGTTTGTTGCATTTACAATTTAATCAAGCGGCTACACAGTTCTACAGAGACTCGGACCGCTGTCCGCGTTCTCTTCACCAGTCGGACCTGCGGTCTGTTACCGGCGAGGTTACAAGACCTGCGGTCCTGTGACCTGGGTGCAAGCACGTGTGCCGCATACTCCTCTTTTGACGCACCGCCGTTGCACCAGCATTCTTCTTGCAGAGTGTTTATGGCAACTATTTTCGTTTAGATGGCCTTTAGCTTGCAGTGAATGAGTTTTAAGCTGCCCTGTGAGAAACTTGCAGGGACTTGCGTGCTCTGGCTGTTGCGTCGGCGTGTTGCGCTTCGCTTGGCTAGAAAGTGCTTGCGCGAAAGAACTTGCAGAGCGTTGCTCAGCTTTGCGAGACGCATCGCGACTAAGGGCTTTGCATTGCGCCGACCTAGTAGGTCTTGGTGAACGGCGCCAGAAACAGAAAGGCTTAGTTTTGGTTCCCAAAATTGGCGCCAGAAACACACCCAAAAATGGATACCGTTTGCGACACGTTGACTTTGCCCTGCTGAACTTTGGTTCCTGGTTTTGGCCCCCCTCCTGGTTGCTGGCAGCCCTGTAGCAGCGCTTGCGATCTCAGGCCCCACCCATGCGCTTCCTCACGCTGCTAGTGCGCCTCAAGCGCAACGCGCAGATAGCTGCCTTCACTCAATTTCGGCCTTCGTTTGAGGTGCTCCGGCCCTTTCAATCGATGATTGGTCAGTTGAGACTCCTGTTTCCTGACCTGTCGTTTTTTTGACTTGGCCTAGAATCTCTTTTCTGCGGGTTTGTTGAGACTTCTGTTTCCGAACCTGACTAGTGATGCCACTAAGTGGCTTCCGACGTTGACGTGGGGTTTCTTGATTTGTTGAGACCTTGGTCTCCGGATCGGTGCCCTTATTTTTCAACCTATTGCCACTGGCTTTCATGTCGGTGACGGGCGGCGTCATGCCCCCTTGTGTCGAAGTTCCTTGTGGGTGTTGTGTTTGTTTGTTGTGTGTTTTGTTTGTGTTGGTTGTCCTGGGTTTATCTTCGACACCGTTTCTTTTTTTCCTCATCTTTGCGCTATAACAGCGGACTGGCGACATCGCAACGGCGCGTGGATCAACAAAACAAGTCTCAAGGCTGTGCACAAGCAAACTCAGGTCCACCCTGCTAAGCAATCAGTTACCATTGAAGAGTTTGCCATGTTGGAGGGTGTTATTTCAGCACATTGGTGGCACAGGAGCCTCTTGCTGCGTCGAGCGCGCAGGCTGCTGGCATGGCAATCGCATGAAGCCTTTCTTTTCGTGGATGATCTTTTGCCAGATGAGCACAGTGCTCCTTTTCTTCCGTGTCATCGCAGCACCGGTCTCTTTGAAAAAAAACCAGTTCCAGAACTGCGTTGTGTGCAGCTGAAAACAGCTTTGCCCAGAACACCATTCAGTTTGAATCAGTTGGTCAAACTGGCAAGCCTTTAAATGAGTGCCGTGCATTGGGTTGCTCATTTGGGCGACCATGTTGTGGCTAGCGTCTTTGCAGTCAACCTTGATAGCTCTCCGAGATACGCATTCCAGACCACCTGTGGACCTGGTGAACTTGCAGCCCGGACCCGCCCATGCTTTCCTGAGTACTGGCCATGCCTGGCGCAGGGCGCCTGAGTACACGCCTGGCACACGGTAAGCACACCCGCCCATGCTCTCCGTCATTGCATGCGTGTTTGGCGCGTGGCAAGCACACCCGCCCACAGGCCTGACACATGGTAAGGTTAAGCGCCAGCAGCAGCAGTTATACAGGTTGATGTGTGTCGTGGGAATTTTGACAGAAATTAGGCTCGTTTTTCTTGATATCTCTCTTGTTTCGCCAAACCGAAAAACACGGTTTAGTGAATCACACTGGAGCATCGCACACGGTTTGATGGGGGCGCGTTGTGGTAAGTGCCAAAACCCAAGCGCCGTTTTTGTTTGGCTGCACCATGAGCGCAGTGACATCCAATTTTGTCGCGCCGATTATCGGTCCGGCTAGTAGTTTATGCCAGATTCAAAATGTGGGTTCTAGCTGGGCCAAACGTGAGAGCAAATCGCAATTCCAAGCAACAATTCAAGTGTTCAAAACAAGGTTGGATTTCGTCATTTTCGAAGAAGCTCACTGACATGGCACTTTCGCACATGAAGGGCTTGGAATGGAACAGCTAGTGTTCACAACACGTGGGGAAAGTGATGATACCCTTCAAAATTGCTATCATGAATGAAGGAAATGAGTAGATCGCATTTGAGTCCCATGCTCTTGGCTATGATCAAAGGAAAACCCAAATATCCGTAATCCATTTTGGAGGGCATGATGAATGAAGGAAATGAGTAGATCGCATTTGAGTCCCATGCTCTTGGCTATGATCAAAGGAAAACCCAAATATCCGTAATCCATTTTGGATGGCGGAGAACTTAGACACATGATGCGTTTGGCACATTTTGTTGACCTTTGATGCCATTTTGTTTTCTTTTTTTGCCACGTTCAATGCCACCAAAACACGTTTATGCATGTACGTTGGCAGCTTGCACCATGGAATCTTTGCAGACGGTCATGTTATAGCGTGCTCAAGATGTCAACGCAGCTGGATGTCACATGGGGCGAAACACATACTAATGTGAAAAAAAAATGGCAAAAGCAAAATCAGTGCGTGCAGACACGTGTGCACAGTTGCAAACACGTTTGTGTGACTTACACGCTGTGCATGTTTTCTTGCACTACAACACGACATACGAACGTCTGCAGACACACACACACACACACACACGCATGCGCAATCACAAATCCACATTTGCATTCGAAACTCACAATGTACACGTTTCAGGGCTGTTGTCATTGCTTTTAACAGACATGCATTGCTCTCCCCTGTGCACACATGGGCCCAGGCAGTAGTTTTTTTTTTTTTTTTTTTTTTTCTTTTCTCTCTTGCGGCATTGAAGCGTAGGCTGACTTCATGGCAACGCTTTTGCACCACGCACCCACGCAGTGATGCCAAGGAGTTTGCAATGTTTGGACATCTTGTGCTAGAATGTTTGTTGCTTAGCATATGATGGGACTGCGCAGGAGAGACGCATCGTCATTGCTGCAGGTTGCTTTGGATTCAGTGTAACGTGCAACTCGGCCGTGGAAATGATTGCCTACGCAACATTTGCAAAGGTTCCTGGCTGCTGCACGGAGCCTACTTGATTGTTCCTGCAATGTGCTTGGTGCCTTGCATTGGATTGGGCTTCAGGCCTTGTGTGGCAGCAAGGGCGAGCAAGTACATCATTGCTCGCGACCCAGTTTACTGCTCTACTCTCTTGTTTCCAGTTTCACTCTAATTCAAATTACAGCATGGAATTTGTAAGCGAACGACAGGCATATGTAGCTGGAAGGTCAACGTTATTTTCCTCGACTTCCCGCAAAATGCATCATTGTTTTGCTTGTACAGGTTTGTGTGCAATGCGTGAACCTGTGCTGTCTGAGAGCTGAGTATCACATCACTTAAATCCTTGGGTGTCTTTTCATGAAAACTCAGAGCGCTGCTTTGCAACTGCGCATGCTTTTGGGTTTCAAAAGCTTGTTCTTCATACAGCGTGCAGCACATTTGCTTGGGGTGGTCTGTTGTTGGCACTGTGCATGTCGAGTAGGCATTTTGGTACAATACGTGGCCGAATAGTTTGAGCATTCATGCCCCTGACTTGATGGGGATTTTGCTGGATCCAAAAATTCGAGACAATGCGCTCCTGCCCATTTTCGTCGTGGTCGTCCTGACTTCCATGATCAGATCAAGCTTGATGATTCTCTTCAAGTCTGACCCGAAGGTGGATGTCAAGGAGGTTAAGACTCAAAGTATGCTGGGACGGTGCAAGATGCTGCGTGCTGCATCTCATTTCTTGACCGAAAAGGCTTTCAAGTCACGAAAGGCCTACTTTGTGAAGAAAGATGTGGGAGTGCTCGTGAAGTCTGTCCCAAAGGCAAAAGACCCCATGGAGGCGTTGTCAGGAGGATCTGATCCAATGGCTGCTATGGGGATGATGAAGGGTCAGATGGTTTTCATGGTGTCTCAAGGGCTGCTGGCATACTGGGTTTCACACCTGTTCTCTGGCTTCCTGGTGGCCAAGACTCCTTTTCCTTTGACATTCCAGTTCAAGGCTGGGATCATGGCAAATGCATGGCAAATGCATGGCAAATGCATGGCAAATGCATGCAAATGCATGCAAAAGAAAGAATGAGCACGCACTAAACAGATTGCTCCACTGACAAAGTGGGCATGTGCACTTTGCTTTCCCTGCAGGGCATGTTGCAGCGAGGGGTCGAGGTGACATCACTGGAGCCTGGCTATGTTTCCTCTCTGTGCTGGTACATGTGGCTTGGTTCTTTCTGGCATGTTTTTCGGCCTTAGAGACTCTTGCTGGGTAGTTCAAGTTTGATTACTTCATTTGCTCCACTTTGCTGACAACGCAGACATTGCAAGCGAGGTTTGTCATGATGAGCAGTCATAGCTTGATTGGACTAGTCCAATCATTTTTCACGAAGTCGGACGTTGAAGCAGAGGACCCCATGATGGCGATGAGCTCCGTCGGAGATGATTATTGTTTTTTGGTTTGTTTGGCTGGTTTGTTGGTCTGGATCTGGTTCCACGTATTGTCCTGTCATGATTCGACCGTCAGGATGGGAACTATGGGTGGAGCACCAATGATGCCGGGTGGAGGGCCAGATCCAGCGAAGACCTACAAGGCTGAGCAGGACCTTTGTGTGAAGTGCACATCAAACACTGGCAGTTTGCATTGGTACTTGGTGCGCGTTGGTGCTTGAATGTGATTGACAAAGAGGCAAAAGCCAAACCTATAGATACCATGTTCAAAGTGCTTGTTTCAAGGTACCCTTCCCCCCAGACTGTTGCCTTGTTCTGCGCCTCACAGTAGCAGAGCACCTAGGAGTTTGGGACGAGTTGTTTGAAAGACCTACTGGTAGAGTCAGAACGGTGGATACCTGTTTGGTGAACATTCCCTTGACATACTCTCCGGAGCAGCTATCGATGAATTCAGAGGTGCTAGTAGCAGGCGTACTCAGTATGTAAATCGAGGATCCAATTTCAATAACAAGCTACGAAACTACCCTTGAAACATCCTGGATAGGACACACACTAACAACATTGATATAGCGCTGAGTTGCCGACGACTATGGCTGGGCAACGCAAAGTGAACACACGGCAGTGACATGCTTCGCCACCCCCATTGTCATCATCTTCCCATGTCATAAGTAAGGCAGCCTGATCGGCTTTCAATCCCAGCCTCAAGCATGCTAGCTTGTTTGCATGTTTTCGTGCTTGCTCGCTTTTTTGTTTGCAATTTTGCTGTTTTGCTATGCATCCTCATTGGCTTGATTGCTTTCTAGACTTCCTTCTTTGTTTGTTTCTTTCTTTCTTGTGTTATTTCTTTCGTGCTACCCTGCCAACAAGCAAACTTTTTTTCTAGTTGCTTGCGTGCTTGCAATTGTCCCCCGAATAGTGTTTACACTAAGGGTGTTCTTACGGTAAGAGGGAAAGTCTCGCGCGAAATGTGGGTTTGCGCGTGCGCTCTCGCTGTCGTGCCGTGCTCATGTTTCGGCTTTCGCTGGCAGGGGCAGTACAGTAAAGGGACACGCCACGTTTTTCCAGAAGCCTCGCGCGAAGCGCTTTTTTTTCTCCAATTTGGAGGGAAGCCTAGCCGCGCGGAGATTTTCGCGACGACGCGGAATGTGTTTTTCGAGGTAGCCTCGCGCCAAAATCGTTTGTTAGATCGTGCTCTCGCTGTGGCGCCGTGCCGATCTTCGATTTGTGTGCTAACGGCAGGACTCCATGGCCAGCGCGGATTTTTGTGACACTGGCATGTGTTTTTCGTGGTGGGCGCAGTATGTTTTGCGCTGATGCTATGTTGCGCAGCGTTTTCAGCAACAGGGTCTGTGAAGGCGCAGCGTCGTCGCAAGCGTTGCAAGACGAAAGCTGTGTCGCCGTGCGAACGTCTCGCGCTCGGCGAACCCTCTGCGGAGATTGTGAAGCGCTCTCGCTGCGGCGCCGTGCGAATGTGTGTTGAGCTCAGCGAACCCTCTGCAGAGATCGTGCACTCTCGCTGTGGCGTCCGTGCGAATGTGTCTTGAGCTCGCGAATCCTCTGCCGCGACATCACGCGCAGCATCATCACGCGCAGCATCAAGCTACAGCGTTGCGCGCGCGCGAGAAGTTGACAGGAGAGATTGTGACGCATGACGCTAATCTTGCTCATCAGAACTTGCAGAAGCCGGGACCTTGACGTGTTTACGATTTGTTTCTCATCAGGCGGGAGAGGTGTGAGGATTATTAT
>CAUJNA010000940.1:0-40000 GCA_963377175.1 Effrenium voratum | reverse complement strand
TGTATGTATCTATGTATGTATGTATGTAATGTATGTATGTAATGTATGTAATGTATGTATGTAATGTATGTATGTAATGTATGTATGTATGTATGTAGTGTAATGTAATGCAGTGCAGTGCAGTGCAATGCAATGTATGTATGTATGTATGTATGTATGTATGTATGTATGCATGTATGTATGTATGTATGTATGTAATGTATGTATGTGTGTTTATGTATGTATGTATGTACGTATGCGTGCATGTATGTATGTATGTATGTATGTATGTATGTATGTATGTAATGCATACATGTATGTATGTATGTCTGTATGTATGTATGTAGGTATATATGTATGTATGTAATGTATGTATCTATGTATGTTTTCATGTATGTATGTATGTTGTATGTAATGCATCTATGCAGGTCATGTAATGAAAATTTCTATGTGATGTGATGTGATGTGATGTGATGTGATGTATGTATGTATGTATGTATCTATGTATGTATGTATGTACGTACGTACGTATGTATGTATATATGCATGTATGTATGTATGTAATGTATGTAGGGAGTATAATGTAATGTATTGTACTGCCATGTATCGTAATGGCATGTAATGTAATGTATGTATGTATGTACCTATGTAATGTATGAAGGCAATGTATTTAGGTAATGTAAGGTGATGTGACTTGATGTAATGTAATGTAATGCAATGAAATTAATATATGTTTGTATGTATCCATGTATGTGAATGTGTATGTACGCATGTAATGTATGTGTAATGGAATATATATATAATGTATTCATGTAATGTATGCATGTATGTAATGTAATGCAATGTAATGTAATGAAATGTGGTGTAGTGTAGTGTAATGTGATGTAATGTAATGTAATGTAATGTAATGTAATGTAATGAATGAAATGTATGAAACATATGCAGTGTATGCAATATGCATGTAAAGTATGATATTGCATGGTATGGCATGTAATGTACGTTGAAATATATTTTGTATGTACCGTGCGTGTGTATGTGTGTACTTATGTATTTCTGTGTGTAATGTTTGTATGTCTGTCTGTATGTGTGTATCTATGTATCTATGTATCTATGTATGTATCATTGTAACATAATGTCAGGTAATGCAGTGTAACGTAATGTGTGTATGTATACATGTACTTTCTTTTTTTTTGTGTGTATGTATGTATGTATGTCTGTGTGTGTATGTTTTTAATGTATGTACGGACGGACGTAGGTAAGTAGGTATGTAGGTATACAAATAAGTATGTAGGTATGTAGGTATGAAGGTATGTAGGTATGTGGGTTTGTAGGTATGTAGGTATGTAGGTACGCAGGTATGTAGGTATGTAGGTATGTAGATAGGTATGTAGGTATGTAGGTATGTAAGTGTGTAGGTATGTAGGTATGAAGGTATGTAGGTATGTAGGTATGTAGGTATGTAATGTATGTATGTATGTATTGTATTGTATTGTATTGTATTGCGTTGTATTGTATTGTATTGTATTGTACTGTAGGTAGGTATGTATGTATGTAATGTATGTATGTATGTAATGTAATGTAATGTGATGCAATGTAATGTAATGTAATGTAATGTAATGTAATGCAATGTAATGTAATGTAATGTAACGTAATGTATGTATGTATGTAAGGTAAGGTAAGGTAAGGTAAGGTAAGGTAAGGTAATGTGTAACGTATGTATGTTTGTATGTAATGTTGTATGTAGTGTAATGTAATGTAATGTAATGTAATGTATGTATGTATGTATGTAATGTAATGTCAAGCAGGTATGTATGTATGTATGTATGAATGTAATGTAATGCAATGCAATGTAATGTAATGTAACGTAATGAATGTATTGTAATCTATGTATGTAGGTATGTAATGTATGTATGTATGTATGCATGCATGTATGTATGTAGTGTATGTATGTATGTAATGTATGTATGTATGTATGTATGTATGTATGTATGTATGTATGTATGTATGTATGTATGTAGGTATGTTTGTATGTATGTATGTAGTATGTATGTATGTATGTATGTATGTATGTATGTATGTATGTATGTATGTATGTATGTATGTATGTATGTATGTATGTATGTATGTATGTATGTATGTATGTATGTATGTATGTATGTATGTATGTATGTATGTATGTATGTATGTATGTATGTATGTATGTATGTATGTATGTAATGTAATGTATGTATGTATGTATGTATGTATGTATGTATGTATGTATGTATGTATGTATGTATATGTATGTATGTATGTATGTATGTATGTATGTATGTATGTATGTATGTATGTATGTATGTATGTATGTATGTATGTATGTATGTATGTATGTATGTATGTATGTATGTATGTATGTATGTATGTATGTATGTATGTATGTATGTATGTATGTATGTATGTATGTATGTATGTATGTATGTATGTATGTATGTATGTATGTATGTATGTATGTATGTGTATGTATGTATGTAATGTAATGTATGTATGTGTGTATGTATGTATGTATGTATGTATGTGTATGTGTATGTATGTAATGTAATGTAATGTAATGTAATGTAATGTGTAATGTATGTATGTAATGTATGTAATGTAATGTATGTATGTATGTATGTATGTATGTATGTATGTATGTATGTATGTATGTATGTATGTATGTATGTATGTATGTATGTAATGTATGTATGCATGCATGTATGTATGTATGTATGTATGTATACATGTATGTATGTATGTAATGTATGTATGTATGTAATGTAATGTAATGTACTGTAATTTACTGTAATGTAATGTAATGTAATGTAATGTAATGTATGTATGTATGTACGTACGTATGTATGTATGTATGTAATGTATGTATGTATGTATGTATGTATGTATGTAATGTAATGTAATGTAATGTAATGTAATGTAATGTTAGGTTATGTATGTATGTTATGTTATGTATGTATGTTATGTATGTATGTATGTATGTATGTATGTATGTATGTATGTATGTATGTATGTATGTATGTATGTATGTATTAATGTATGTAATGTATGTAATGTATGTACTGTATGTATGTATGTATGTAATGTATGTATGTATGAACGTAACGTATCGTCACGTAACGTGATGTAATGTCATGTAATGCAATGCAATGCAATGCAATGTAATGTAATGTATGTATGTATGTATGTATGGATGTATGTATGTATGTAATGTATGTAATGTAATGTAATGTAATGTATGTATGTATGTATGTAATGTAATGTAATGTAATGTAATGTAATGTAATGTAAAGTAATGTAGTGTAGTGTAGTGTAGTGTAATGTAATGTAATGTATGTATGTATGTATGTATGTATGTATGTGTGTGTGTATGTGTATGTGTGTATGTATGTATGTATGTGTGTAGTGTAATGTCATGTAACGTAATATAATGTAACGAAATGTAATGTAATGTAATGTAACGTAATGTGACACATTGCAGCGCAACGCAATGTACTTGTGAAAGGCACAGACCCCGGACAAGGACCAGCCCGAACCATGTCTCACACGTATCCCAGACAGCTAGTTCCTGCAAACAGCGAGCGGAGGTAGTGCCTCCGCTATCCAGTGAACAGTGTTGCTCGCTTGCAACTCTGCTCATTCAGACTTGAGCCAAAACAGACCAGGCGTCATGAGCAATAGAGCATTCACTTAGCCTTCATGTGACTGCTCTAAACAAATTACAGAGCTATTCAAGGACTGCGTGCCGCGCGCGGACATGCCTGCCACAAACACCGCGCTTGGCCAAGCAATGTCTCACGCAACGTGAGCCCCAGACCCTGGTGGTGGCAGATATGGCTTGCGCAGCACATGCAGCATTTTCCACTGCCAGGGCATCGCAAACATTGGACTGTGCCTGCGCGAGTAAGGTGTCGTTCCCACGGACACCCAGAACGCATACGTTACTGCGATGAGCAGCAAGCGTGGAACGCAGCGTATTTACAACATCAAGGCGGGATTTGTGACATTGCAGTGAAGTATTCTTTGTTTTCGACGTTTGTCATGCCAGGCTTTCTGTGGTCAGTTTAATGCTGGCAAAAGCTGCTTAGTGCTGAGTGTCATATTCCCCTAGAGTTGAGAGCCATAGGGGTTCCAACTGAGCAGCTAGTAATTCCAGCAGCACTTTGCGAGTCGTGTGTGCACTCTTTAGGTGATTCTGACTCTAACACATGGAGGGGTGAACAAACTGAACAAACAGCGGCGGATTTTTGCATCTCCAGCCGCCATTTCGTCTGCACTACTCATACTTGTCTTCACTAGTAAAGCTTGTTTTTCTTGGCTCTTCCTCGCCTGCACAGATCTCTATCAGTTAAGCGCTTTGGGCAAAGGCCAACTACAATGCAGAGCGGGCGCTCTCACAAGTCGCCGAAGACGAGACGGAGGGCGACCTACCAAACAGGGTTGACCAGGGCAATTTTCGTGGCTATTGAATCTTGAGTTGTTGTCTGGTAATTGAAACCCTTCTGAATTCAGTTTGGGGTTTATGCAGCGAAAGGGGTGCAAACTTCAAGCAAGCAAGTAAAGAAGGGGCGGGTGTCACTTTTGGCCAGGCGCTGTTAGACAATGCTTGCTGCTGCCACTCAGATTGCGCAGTTGTTGCGCAGTGCTGACGCTGCTGCGGGCGCAGAGTGAGTGTAAAATTGCGCAGGGTGCTGTTGGAGCAAAGTTCGGTGGAGCTAGGTGCAGGGTGTGCAGGCGGTGGGTGCTGTTGCAGGGTGCTCCTGCAGGCCGAGGTTTTTGGTTCAGGTGCCGCCTTGCAGACGGCGTGAAAGGCGAGGAGCCCTTGCAGCGTGCGCGTCGCAAGGCACAGTGTCGCGTGCGACTTCGCTGCTGTTTTTCGCGAGATTTGCAAAGCAGCTGAAGCGACTCAACGATAGTTGCGTGGCCTGCGAGATGCCCACAACAGCGCATCAATCGCGCAAAAGAAAGCCAAGCGAGGTGCTGCTGCAGGTTGCCTTTGCAGGGCCCTGTCACTGGCCACGACTCAAGATTGCGCAGCGCACCTTTGTGAGACACCGTTGCGAGGTGACGCCGCCTGTGCAAGTTCTGTCACAGAAATGATGCGGCTGGGCGCTGTCACAGCGCAGGTAAGTGTTGAACAGGTTGCTGCGTGAAGTGTTAAGTGACCCCCACAATGCCTGAAAGACCGTGGGACTGGTTGCGGCGCAGGCAAGTCACGGCGGTGCAATTGCGGCGGGCGATTGACCAGAGTGCGCAGCACTCTGTCACAGGTCGCCGCTGTGCAGTGCAAGGCCAAAACTTACGCGCGACGATGCTTTGATCAGTGGAAATTTTGCACGCGAAGCACAACTCAGCAACGGCGCCTTGCAACAGCACACCGCAGCAGCAATCCGCATTGCTGCTTTGTTGCCGGAAAATGCTGGTTGCGTATTTGTGCAGTAGGATTGCCTCATGCTTGTTCGTCCTTGTTTGTTCCGCGCAAGATTTTGTGTTTTGTTTTTCAGGGACAGGATTTAAAAAGTCTTGTTGTATGATTTGGCGGTAGATGCTTGATGCTCACTCGCCATCGCGTGTTCTACGTAGGTTGTAGGGTCCTGTTTTTCCACTGACAGGCTCTTGGCTCGCCCTTGCTTGTTTTGCGTAAAATAAACGTTGTGGTTCTTCATGGGCAGGACTTTGGCATGCTGCGTAGCTGCTGCCTTGTTGCCAGAAAAACAGGTTGTGTATTTCGGTTGCGATATGGCCTGTTGCTCATTCCACTCTGCTGTTCCGCAAAACAACAAGTGTTATGATGTTTGACTGACAGGCTCTGAGTAGTTGCTGCTTTGTTTCCAGAAAATTACCTGATGCTCATTCGTCCCTGCTTGTTTTGCGCAAAATAATAGTTTTGTGTTTTTCCAGGGGCAGGCTCTTGATATGCTGTGTAGCTGTTGTTTTTTCCTGCAGCAGATCCCCCCCGGCCCCCCCCTTGTTCGGGATGCCCCCGCGCACTATTTTGCTGGCCAGAAAAACTGTTGTATATTTTGGCGGTAGAAATTGCCTTCCCGGCTTGTTCTGCTTCAGAGACACGTTGGATGTTGCTCCGAAAGTAACTGTTGTACATATTTGCGGCGCAATTTCCTGAGGACTCGGCTCATGCTGCTGGAAACAGGCGTGCAAAAAACATATTGTTCACTAGAAGTGCAGCCTATCGTTGCAGATGGAGGGGTACGCTGTGTCACTGGAAAGGATGGTTAAACAGTTTGGCGTTGGGAAAATGAGGGGCAGTTGGCTTCGATCAGTGTCATTGATTGGACATGGCACTCCGTTTGGGGCTGTCAAGGGCAACCACAGCCAACGCCCGTCTAATTGCTCCCTCACTTCATTTGCTGACAACACACTCTTGCTGTCTGGGGTCTATGCTAGCATTATTTTATATAACAATACTTTGTTGTCCGTGCTTGCTTCCAGGGTAGCAAACTTGCTGCAGAGCATTCCGCGGCACGTTTGGTGTCAGGGTGTCGCAGACCAGCGGAAGCCCTTGAGCTTGTTGTGTGTGGGCCCTGGTTTGATCAGTTGCAATGTAGCACATGGTTAACAGGTTTCAAGATCTTGCCATTGCATCAGGTTCGGACCTTTCAATGGCCTCGCGCTACTGTGACATGACGGCCATTCCGCGGCGCTGGTGGGGGACCGAGTATTTGCAAACGAGGTGTCCCGTTCATGCCCCGAGGTTTCAAGCTCTGAAGACATGTCTTCCAGGAGGGTGTGCAACTTTGCACATGCCATGGCCTATCGTGCAATGTTGCCTTCCAGCTTCGCAGCTGCCAGTCCCATAAAGTGCCACCGGGTGCCACAGGGTGCCACTGGGTGAGGGCAAGAGCAAGCCATGCAGGATGCCAACATTCCATGGTCGCCTGGTACTGTGGCGCAATTCGTAAATGAATTGGGCAATGTGCTGGACCCTGCATCCTTGAGCAGTGTTCCGTAGCACGTCTCAGAAAGTATTCTGCTGCTCCTGGTGTTTCATTCATTTCTGCCGGCAGCTGCGACAATGTGTAAGAATTGTCAAGTGCTGCGAGATGCAGCGCAGAAGTGTGTTTTGCTGCTGCTGCTGCGGCCGCTGCTATTGATTGCTTTGCGACAGCGTTCCTTATTTGCTACTTTGTAGACTGAAGTCTCAAGGCACGCAAGAACGGTTGTGTTCCTTGATTTTCACAGGACACTGTCTCAAAAACCGCGTTGTCCCGTTGCATACAGGGCTAGTGCGGGCCTTGAACTAAGATGAAGCTGACGGTTGTGAGTGGAGGGGAACCACCTACTTGGCCCTTGGGTTGATACCCTGTATGCTTGCTACTCTGCAATGGCAAGCAAGGCAATCAAGCAAGTCAGGAGGCCCAGGGTGTGGCTGCGGCTTAGTACCATTGCTTGGTAGTTTGAACCCTGGAAGAGGCGATGTCCCACTTAGCGCAGCAGCTTTTGCTCACTCAGTCACTCACTGGCTCGCTCATTCAGTCATCAGCTTCTTTGCGTCTCTTTCCTCGTTTTACTTTTCTTTAGCCTGGTCGGAGTTGCGTGTTTTTGATGACTCGGCTGCAACACTGCAGTGCAGTCGAGGTACCTGGAACAAGCCCTATGCAACGCGAGACTACGGTATGACAATGTGCCATTACAAAGCGTCAAATCAAATTGGCCAAAAGTGCGCCTGCGTCAAATTGGCCAAAAGTGCGCGCGTGCAAGCGCCTTTGCGCACGTAAACACAAGGAAGGCGCAACACCATTTTTGGGCCAGCTTGGCCGTGGAACCCAAGTTGGGCAATCACTTTTTGTCACCACCAGTGGCATGGTTACTGGACTCCAGTCGGCTTTTGTTCCACAATTTGATGCAAGTGACGTGAGCTGCTGGCAGGACCCTACACCTTCATTCTGAGGGCATCGGCAGAAGTGCAATGCACTCAAGTGATGTGGCCTGTGCGGTTCGGTTCGTACCGTGTATTGGTCTGTAGCATGTCTCCAGAAGCGATTTGAATCGCCTCGCCGACACCTCGCTCCGTGTAAGAGCATCAGGCCAAGAGTCGTCCTCGAGCACAAAGCCCACTCTAAGATTTGGAAGAGACGAGAAGTTGGAATCAGAGTTCCGGATCACCCAGTTGCATGCAACTCAGAACGACGTACTCTTTTTCGGCAGCTTTTATGAAATGGGGATGTAATGGTGTTGGAAGACCTAAGGTCAAGCATTTGGTTCAAGATTTGGATGCGCCCTTGCTTTCTTCGTCAGCTCCAGCAGATGCTTGGGTCCCATTCTCAGTTGTGCATCTTGCATTTGTCACGGATCGCGCGTTGCCCTTCAGGACATCTGGGAACAACACAAATCGAAGCTCGACTTTGTTGTTGCAGAAGCCTGAGTGCAGCGCATGGCGTTTTTGGACCTGGCACTTTAAGCTCTTTCTTGATTTGGAGCTGCGTGTTTGGTGTGCAATGCCATCAGAGAACAATCAGTTTTCTAGCAATACCATTGGATATGCGCCGAAGGCGGAGACCGCATACCACAGCACACTTGCTTTGACTGCTCACAAGACCTTAGCTGAAGGATTAAGACTCATCCTGACATTTGGGTTTTCATGCTGCACGTACCTGTACCATGTAAATGTATGCTAGCCGCAGACGGACCAAGGTTCTGAGCAAAACTGCTGAACCCAATGTACGCAGCACTTTGTTCAATTGAACCCCAGGTGTCAACCAACGATCAGCCATGATCCGTGACAGCCATGATGGCATGACAGCAACAACAAGCTGTTGTCAATGCAAGTGATTCGGTCGAGCTTGAAGGCTGCACCAGCAGAAGACTGGCAAGAGATACAAGAGGGTGCTTCTACAGTCGGTGCCTTTGATCTATCTCGAGTTAGCATCGAAGCTTTTCAACAGGTTCAAGTCGCCAAGGCCTTCCGGCCTCTGAAACCTGTGAATGATGCCAATACCTTCATTGGGAGATGCATGTTTGCAGAACATTGGGGGATTTGCGCCTGCTTAGGTGCTGGACTTGACAATGGAAGAGCCAGTGCTGCGACGTCAGGCCAAGCAAAGTATTCCAGAAGTGTTAGACTTGCCTGTGCTGAGGGTCTTGGAGATGTTTCTGCCTTTGAGGGTGTCATCGAGGCAAGTGTTGCTTCGTGAGCGCAAGGATACGCATCGTTTGTTGTATGCAATACTGGCAAAAAGCTAGTAGCAGCCAAGCACACCTGACTGTTCGGCATCATCGAACGTGTGTGGCAAAGCAATCCCGCTCTTTTTCAAAGCCAGAGAGGTCTGCGAAGTCACAGCAGTGTCAATGCAAATGACAAATGTGAGACATTGTGGTCGTGGCTTTGAACAGCGGCGGAGACCACACGTGTTGGCACAGGGTCAGACACAAAAGGGCCACGGACTTGCGCTGCCAGTTTACATGTGAGCATTAGGGCAATGCAGCAGAGCCGGCATGCACCTTCCGCCGCATACTTTTGGCTGCTGGCATCTTCTACCCTTGGCGGTTGCAGGATAGTGTGTCAACAGTACAAGCATCAACCAACGCCTGCTGAATGCCGTGAGCAGGACGCCTTACGCTGCGGCAGGTGACTTGGCATGAACATGTGCTTCGGATGTTGAGCATGTACTTCACATAATTTTGTCTGAGAATGTGGCATGTCTGGAAATACTTTGGCTTTTCACATGTTGCACTGTATTTGGTTCCAGTTTATCTTGATGCACTATTGACTTGCAAGGCAGATCTGCTCATGTACACCACATGCGTACAACAACAAACTAGTTGTCCTGCTTGCAATTTTTGCATATGAGTGCGAAATTCACAGTTGAGCAGCTAAAGAGCAGCTAAAGAGATTTAGGTGCTGCATGCATCGGTCAGAAGAGAGTGCCTAACAAGCGCATGAATGCTTGTCCTGTTTGTGCTCGAGGGCCCCGGACCTGATGGCGTCCAAGAAGTGTTGCCAGGCACAGTCAAGTCTTGCTGTTTGATGCTATGACCATCCTTGCATCGGCACATAGAACATTTCAGTTTGCCATTTTCTCTCAAGGGAGATTGCTATTTGCCCATCAGAGTCACAGCTTTCTCAGGCCTTCCTGGTATTGGTGGCCATTCTCGGTTTGTGGCATGGTTGGAGCGAGGCCGGAGATTTGCGTGATGCCGAAGCATTTCGCCCCTTCGCCCAGGAGGCCTTTGTGAGCTCCAGGCGCCCAGCAGGCGGATTCGCTGCAGTTGATGTTTGCGACACGAATGCGGCCTTACACAATGTGATCTGCTATGACATGGTGTTAGAGCGATCATGTCAACCTCCATGTCACACCATTGTGCATATTTTGAATATATATATATATACACATCGCACACACACACACACCCACACACACTAGGACTCCCCCATTCCTGCTTAACAGATTGCATGTTGCAGTTTTTTTGGTGTAGAAAGTCTTTTTTGGAGGGAAAACCTGGAGTTGTGTTGGGTCCTGCTAACGAATTAGAACGTGTCTTTGATTGCTGGGATGATATATGTACATTTTGCGAGGACACATTCAATCAGGATGCGGGACTCCAAAGATTACTAGATGAGTACAGATCACATAACTGACTGACTTACAAATCAGGGTTGGAGTTTGTAAATTGAGTGTCGGATGGTGTGTGTGTGTGGCAACTCTTGAGTGGGCCGGGGGGGGGGGGGGGGTTCTCGCTTTGTCTGTGTTTGATTCCAAAAATCCACTCATGAGCGAGCGATTCTGGCACATATGGCTCAAGCCTGGTTAAGATAGCTAGTCACAGGAGCAGGTTTTCTGAAAGCAGGAAGTGATGAGGAGACTTACCTGTGGTGCCTTGATATATCGAGAACTTCTCGACAACAACAGGCTCACCGACCCAGACAATGGTAAGGTTCACAGAATGATTTCCCTTTCAGATTCCTTTAATCATCGCCGGCACACTGGTGAGTTTGTGACTTTCAATGAAAGGGCAGCTTGAATGCATTCAGGCCATCAATGACGGCAACATTCCTCAATTGCCCAATCCAGTCTTCCTTGATGCGACAGTTCAAGCAAACTTTGATCATGTTGCCCAGGAAGAAGAACATGCTTCTAATTGTCCGACAACTTAGAGACATTGTCCGCGTTCGCTTGGCCAACTTCGGCTTGGATGACAGGGTCAGGCGCAGTCGCAGATGGCGAGGCCTTAGCGAGCGACCCACAGAGCAAACTGCGCAAAACAAAGCAGCGCCAACCCAAGAACAACTGGGCAATGGCGCGAGAGCTGCGAATCAGCCACGAAGTGTGGTCGCTAAGTTGCGCGTTTTTTTTGCAGCAACTGAAGCTGCGTGGCGTCAGCGCTCTTTGACTTTACCGACCATGTCATCGGAGTCACTTCTACGATCTTTTCTCAAGGGTGCCCATTTCGATGTCTGCATCTCAGGCCAGAAATGAAAGCGTGACTCGCTTGTGTGGAGCAGAACCGCTTTCTCTATTAAATGTTGCCAATGCTAACGCGACTCAAGAATCTGCAGGAACGCGAATGGAAATGGCACGCCGTCATGAGCCTGCGCTTGACAGGGGGTGAGCCCCCAGTGTGGCTGTGATCTTGCTGTCATCTTGTTGGGGCCGGGTCTCCTGTTTTTGGTTGCTAAAACGTGTATATGATGGGAAGACACAGGCGCGCATGAACTGTAGGATGTGATGCTTCAAGCCTGCGTCAGGGCTCTCTGTGTGCGATGCACTTTGCAGCGTGCGCCGGGCTCTCCACTGCCGTCAGGCAGTGTCATCGTCGCCGAGGAGCTGCCCAGAGGCCTGCTCAGATTTACGTGTCAAGCATTTCGAAAGTTGGAGGTCTGACATGCCGGCGCGGTATTGCTCAAATACATCCAGACCGTTATCGCCGAGACTCACCAGAATATGAATCTTGGCAGCTAAGTAGGTTGCTCAATGCAACTGAGCGGCGTATGTTTCTTGAATCAGGTAATGCCCAAGCGGAAGCAAAGGCAAGTCACGAAACACACTTCAGGTTCTTTTTGTGCAACGCATGGTGGCCCAGTGGAAAGATTGTTGGCACGTGCATTAGCATCGCGGATACCACGCAAAAAATACAAATAAAACAGGTCGTCTGGGTTTGGGCTACTTGTTGCTGGATTGATGTCTTGATTTGTTGACCTGAGGAGACTTGCTTGGTGTAACAAGAATTCGCGTGCAGTGTCCAGTTGTGTTTTTTGTTCTTTTTGTCTGGCCCTATGCGCGGGTTGTGTTTTGGCTGCTTGTGTCTCATTCCTTTCCTGTTGTCTGGTTTTTGAGAGCCAGCGTGTCATCAAGTGTAGAGGTTCGTGGCCTTTGCAATCAGGCTTTCGGAACATGCTCGAGTTGGGCTGGATAAAGTAGGCCCAACCAGTCCTGCTTTGTATGGGTATAGAGTTGGTCCTTTGGTCTCACCCAGTACGATTTGGATTTTTTGTTAGTATTAACCCGTCGGGTCGACTTAGCTTAGTATTCTTTCTGCTGTTCCGTTGACGGCCCAGAGGTTTTGTTTTCATTTGTTTCCCACCCTTAAACGTTTCACGTTAGTCCCGTTTTTTGGGAAAGTTTGTTTGGGGGCCATGTTCAAATGTCACAAGGAACTTGGCAGTTTGGGGCTTATCAGTCGGTTTTGCTGGCCCGGAGTTGGCTTAGAATTGGTTTACTATTTGGTTGAGTATTAAGTTAGTGTTGCTTAGCACTAGTTTCGAGCCTCCTTAGAAGTTGCTCTAGTATCGACAATACTCACTGGGAATCATGTCCTTTCCCGCTTTGAGAAGGGTTCCCCGCTCTGTATTGCCTATCACCATTGGTTATGGCGCGCTGAGTGTACCTTTGGACTGATTCTTTGACTAGTTACATTGCGGCCGGGATCAGCGACTGTGCGCCGAGTACGCTCTGAACGTGCCGATTGACCATTACGCTCCAAGGACACACCAATTGCACCAACTACGAGTACGCGCAGAGCGCGCTGCGCAACGAGCGCGCACCAAGTGCACCTACACGCCGAGTGCTCCGAGTACGCGCCGAGTACGCGCCGAGTACGCGCCTAGTGCGCCGAGCCCGAACAAGGTGCGCCAAGTACACACCGAGTGCGCCAAGAAGGAGTACGCGCAGAGTGCGCTTTGCGCCGAGTACGCGCGCAGTGCACCGAGAAAGCGCCGAGCACCGAGTATGAACCAAGTGCGCCAAGTACACCCGCTTGAGAGTGCACTTTGCCCCGAGCATGCATCGAGTGCACCGCGTACGCGCCGAGCGCGCCGAGAAGGCGCCGAGTATGCACGGAGTGCGCCGAGTAATGTTAACTTGGGTTTAATAAATGGCCCGAATAAGCAAAGTTCTGGGCCAGCCAGACCAGCTTTTCACCAATACTAAGCCAATTCAAATGTTGATTGCGCAAATACCAGATCGGCGCCCCAAGCCGCCCCCCAAAAACTCACATTTGTAATGTTCGCCGGAATCCTAAAACCAGTGATCGAACAAAACAGGGTTCAAACAAATCAGGCAGCAAAGCCTGAAACTGTCTGTCTGTCTGTCTGTCTGTTTGTCTGTCTGTCTGTCTGTCTGTCTGTCTGTCTGTCTGTCTGTCTGTCTGTTCTGTCTGTCTGTCTGTCTGTCTGTCTGTCTGTCTGTCTGTCTGTCTGTCTGTCTGTCTGTCTGTCTGTCTGTCTGTCTGTCTGTCTGTCTGTCTGTCTGTCTGTCTGTCTGTCTGTCTGTCTGTCTGTCTGTCTGTCTGTCTGTCTGTCTGTCTCTGCACGTATGTACGTGTGTATGAATGTACGTATGGATGTCTGTATACATTCGCAGGGCCTACCCTTGGGGTTGCAACTAAGCCAAGCATATCCGTTTACAGAAGCTACCTTATCTTGCTGGTACTGAGGCTGAGGAGAGAGGATGATAGTAGGTTCTCAAGATGTCGTTGCGCTGATCTTTGGGATGCCTGTTCTATTTTGCATCTTGATTATCATGCCCAGGAACTACTTTTACAGGTTATGACAACTACACATAAAGTACTAGGAAAATCTATTTATGATGGAAACAATATAAGTATGATAGAGCACAGTTCTGTGCCACTTCTGGAGCCGCTTGAAAATTGTTGCAAAGTAATGCCCTGCTACCACGTACGGTTTTCCGTCTGTAGACTTATACATATACATATGCACATATGATATATCAATATGCACACGCCCGTACACCTGCGTACCTGCGTACACAGCACATGATTCCCCGTGCTTGTTTTGATGCTGGCACATATTGGTGCTTGTAGACCTTATGAGCGGTGCAGTTTTCCCTTGAGCTTTGAGCCGACGCCCCTTGGATAGATCACAACTATGACCAGCTGCCTTGCTCCGCAGATCATTTTGCCAACGCATAATTTCAATGATTTCCACTGGCCCGGTTGGTGAAGTTCTCCGTTTAAAAAGCAAACTATTGGGCATTGATTGAGTCTGAAGACTTCACTGAGTTCACCTTGCATTAGGCATTAGCAGCGGTCCTGCTCAGGAACCTGCGGAGCCTGCAATCATGTTGCCCTATGGCTCCAGCGAGCGAGAGGACAGTTTGCTCTCTGCGTTGCATTCTGCTAGCCCAACAAGATCGCTTTCAGTCATGCGGGAACAGTGAGCATTTGTTCAGTGTTGAATCAACAAGTAGCTGCCTTTATGCATTGTGTGGATGCCTGCAAAGAGGGGCTACTCAATATCAAGAACGTCTAGACAACTATTTGATGCTGCCTTGCCAGGAGTGGAATCCACTTCCGCAATGGAGAGGTGAGAAGACATACCACGCGAACAAGCCGCTGCAGGCCAATTCAACCAGTTGTTTTGGTTATCACGTGAAAGTGCATCTTGCTCCAGACATGAGACGCTCTCCTACCAAGCAATTCCCAATTCTCAAGTGCCAGGATGACGCGTATCGCCAGTGGTATATCTTTGACGCTGAGAAAAAGACGCTTGGTCATCTTGCCAAGGCGAGGCAACAAGTGCTGAATGAAGCGAACCCCGGCTGGCAGACTTCGTCGAATGCCAGCGGCTTGTGTGCCCAGGCGGTCGCTACTATACTGACAGGCAAAGAAAGCCCGCTCGTTGACCCGATCCGGGACATTGGCTGCTGCCGTTTGCCGACTGCAGCATGTGCAAGAGTGTTGACATACCACAAGCACGACGTATTGATGTTTGATTGAGAGTCACAAGGTGGGACGTCCAGAATGCATTGGCCACCTGCAAGCGTGTGTGATGGTGTGAGGCTGCTAATGTCGTAACTTTTGCCTTGGAAGGGACCGATCGGGTGTTAGGAGTATGAGATGCTTGCTATCATTCGTTGCAGAGCCTTTTGTTTTTGTGCCTCCAAGTTGCTGACAGAACCTTCATCTTTTTGCAATGTCGATCGTTCTTCGGAGACACCGAAAGTCCACGCATGTCCTCTCGGTGTCAAACTCCATCGCATGGATATCTTTCCAGACGGTCCGATCAACGGCTCGCTCGGTGCGTTCATTCTCATCAGTTGAAACGGAGATCGAGCTCGAGCGAGCTAGCGCAGTGAGCATCCTCTTGATGAAGGGGATAGGTCCTGGATTGGAACTCGTTGGCCAAGCCTCATGCTGAGGCGGCCCATTGCTAAGAAAGGCCCAATTGGGACATCTGGTCCGGGACGAACCAATTCTGCAAAAGAAGCGAGCCCGCCTAGCAGCTAGCTTAAGCCCCGCGGAGCGCGACGTGTGCTGTCGCTGTTGGAGAAGGCGACGTTACCAGCCCCGAAGGCTTTGGCGTCATTTTTGAATGTTGTCAGGCAACAAAGAGTTTAGGGGGTGCAGCTAAAGGTTGCTGACAGGAGGACGTGATAGGGCGGTCTCTATGAGTGCTCACGCTCGACTTCTGGCCAGCAACCATGGTTTGCATACCAGGCTGTTCAGACATGCAAGTTCTGCTAGCAGCTCCGGAGCTGCGAGCTTGTTTCTTCCCAGTACTTCATCGAAACCTTACAGCTGCGAAGGCAGCCGATCAAAGTGGATCCCGACGCGAGGCTTCCAGAGTGGCTCGCATTCGATGACCCGCCGCAAGATGGCGTTGCGCGTCCGAGCTCGTTTGTCAATCGGGCGCTTGCGACGCGCGCGTTGCACGGATTGACCCGCTCCCCTTGGCCTGCTAATTTTCTGGGCCCCGGCCCCGCAGCACTCGTTTGCTGTGACGCTGAAAATGTTGCAAGATCGTTGCAAGAGAAGGCGGGCAGACCTCTTGCCGTGCGCTTGCGGGGACGCATCCCGTGTGGTGCATGTTTCGTTGAATAAAGCTGGTGTAGATTGGTTTGGGCAGTCCTTGCGTTGCAACAAATGACAGTCCTAGAGTTACCAATTGGGAGGAAAGTCGGGAGCGGGTGTAACATTTTGCCCACTTAGGTGTGTTTGTACTCGGGTTTCAGTTTCAAGAATGCGGCAGGACGTGGGCGCTTATGCCATTGTCACCAACTGCGAGCGAGCTGGAAGCCGAGCCGCGAAAAGGGGGGGGGACTTGCGCAATGAAAGCTTGTTAACGGAGGACGGGCAGGAGTCGCCGCGAAAGGAAGCCTTGCAGCTCATCCTGGCATAGGGTGAGTGATCAAACCATTGTTGTTAGAAGGGTCATGGATGCGAGTGTACGGGAGTTCAAGCAAAGCATATAATGAGCCGTTTTCCAAAGGAATTTTCTTTGCTGGGGTCATCGGTGTGGATTTAGGTGTTGGACCAGTTTGGCTCGTGGAAGACTTTAGAGAGACGTCAAGGCTTGCCGTCAGCTGCTTTGAGCCAAACCCAAATTCAAAACCCTGCCTTTTGGCTCTTTTTTCCGACTTGCCTTTTTGGCTAGGCATTCTGACATCACTCTCTTAACAGTGCGAAATCTTTTCCATCTCAAGACGCCTGCGCAAATCTCGTCATTCTATGCGCAAGCAAACTGACATGTACACGCAAGTTCATGAACGATAACATGTACTATTCACAGGTCAACTAAAAATGAACATGAAACACGAGTGTGGGTGCTGAAATGGTTCACAACCCACCACCAACCCACCACCAATCTGCCATATTTCAGCTTAAGCCTGCTTAGGCAGGCTAAAGTTCAAACTTGCGAATGCCTATGTTCCACAATTCATCATCCTCACGCTGTGAAACGTCGGGCGTACTATCATGCCGCCCAACACAAGCGCATAGGCCACAAGGACTTCCAGAAAAGGCATCTATGCAGCCTTCATGAACAAACTCATGTTGGTCATGTGACCGCAAAGAAATCTGCAAAATCGTTGCTGCGTGTCGCCGCGCAAGTGGCAGGATGTCAGATTCAGATCAAGTGGCCTCGCTATAGTTACCGTGCATCTGGATTTTGAAGATCAATTGGTCTCGCAATAGTTACTCTGCGTCTGGAACTTGAAGAGGGAACCACATGTGGCGCTTCTTCAAATCGCTTCGGACAGCTTGACCCTCCGTCATGTGGTTAGCAGGTCGCCCAGCGGCGACTCAGCTTGTGATAATGCCATCCATTCCTTACTCCTCCACAGATGTGGGCTTGCGTTGTGCTGATCCGCAGGACCAGCTTTGCAAGGCTGGTGTGTGGTGTACCTTGCAATTCATATTCATCATGAAGATCTCTTTGGAGCTTCGCCGGCTGGTACTCCCTGCTCGTCGCGCACGCACAGATTGTACAAAAGTTACGCAACGCGACTGTATCCTTCGATCCAAGTGCCGAACATGTGATCTCACCAGAGCGCGTTACTCGTCCTGCACCTTGCCGTGCAACCGCACCATCCGCGCATGTGCAGGTTGATTCGGCGTGAGAAAACGCAAATTGTTCCGAACGAACAAACACTCGCAAGTTGTTGACAACATCGCGCGCTGTTCGCCTTACAAAATGCACTTCTGTGTCCGGCTGGCAGTAGTTAGGGCACGGGTGTTGAAAAGCATTGCCGTTCCCGAACGCTTCTGCGCGTCTATCGACATCTGCTCCGGTCAGCGTCGGAGAAAAACTTCCAAGGTGTGCTCGTTGACCGTTTTGGGGCACTCAAACAAAACGTATTGGTACCTGACTGACTTCAAGTGGCCGTACCAAAAATGTCTGAGTTGCCAATCGTGGATGAAGGCATGTAAACGCATGCCGAATTGATCCTCAAGGACATCACGAGCAAGGTGCAGCAGAATGCCCACGCTCGTTCGGTAAATTGCCGCTTGTTCATCATCAAGCAAAACTTTGTGCGTTGTCAGGTTACCAGCTGGTAAAGGTGATTCGCGCGGACGAATTTTTCCTGGCTCCAACAGTTGGTCCAAACGCTCAACATGTTTGGGGTGTGGCTGCATTGCCAGACGTTCACCTGCATCGCATCCCTTCATGAGTCGATGAGACCTCTTAACAAACCAGATGTCGTCCCCAACTTCACAAGTCCAGTCAACACTCATTGTGTACTGCTCTTCAATGACCGAAACCACGTAGTCAACTGATGCGCCCGGTCCTGTAAGCAAAGTATCATCTACATGCATGAGAAAAATAGCATACGCGAAATGAGATGGTCACTCAGGGAATTTCCTGAATCTTAGACCCATCTTGCTGTCCAGGCAAGCACTTCTTGAGGACAAATGAGACCTTAGCGCCCGCGATGTCAGCAGGGATCACCTGTGAGACAAGATTGTGTTGATTTATGTTAGAATCTGTTCTGCAGCTCTCGGCCCACACCTGTCGCAGTGTTACAAGTGCTCCTTTTGCCGCGCCTTACTAGATTCGCAAACAGCCGTGAACGCTAGGCTTGCAGCTCGTCAAAGACTGTTGTTGCGATTCCCAGTGAAGATGCTTCCGGAAAAGGCGCGCTGCGGGAAGCGCGCAGGTGTTGACTTGCGCTTTGTTTTCTTTTTGTGGAAGAGGTGCTATCAGTTGATATCTTTGGGGTCAGGCATGTTTGGGAATCAGCATCTTGGTAAGCCACCCTTTTATTTGTTTGCGTGTGTAGAAATTTCTATATACATACACATGTGAGTTGTGTGTGTGTGTGCGGCTGTGGGTGCTGCCCTGACACATCGAATTCCCCTTGCGAAAGTAACAGCTGTGCGCCGTCTAGTTCTTGAGCTTTATCTGGTCAGACAAAAGAGAAGTGTTGGTCGACTCTGATGGCGCTATCTTCTTGATGCGGTTTCTGGATAGGTTACCCCACTTTACTGGCCCCGTGTGACGCACAGCTCTTCGTCTGCTGTGAACATTGGCCGAGGTCCGTGTGTCTGGCAAGAAGTACCACTACAAGCTCTACCTCAGGAAGCTTGGCTGACTGCATGTCCGAACATTCCTTGCCGCTTGCTTTTTCCAGCGGGCGGGCAGCTTGTGCTGACACCTAGCATAGCAGGCTGTCCTGGCCCCGCAGCCTGTTTCTGGAGGCAACAAGTGGCCCTCAATTTTAACCTTAACTGGTATTGCGCGTGCCACTGCAGTCTGACTCGTAGAAGAGAGAGAATGATGCAATGTGACAAGGGGTTCCATCCGCCCGCCGCCCCGCCCGCCAGCCGCCCCAGTGAAGACAAATTCAGACGTCCAACCAGAAAGTCAGACTTCACCGCGTAAAGAGTCAGACATCGCAGCACGTAGAGTCAGACACCATAGCCGCCAACACCCGCCGCCCACCGTGCGTCAAGATCACAACTTGCCACCCGACACCAGCCCAGCGTCAAGACCTCGACTCGCCGCCCGCCACTCGCCGCCCGCCGTGCGTCAAGATCACGACTCGCCGCCCGACCCCCTTCCACCCAGTTTGGATGACGCGGAGACGCGGGGATGAGGGATTCTTGTGCCGCGTTTTGTGCTCTGCCCGTTTTGCTGATTCTCGTCGGTGCTCCCGGGCACGACCCCTCCCACCTGCCTGCCTGCCTGCCTGCCTGCCTGCCTGCCTGCCTGCCTGCTTGCCCACCTGCCTCCCTACCTGCCTGCCTGCCTGCCTTCCTTTTTTTTTGCGTCCTCGTGCATCCTGGTTATGGAGCTTGTTTTCTTGGCTGCTTGCCTGCGTGCCTGCTTGCTTGTCTGTTTGCTTGCTGTCCCTCGTTCGTGTCTGGCTGCTTGCTTGCCTACTTGTTTGTCCGTTAGCTTGTCTTCTTGCATTTCTGCGTGCTTGCTTGCTTGCCTACTTGCTTTTCTGTTAGCTTGCCTTCCTGTGTGACTGCTTGTCTGCTTTTCTTTCTCCTGCCTGGTGCCTGTCGGCGCGCCTGCTTTTTTGCTTGCTTGTCTGTTTGCAGGTCTTCTTGTTCTGCTCGTCTGCTCGCCTGTTGCCTGCCTGCGTGCTGTCCTGCCTGCCTGCCCTGCCTGTTTTCTTGTTTGCTCGCTTGCTTCCTGCCTGGGCGATGGCTTGTCCGCGTGCTTTCTTGCTTGCGCGTCTGTCTGCCGGCCTGCCGGCCTATTGGGATATGATGCCTGGAGCTGCTTCAAGCGGAAACTGGCGCAGCCGCCGGGCAAAGCGCGCGGTGGAGGAGGACGCAGACATCGAGAGCGCGCCGTCGTACTTCAGGCGCCGTGCGAAGGGAGTGTTGTTCTGAGGTTGACTTGGATTTGCTAGAAGAGGGGGGAACAGAAGAGACAGTTTCATGCCCTGAGCGTGCGATCCGAGGGGGTTGATCCGAGGATTCACCATGGCTGGGGTTGCGCGGAGATTGGTCCGCGTACACGTGTGCAGGCCTTGAAGCCGTCTCTTATGTTCTCCTCTGTTCTGGCAGGGGGGGTTGATGGGGGTGATGATGATGTTGGTGCGCTGGTGATGCATTTGGTTTTTACATAGCCCCCGGGTGGCTATAACCCCCGGCCCACCGGGGATAACCCCCGTAAAGTGAATTGCTGCAGTCTTGTTTTTTTTTGAGCTTTTTTTGTTTTCAGGGCTCCCGGAGGTTTTTTTCAGTGTTTTTGTCCAACCCGAACGGTGCTCCCAGGTACCGCTCCGGCCTTACTTCGGGTTGTTTTCTGTTTCTGGGTTTTGCTGCACGTTTGCGCTGGTTTGGATGATGCGGAGACGCGGGGATGAGGGGTTCCTGTGTCTGTGATGCCGCTTTTTGTGGCCCGTTTTTCTGATTCTCGTCGGTGCTTCCGGGCACGACCCCGACCCCTCCCCTATTTTGGGCCGTTGCCGGCTGGCCTTTTGTCTTCCTAGGTTTTGGTTGCCTGCCTGCCTGCGTGCCTGCCTGCCTGCCTGCCTGCCTGCCCGTGTGTTAGCTTGCCTTCCTGTGTGACTGCTTGCCTTTTTTCTTCTCTCCTGCCTATGTGCCTGTCCGTGCGCCCGCTTTTGTGATTGCTTGCCTTTCTTGTGTTCCTACGTCTGTATGTATATGCATATGTATATGTATATGTTCATGTGCATGTTTTTGTGATGTTGGGTGCAATTCGAGGTTTTTATGCTGGTGTATGAATGAAATGTAATGTAATGCAATGCAATGCAATGCAATGTAATGTAATGTAATGCAATTAAATGTAATGTACTGTAGTGTAGTGTGTAGTGTGTAGTGTAGTGTAGTGTAGTGCAGTGCAGTGCAGTGCAGTGTAGTGTAGTGTAGTGTAGTGTTTTGTATGTATGTATTGTATGTGTGTATGTATGTATGTATGCATGCATGTATGTATGTATGTATGTGTTAAAACCCTCTAGGCCCCGTGCCGAAATTGGGTAGCTGTTCTGAGGTCCTTGTTGATGTTGCTTCCCAAAGTTCCATTGATCGCCATTTGGCTCAAGGCTCAAGATACAATTGAGGTTCAAGATCTGATGTGTGACTGCATACATACGTGATCGGCATTGAGAGTGAAAACACTTTGCTTGCGCTGCATTTGTCAGGACCACTGTTGTAACTATCATTCCTTCTCCCTTACAACGTTTACACGGGTTCGGCTATAACGGCATCGTCCGTATACACCTTTCTACGTGGTTGGTATTACAGCTTGAGGGTTCGGTGCATAGCGTCCCACGGGACGTCACCTTGCCGTCTCTTGACAGGTTATCAGCCGTAGCTACAAGCTCTACACTGGACTGGGAGACAGCTGGTTTATTGCGGGTACAGGGACAATAAAGGAACGATAACCTACACAGTACAATGGCGTCTTCGGCGAGCCCAAGTACTGCAACTTTTGGGAACAGCAGCTCAGAGGGATCCAATGGATTGATGGCTCTTCCTGCGGTGATGGATATGGTTGCAGATTCACAGGATGAACCTGGGAGCGGAGGTTCCGCGCTATTCAGCGACATATCTACTCCCACAAGATCATGGAAGCAGATCGATATTCGTCAGGAGTCGAAGAAAAGAGAATCCCCACCGAGAAGATCATCATCTTCGCCTGCGACACCACGGACGTCGCAGAAGGGCGTGAGATCGACATCGAAGGGTGGGAGGTCAAAATCACCCACCAGTGCAGATTTTCGCGCCGTGATCAAAGAGAAGAATAAGATGGAGGTGGAGATCGGGGAATATCAAAAGACACTTGATGAAATGTCGGCAGCAATGGCGAATCTTAACCAAGAAGACTATGGAAGCACCATCCGGATCCAGGAGCTGGAAAGACGATGCGAGATTGCCAGCAAGCAGTCGGGACATCTAGTGAGTCACCACCAACACCACATGGCTGAGGCATGGCGCAAGTTTGAGGAAGAAGCCCAACAGATGCGCAAGGTGGAAATGAACGCATTTCAGTACGGGGAGAAGAAAGACATGGAGTCGAATATTATAATGCAACAGATGAGGCAAGCTGAAGGAACTATCATGGAGCAGAAGCGGGAGATTGCATTGATGAAATCCTACATGGCAAGCGAGAAGATCCTACATGGCAAGCGAGAAGTCGGCCGCGCAGGAATCAGCTATACGTGCAAATCAGATACACCGTGAGGCTTCACAACAGATATCAGTTTATCAGCAACAGATCAGAGGCATAGAATCTTCTACATCTATCGAGAAGTTCAACGAGGAGGAGATGGTCCAAAGTCTGAAATCACAGTTGGAGCATGCACTCGTCAAGCGCCCCGAGACGTACTCTTTGGAGGACTCCAGGGAACAGCTGATGGCGAGGCTGAATGACGTTACGGTATTTGCGGAACAGGAATCGAAGAGAGCAGATTGCTTGCTTCGCGAAAAGGAAGAGATCGTCAAACAGTATGAGTCCGACGTGTCGATGAAGGACCAGATGATTGCTGTCGAAGGTGGTCATCGTCAGGATGCGATCTTGGAGTTAGCCCAGGTCAAAGAAGAGAAACAAGAGGAACGATGCACGATGGACGAGAAGTCGAAGGAGGCTGAGTACTGGAGATTGACAGCTAAGGGAATGTACGATGAGTACCTCGAGGAGATGCATGAGCTTCAGAGACAACTGAAAGAAAGAGAGGCGACGCTCAAGCAAGAAGAGAGTTTTGTACGCCAACTCGATGCTGACAACGAGGAACTACGTGCACACAAGAAGCTGGAGACACAGGAAGCCTCCAGCAGCAAAGATGGACATCGTGAACGAGCAGTAGTGAAACGCGCTGAGGGAGGAACCCAGGCTAATTCAAATAGGATAGACAAGAAGGTGGCTGGGTCAGTCCCGTCATCGTCTTCAAATCAAATCCCTAATTCGTCGCTGATGCCAGGTTCGATCCTCTTTCCGTCTTTCGGTGATCCAATGATCGATGTACACCTATCCCAGATGCAAGGGGTTGTTGGGCATGTCCCACAATCCACTACTACGACTGGTGGTGGTGATGGGGGGGGAAACAACGGTACTACGCCCCCATTGGATTACGGTGGATTCCCGCCCAATGGGAATGGGCAGGGAGCGGGTCGACGTCAGTTGAGCCTCGCTGGTGGCGGAGGAGGACCTCCGGATGATCCACCCGATGATGAGGATGAGGATGACGACGACGAAGGAGATGAAGAAGACGAGGAAGAAGAAGAGGAAGAAGACGATCGGACACGGAGGAGACGAAGGAGATCAAGAGATAACCGAGAGATCAAGAATGATCGACCGAGAATCTCGAGGAAAGAGGCCGAGAGAGTATCTATTCCGGCCTGGCCAAAGATCCATCAACTTGACACCTGGAAGATGCAACTGCTGATGAATGTTCTGAGCGCATGTGCAGATCCAGATACCGACGCATGGACGAAATGGCTGGAGCAGGCTCTTGGGTTGAACCCAGACCTGGATTTGCTTAGCGATTCAGGTGGCGACAGATTTGCTACGATAGATATTAAGATGGCCATGGGCATGCAGAACATGCTGAAACAAGCACCTGACGAAGCCAAGGACGTATACCTCGATGCTACACGACACTCTGAACTACGACATCAACAAGGGGTGATCGTGAAGGGACGAGAGTTGGTGGCATTAGTTATGCAATCATTCAGAACTTCCGATAGAACGGATCTTGTCTACCACATCGAGCACTTATTCAACCTTGACTTTCCTGGCGACAAGAACTTGGTCATGTTCAGGAACAAATGGTATGATTTGCTGCTGAAGATGAGGAGCGAGGACAGACCCAGTAAGCTGGCTCTCAGAGACATCCTTTACAGGAAGATCAAAGGGAGCAAGAAGATGGAGTTCGGCCTCAATGCCTACCATCGACTACCGGACAAGCATCCTCAGAAGACGTATGAATTCTTATTGGCGTTGATCGACTATCAGATCAAGGCAGATCGGGAAGACCTGATGCTCGACATGAAGGAGAAATCGGTCAAGTCGATGATGAAGTCAGGCGGGAAGGATGCGGCTCCAGCAACTGGCAAACAGGAGAACCAGGGTGGCAAGGGCAGAAAGGGGAAACCCGGTGGACCTGATGCCGCTCCTGTGCTCCCAAAAGCCAAGGCAAAGGGCCACGCTGGCAAGAACGGCAAGTCCGACGGTGCCAGCGACAGAGGCAAGAGTCCGGGCGGAAGCAAGGATAATCCCTGCTGGTACCACTTCAAATCGGCGAAGGGGTGCGTGAAAGGAAATGAATGCACTTTTTCCCACAGCAAGAAGACGGAGCATAAGTTGGAGAGCATGTCCAAGGGGAAAGGAAAGGGCAAATCCAAGTCCAGATCATCGTCACCAAAGAGAGATGATGGAGCATGCTTCGCGTTTCAGAAGGGGAAGTGCGATAAGGGAAGCGCTTGCAAGTATAGGCATGAGCTCATCAAGAACAATTCAGCTCCAGCAACGTCAAATGACAAGGCGCAAGCCAAGTCGAAGGCTACCGCCAAAGCCGCAGCGCCTGCCATTGCGAGGAGGGCCATCGCAATGCCCGCGATAGTCCTGAAGCAATCGGCTCCTGCGGGGAAGGTAAGCTTCAAGAAGGACGTTGATCAGGTCGAACCGGATGAAGCCGAGACTGTCTACCACGAGCACGATGACGACGCGATGAGCGAATCATCGAGATGGTCTGGCGAGTCCGAGATCCCCGAGAAAATGGTGTGGTTCAAGGAAGTGCTCGACGTCGACGAGAATGGGGAGATCACCTACCTCGAAGACGAGAGAAGGCAATGGGAACGAAAAGGGGAATGGTACGGTTATGAGGACAATGAGAATGAGCCTTATCAGTACGTGTACGTCGATGAGAAGAAGTTCAAAAGCAGTGATCATCGTGAATTATCAGCCTATCAAGTCCAACGATCATTGATACGTGCGAAGATACTGAGAGAAGTGGTGGATGATATATATAAGAAGCACTACTTCCCGGTGACCAAGGAGAGCAGCATAATGTTCGAGTATGATCGGAACAAGGACGAGATCAAGGAATCGGCTGTCGACTGGAAGAAACAGCATGGTATGCCGAAGAACGTTTTCGCCATGTCAACGTGCATCAGCAAACGGGTGAAATGGTTGATGGACACCGGATGTGGTCATGATCTCATCGGAAGAGCCAAGGCAAAGAGCCTGGGCGTTGAAATTGAGAAAGATGACGACGAGATTGTGTTTCAGACCGCGAATGGTTCCACTTCCACATCTGATGTGGCCAAGATAGTCGTGGACGAGTTGGACGAGACTGTCGAGCCGCATGTATTGGATGAGACACCCACGGTATTGTCAGTGGGGAGGAGATGCGTGAAGATGGGTTATGCATTTCACTGGATGCCTGGTAAACTACCTTTCATGGTTACGCCAAAGCAGGGATTCGTGCACTTGCAGGTCAAGGACGACATCCCGTACCTAGTGAGTGATGGTAAACTTCGGAGTAACAGGCATCGCCCTACGATAGACGACCTCAAGGAGCACTTTTCGGAAGTATTGGCGATGGTAACGAACGACGAGGCAGATCAGGGAGGTGACGATGAGAACGACGTCACACCCGCCGCTGTCGGTGAGTCCGCAGAGGCCGAGGGCGAACACCACGACGGGGCATTCGACTTCGGGCCACCCGGAGGAGCCGGTCCGGTACGTCCGCCTCCCGTGGCTGAGGAAATACCTGTAGATGTTGGGTCAGTCCCGCATCGACATGGTGATGCCGAAGCTCACGAGGAAGAGGTTGATGAAGATGATCCAGATGCCGGAATCGAAGTAGACGTGTACGAAGGATCATCAATAAAGAGGAAAGTGGGAGTCCTCAAGAAGGACGCCAATTCCATAGCTCATTTGCTTACACACAGATACCGGAATCCCTTCTGCGAATCATGCGTCAAGGCAAAGATGAGACACTTCAGATCACGAACGGGAGCATTCAAAAGAGAAGTGAAGACGTTCGGTGACCTGGTGACGTTCGACTTTGTGACGGCATCAGGAGATCATGAAGTGGAAGGCAGGTATGCGCTCATCATCCGGGACATATATACCGGAATTATCATGGCTTATCCCACCGCGAGAAGAGACACTGACTCAGTCGTCAGGGCTATCAAACACTTCTGCGGGAGGAGGAAAATCAAGCAGGTATATTCGGATGACGGCCCGGAACTGATCAATGCGTGCGTGGAGCTGAAGCTGAACCACGACCTGTCGCTGCCTGGGCGGCCGCAGAACAATTCCCTTGCTGAAAGAACAAATCAATTCATCATTGACCAGACTTCGGCTTGTCTAGTACATGCCGGTCTACCCACGTGTTATTGGGTGCAGGCCATCACCACTCTGTGCCATCTCATGAACATCGAAGAGGTGAACGGATCGAGTGCATGGATGAGGCTGCATGGCGAGGAGTTCAAGGGCGAGAAGATACCTTTTGGTGCGCTAGTGGACTTCAAGCCGAGCGAAGCACGAGGGGGAAAGAGGGAGAAGTTCGAGCCGAGAGGGGAAACTGGTATATTTGCTGGATATGTGTTGAGCACCGGTATGCATTGGGCAAACAAGTATCGTGCTTGGGCACTTACTGCATTTGCGGGTGCAGAGCTGAACATCAAGAAGGCAAAGGTTCCACCTCGGTTGAGAATGCCACATCAGACGGAGAGGATGATTCTGAAATCTCCTCTGACATTCCCAATACAACAGAAGTACAAGGTTGCCAACGAGACTTTGGAAGGAATAGAGATGTCTATCGATGCAATCGGTCTGGATGCGCGTGACCGCCTGATCGAAGATGAGGACTACGAGCCTGAATTGTTGCAGAGTGACGAGAAGCGACTGCTTGACGATGAGGTCGATCAGATCGCTGGTCTACTGCTCGACGATGGCCCGGAAGTAATCGCCGGAGATCGGGGGGATCATGCAGGAGAAGAAGATGCTAGACCGAGCTCCTCGAAAGGGAAAGGAGATGGACACTCTAAGGGCGATGAGAAGGTTGCGAAGTCCGACCTTCCACACGTGTCAGTTGGGCTACCCGGGGATGGTATCACGTACGTCAACGACGATGGCAAGGAGGTTAAGATCGACAAGGCCGGGAGACCGTATCCTGTCGGGAAGGACGGATTCAGGCTAATGAAGACATCGAGACCTCCAGAGTTCACTCCTGAAGAATGGAAGATGATGAGTAAATATTACACCAAGGAAGAGAAGGCCGAGGTGAAGGGCGGTGGCAAAAGGAAAGAAGAAGATCCCAAGAGTAAAGAGTCTGAGATTTCCGCGCCGGCAGAGGCGCGGACATTACAGATGCCCAGTGGTAAGAGAATTCGAGCGATGCTTCGGAACCGCTGGGGTGGAGTAGAATGGCAGTACAATTGGGGATTGCGGAAGAACATATCGAAGATCAAGAACCCAATGGATGGGAAGCACTTGGCTGAGCTTGAATGGGTCAGGATTGTTGTTAATCCTGTCGACGGGGTGGTTGTTCTCATGGATTCCAAACAATCCCAAGACGTCATGAGACGAAACGTTCAGCTTGAGAAAGAATTTGAGTGTCTGGTGGTAATTTATGCCTGGAAGTTCAAGTCTGAGGAGCGATCAAAGTCGACTCCAAACTGGACGAAGGCGGTTGCATCAGTCATGGAGAGTCATAAAGACGAAGCTGAAACAGCATCGGGGACGGATCCATCGGTCGACGAATCGACGGATCTCACCTGGTATGAATGGGAGGAGTCTGCTGAGATAGTTTCTGGAAAAGTACCACTCGCAATGCCTGCGATAGGCGAGGACGGTGAAGCCAAGAAGTACCCATCGATGCCGTGCGTGACTTCTGAGCGAATACAGCACAGAGAGAAAGCTGTGAAAGTTGTACGATTCTTCGACGCTTTAGTATCCAGGCCGGTAGGCCGGAAAGAGATGTTGACCAACCCTGATGCATTGGCATCAATGAAGAAAGAGTGGTCGGGATTAATCGACCAGGGGGTCTTCGATCTTGGCGCGGTGCGTGAATATGACGCTGTAGCCAGAGAAGCAAAAGCGAAAGGGGAAGAAATACACATGGCTCGCGCACATGGCATTTGCGTTGAAAAGCACTCACAGTTGCCTGTTGGTGATCCTAAGAGGAAGTTCAAGGGTAGAGGCGTGTTGCTGGGGAACCAAGTGAAGAACCAAAGCTTTGAGGCTGCGATGTTTCAAGATTTGGGGAACTCCCCTGCTTCATTTGAAGCCTCGCGTTGGGCGGATTTTCTGGGTTGTCATGATGGCTGGGATGTGCAGATGGCCGACGCTGTTCAGGCGTACATACAGGCCACCTTGAGAGGCACGCCGTGTTGGATTGAATTGCCACCGGAGGCCGTGCCAAGTGAATGCAAATGGGATAAGTACAGAAGACCAGTCGTCCCGTTGAGGAAGGCGCTGTACGGACACCCAGATGCGGGAACATTTTGGGAGCAGCACTGCGATGAGTCGGTGCGTGCCGTTGGTTTTGAGCCCATCGGCGAAGAATGGCCTTCAGTGTACATTCACGAAAAGCTCCAGCTTGTTCTGGTTGTGTATGTCGACGACTTCAAAATGGCAGGGCCGCAGAAGAACCTTGCCCAAGGGTGGAGCATGTTGCGTACACGTTTGAAGATTGAGCCCGAGACTGGACTTGACATGTACCTTGGTTGCAATCAAAGCAAGGGAAACGTCACTCTCGGGAACGGACACCGAGTAACAACGGTGACCTATGACATGGAACAGTTCCTACGTTCCTGTGTCGACCGCTATCTTGAAGTGGCGGGCGACGTGAAGTTGAATAAGGTTGTCACCCCTGAGTTGCATGAAGAAACAAAGAATCACGTCTCACGGAAGCCTGCCAGAGAGGGGCCGTCAGTCGTGTGCAATTGGTGTAAGCAATCTTGTGCCCACCGACGGTTCTGCCACAGTGCCGGACCAACGGGGAGGGACTCCTGAGTTGGCCATGAAGGAGCCCCCGTGCGTGGACACCTTGCTCCGCATGCCGCTAGCGTACTGATGAAGTTGCTGTACGGTGCGCGGATTGCTCGCTTCGATTTGTTGCGGCAAGTGAATCGCCTAGCACGGAACGTGCATAGGTGGACTGACTCCGATGATCGGGGTTTGCATCACTTGATGTGCTATGTGCATCATACCAAACATTGGCGCATGGTCGGTTGGGTTGGAGATCCTATGGACGATGTGCACTTGGCCTTGTATGCGGACGCTGACTTTGCGGGATGCATTGACTCGCTGCGTTCCACCTCCGGTGGACACTTGAATATACAAGGGCCTAATACCCGTTTCCGTTGTCTGGCAGCTCTAAAAGACAGGGTTGTGTGAGTCACTCCACTCCCGAGGCCGAGATTGTTGCGGCCGATGTTGCCATGAGATCGATGGGTATGCCCGCTCTCAAGTTGGTAGAGCGGATTCTCAAGAAGTCACCGAACTTTGTGTTCTATGACGATAACAAGGCTATGATCGGTGTCGTGCGATCGGGGAGAAACCCCACGATGCGCCACCTTGAGAGAAGCCATGGTGTTAGCATTTCGTGGATGCATGAGATGTTCACACGTGATTACATGTACTTGGCGTATGAGGTCACCGACAGGATGGCGGCCGACATCTACACCAAGGCGTTCAATGATGGGCGCAAATGGAAACATGCATGTTTGCAGATTGGTCTACTTGACCCGAGCTTGCTGTCTGACCCGGATACCCTCAAGGCGCTCACACCTACGTGTGATCCCATCAAGGGGACCATGCAGACCGCTTCGGGGACAGTTGACGGAGTTCCAACATTTCCGTACACACACATTCCGATCATGCCCCCGGACCTATGGTGGTCTGGATTAACATCTAAAGAGGGATTGCATGAGCATGAAGGACATGATCCGGTTGTTGTTGCCAAGGGACCCAGATTGATGCGTGTGAAACCTCCACTCGCGGTTATGACACCGTTTGGGAGCAAGTGGCTTCGTTCCACTTGGTTTCTGAAGAATGGGTCATGGCTCAAAGTTGAGGATAGAGTTGACCCGGGGCTACAATGTGTGCGAATTGATGGTTGGGTTGAACGCGCAGTTTGGCAGTTTCATCCCGTACCGGTCGCTGCACCGGCGCGGGAACGGTCTCCACGGCCACGACCAATTCACGTCGGGTCCGGGGATGTTGACATGCAGTCCGTGCTGGCCGCATTTGTTGAAGAACTGTCGAACGAGCGCATAGAGTTGAAGTGTGTTAACGACCTTGCTTTGGAAACGTTGCTCCGATTGAAGTTGCTCATGCGTTGTCTGCATATCAATCACGAGCAGCTTGTCCCTGGTCGTTGTTTTGTTCCGTATCGCATTGCGGTGAAGCACAAGCCACAGTTAGCGCCGGGTATTGAACTCGCGATGGTCAAACATGACGGTGGTGTGCTTCGCGCTCCTGTTCATGTCTCGCTTCCTGGTATGAGAACTCGCACAGTCGTCACTCTTTACAGTGTTGACTTGGCTCGGCCCATCGTGCTGATGGCATGTTCCGAACCACGTAACTGGTTCACTGCTCTTGCCCGCCATGACGGGCCGCAGGTTGTCACCATAACTCTGGTTGATGACTTACTGAGCGAGTACGGGGGGAGAATCGCCAGACATGTGCTTACCAAACCTTCCGATTTGTTGTTCTTCGCCGGGCCTTGCACGGGGGGATCATCATGGGCACGCCTCAACAAGACTCGCGGAATTGACACCGCAGAGAAAATCGAGGCCAAACAAAGAGAATTTTGGAGATTGTTTGAACGGTTCGTTGAAATTAAACGGCATGCCATGACAAAACGAGCTGCGATTTTGTTTGAGTTGCCTGGAAGTTGTGATTATTGGAAAGATGAGAGACTGCATGAGGTTGTGCATGATGGGACTAGTCACGAGTTTGATGGGTGTCGCTATGGCTTGAAACAAAGATATGCAAAGAAACCCATGCCAATCAAGAAACCATGGAGAGTTGTCTCATGGAACTTTGAACTTGGTGGCTCGTTGTCTAAGAAATGCAATGGAAACCATGAGCATGGACCTTGTGCTGGTCGTGAAACCAAAGAAACCCAGTTGTACACGTCAATAATTGTGGGTGTGATCCTTCGCCGTTTTCGTGCTCGAGCGAGGTGCCTCAAACCGGCACCGTTGAAACTCGCTCTTGCTTGCATTACGCGAGGGAGATCGCGGAAGCACCAAGCTACTGCGAGCGAAATCTGCACCACCCCAACTGCACAACCGAGGTGCTGGGTCAGTCCCGAACCTCTGGTGCATACGGGGAGCTGGGTCAGTCCCGAACCCCAAGCTTCAAGGAAGGAGCTGGACGAGTTCGTCACCTCAATCTGAAGCTGGGATCGTATTGGGACAATTCCGTGGCTTCATTTGCAGCTGCTTATTTTGGGTTTTCCTGGTTCTGGAGAATATCATCAAGATGACTGCCAATCCGACTGTCGTCAATACGAATGAGTTCTTCTGCGTGCCTGTCGGGAAATCTAGGCAAGCAGCAATCTTCTTGGGAAATTTGGTGAAGAACGCCATCGAGGAAGGCAAGAGGATACCCAAGAGGATGGAGATGAGCAGCGACCTGGGTATGTGCGTGAAGTGGATCGAGGACATCGGCGTCCCCGCTATTTATGCATACTCTGCGTACTATTCTGCCAAGGGCCGCGGGATGATGAAAGGTGAAGGGCAGTCTATGAGGGTTGCCTTAGAGTTCATCAGCAAAGTTTTCGGACAGCTTTCTGCCGACGAATGTATGCTTGGATGGAGGGAATTCTGCAGCAAGGGAAAGAAGATTGTGTCGGCGCTGAACCAACTTTGCGGTGAGGCAACGATGCTGGCGAAGAACCCCGAGTTGCTCAACGTAACCAAGTACTGCATTGAAGGGGCGGATATGTTGAGATCAATTGCGAACATCTGGGATCTCGCATTAGGCGTGGCCGAGGACAACGATGAACGGTCGTTCAAAGCAGCATTCCACCAGAACACCCCTGGTTGGGGAGGTGTACAAAGAATTCGTCAACGACGAGTCATCTAGGGCATCGTCATCGAGAAGGTGGAGGAGCTCTGAGGAGTTCCAGACGACTGCAGAGTTTGAGAGGCACGACCGGAGAATCGCAAAATACAGGGATCGAAACTGGGGGAAGGTGTTCACGTTGAGCGTGATCAAGGCTCCCAAGATCGACTCCTACGGTCGTGGTTCCAAGGACGACTACCAGAAGAATTGGGACCTTGGGTTGGTCTACCAGAATGAGCTGCAGGCATCGATGAAGAACCTCGCATATGCACTGAGGAGGGATGAGAATGCCAGCCAGAACAATCTCTTGCGCTGGATGATCTGTGGGTCAACCCCCAGTGACATCTCTGACGCGTGCATCGGGGCGGTCAATTCGCTCATGTGCGTCTCGTTCATCATGAGGAGATTGCAGCCATTGCTCGGTGAGAAGGACTCCAAAGATCAGTCGTATACAGCTTATTTCCGTCCAGACAAAAGGGAGCTGAACGATCTCTACCGGGAGATTGAGTACGCCAGGGATTTCCTATGGTGCATCGATATGATCTATGAGTCGAAGCTGCCTGCGATGAACATCAACTCCATCAGTTTGGCACCGCACGCGGCTGACAGGGCCGCTGAGAACCAAGATCGGCGCAAGTGGGTAAGCTGGATGAAGGAGATCGAGAAGAAGGCCGAGAAGGACGTCATGATCGAATTCTTCCAGAATAAATACTGCACGATTCATGAAATCGAGAGGGAACTGGAGAAGTACCCCGAGGATTTCGTGGTTGGGGAAGAGCCGACATGGTGGGTGATGGGCTCATCGAAGACAGAGCCGCCACGGAAGACGGAGCGACAGCAGAAGTCGGCATCGAGCTCCGGACAAAGGAGTCAGACCGCTGGTGGGTCAGTCCCCCAGCCGGGAGCTCCAAGTGGGGGGTCACAAGCCAGCGATGCTGTCAAGATTGACAACGAGATCATTGACTCCATTTTCCGAATGAACTCTGGCGGTGACGACGACAGATGGATGATTATTAACCCAACTGCTGGGCATGCTACCTACACTTCTTTCGAAGGGGGTATTACTTTGGGCGGCGCGACTGTCAATGTGAAGTTCAACATAGACAATAATACGGGGTACCCAATCCTACAAACTGTATTTGGGCCGCGTCTTGCAGAAGGCAAGAACGCAACGTATTGGGAGTGTATGCTGAGATTGACCTCTTCACTATTACACTTCGAGGAGAAGACCAGCGCGGAGAAGATCATTCTTTCCTATGTTGGGAAGGGGAACATGGCAGCTGTATGCTTTCTTGTGTGCCCAAACAGGATTGTTTACTGGACGCCTTCCGGGCGCCAAAGCCATCAACGCGTTGATTCAGGCGGAGAAGAACCCGGACAACGCACCTGGACAGTTGAACCGGATTATCAAGAGGCAGAAGAGGAGCCCCATTGGCGAGGCGACGATTCGCGACATGATGATCCACAAGAAGAGCTTCTTGGTCCTGGATTGGCCCCTGAGGGCCGTCAACTCGAAAGGGAGCACGAAGACCTTCCAGATGATGGTCAACGAACAGGGATGGACAAACATCGAGGAGAGATCATACTATGGGTCGAGTGAGCAAGTCTCCTCACCCAACGACACGTTGAATATCATCTCCCGATTGCAGAAGCTGGATAAGCTCATCGCTGAACGGCGGAGGCGAGACATAGATGACTCACCTATGTCGGTGCACATTTGGATGTCGCTATACGATTGGGTGTGCATGAGAGGATGCGGATGGCAGGTGACCGCCAACCCCATCATCGACTCCCTACAGAAAGCGATTTCTGACCTCGTCAGCACATGCAAGGGCTTGGTCGTGGTGTGCGTGAATCGCGATGTTGCTTTCCATGGTGGAAGAGGGGACTTGGGGACGATCGCAAATAAGGTTAGCGAGATCTGCAAGGCGGCAGGCGCGCTGGTGACCGAGAACGATCGCCTGTGGCGAGTGGTTCACGCGCTCACAGGAAAGAACTACAAGATCCCTGGGAGCTCGAACTTGCAACATTTCCTCTTGAAGCGACTGCTGATTGAGAAATCAATCGATGCGGTCGCACCAAGCAGCGAATTTGTGCGTGAGCTGCAGGAGACGTGCATAAACGAGCCCGACCTTCGATTCAATATCCCGAAGAACATGGAGGAATCGAAGGTGAAGTTCGAGTACAAGCCGACCTTCACTGCACAATCAAAGAGGAAACAAGAGCAGCAAGATGAAGGACACGGCGAGCAGGATGCTTTTGGGAAAGCCGATGTCGGTAATCCACGTCTTCGATGGTATACGGTCACGGAGCTCAACAAGTTTATCTGCGAACTTTGCGCTAAAGAGATGCAGATGAATAAGTCGAAGGTGCTCGGACCGAACTCGAAGTACAATCCCTCTTCTTGCGTGAACTGTTGCGCGAACTGGAACGCGGACACGAACGGTATTGCAGGGAGAAAATGTACACGCGCCTCTTCGCGGAATGCGTGGTGGCAATCCCCGACCTTCGAAACCTCATGGTGGACGTCAACAACATCCAGGCCATGATCACGATCATACGGGAGCTCGTGTATTCTAAGCTGAAGAAGGAGCTTTCTCACGTTGGATTCGTGAGCATGACTGTGGATCAAGCAGCGCAGTTCTACAACAACGGTCACGGGAAGCAATTGTGCGCATCCCGGGATGTGATCGTGTGCAAGAATTCCGAGGGAGTCGAGGAGAGGATGTCTATCTTCCTGATAGGCAAGGATCTTGGCAATGTGGCATATTCGTCCTGGATCAAGAGTGTGCTCGACCAAGGAACGATGTATGAACTCCTGGGACAAACCACGAACGAGGAATCCCTGGGAGACGTCGTCGAGATGGTGTTGGGATTCTTTGAGGTGATGTCGTACTTCCAGCACGAACTGCCACTGTGGAAGGATGCATGGAAGATCAAGAGGGAGTTCGAGCAGTCAATAGTACGGCACCTCGCTGGAAACGTGACCCACACGACGGGCCAGAACAGAAAGCGGAACAAACCGTCCGCACAGCTCGGCGTGCCCACGAAGGAGGTGCTTGACATCATGAACAAGGTCAAGCCCAGACATCCACGATCCCTGATCACCGAGCCTTCTGCACAAGGGTCCAAGAGAAAGGCCATGGAGGGCGAAGATGAGCAAGCGCCAGACCCGAGTCGAAGTTCTCAGCCCAACGCTGAGAAGGAAGACAAGAAGCAGCGAGTGCTCGACGGGCGGAGAGCGGCATTAGGATTCCTGGAGTCAATGGAGAAGTGCATGGGAGATATGGGGATCTGCAAGAAGTGCGCGAACCTGGCCCACGACGGCGACTGCAAGGACATTGAGGAGGCTGCTGGAACTGAGAAGGCGATGAAGATGCTCCGTGAGCTACTCAGCAGCGACCCCGTTTCATCTGATGAAGACATGGGGGATACGGAGGAACCGTCCTCATCAACGTCCAAGGAAAGAAAGAAAGGAGGACGAGCAGGGAAAGAAACAATCGAGATGTACAGCTACACCATTAACTTGGTGGAGATGGCTGACACAGCTGAAGGAGGAGAGCTACAATGTGGCGGCGTCGACCTCACCTACAACCCGTGCGGGGACAGTAGGACATTCAAGAAGACGCTCGAGATGGGATGCGACACAATCCCGTGCTACATCCCGAAGTACGGCGACATAATTGATGTGCATATGCCACGGGCATACGCGTCTATTGTTGACCCCAGGTACTTTCCCAGAGGTGCAATCCTAGAGCAGGTGGACGTGATGCAACTTGGCAAGAGTGTCAACTTCTGCGTTGCTCCTTTCGACGGTGCTCCACTATGCAGGATTGGTGATGATCGCTCGGTATTTACTACAAGGGACCAAGCAAACCAGCTATCTCACGACCTATGCAGAGTCCTTCGAAACAAAATCGGCAATTGCCGAAGAAGTGCTTTCAGGTGCGATGAAGGTGGTTGGGTCGACATTGATGCAGTCATTGACGACCAAAACAACGACATATTCCCACATAACACCTCGAGAGCGAAACGATACATGGGCATCATGGAGGTGATCAAGTGGCAGGAATCCGGACACAAGAAATCGAGATTTCAGGTCCTGGCAGCAAGGTTTCCGAGCATCATGAACCCGAACGACACCAGGGCGGCCAGGGAGGAAATGACCGACACCAGGACGGCCAGGGAGGAAATGACCAAAGCTGGCATGGATCGACGACATCGACAGGATGTTCAACAGATGCGATGGATGGTACAGACCTTGGTGCATCCGAGTCACAACTGGTCACAGTGATTTTGGATTCATGAGCTCATCAGCACTGGCGAATAGGTATTCCGCAAGAATGGGTGATTCTCTCGGAGGAGCATTCCATGTGACGTATGTGGAAAACCTGCCAAGCATGGTACGCTGTGGGTTAGTCCCCGGCGGAATCGATGGCGGCAACAGGCTAGCACTGCACTTCGGGGCGTTTGCTCCATGGGATGAGATGAACGTGGCGACGAAGACGACGCTGCGGAACGTGAGGAGAGGGGATCCGATTGCGATCATCTACATTCCCAGTGCAACCCTCGCGCGGTATGGAGCTGGAGTCGCGGCTAATGGGACTTTTATGGTCTTTGACGTGATCCCGTTCTATGAGGTCAAGTCCATTTGGATTGGCAAAAGCAATGGGGGGAAGCGCCTGGAGTACGCTGACATCAAGAGGGCGTACTCGAAGTGTGTGGAGAACGAGATCTGCCCTGGCTTTGTCAACTCATCCCAAGAGTCGGCAGCGATGTTCCTCCAGAACGTCACAAAGATCAGCGAGAGGATGACGGAGACTGAGATAGGTGCCGATAATCTGCACTACATCGTTGACATGGTTAATCGTGCCTGCGAACTCTATCGAATCAACAAGATGGAGGAGTTCAACGCACAGGTCAACGAGGTCCGGGACGAAATCAGCAAAGTCGTCATCCTGAATGATGAGACATGGGAAGGACTGAGGTGCCGGATATGTCCATCATGTGCGACCGCGATCCCCACCTGCTTCTGCTTATGCCTGGAGTGCGAGGCACAACTGATCTCCATCGGGAGATACTACATTCACATCAACTCCGATGACGAGGAGGACAACCAAAACCCCAACGTCTCTGGAGATGCCAGGCGTGCACAGGAGGAAGCTAACCACGATGCGGCAGCACAGGAGGATGAAGACGAAACGGAGGAAGTTCCGGAAGAAGAAGACGACATGGACACGCAAGGATATACATCCGGATATGCGTCGGAGGAGGAAGACAGCGGTTGGTATTACCGCGACACTGATCTGACGTCACGGGATATCATAAATTCCCAGCGGATGGCGATCTGCCTTGACGAGCCGCGTGAGGCTCAGTACATGGCAGGGTTTATCGCACTCCAGATGTCCAAGATGTGGGGGATGTTTGAGGGTGGTGAGGAGAGAACGATGAATGCCCAACTCGAGGGGAGACCGGGCTGCCCTTACCACAATGACTTCAAGAGATACCCCAACATGACTGAGCATGATCAGGAAGGTATACTTTTGCCATCAACAATAACGAAGATTTCTCAATCGGAGAATGTTCGGACAAGAGCCTTCCGATCGGTTGAGGAGCGTGACGAATATATTCGTATGATGGTGAACAAATGCGAGGGACTTTACACATTCTACAAGCTGTGGATTGCAGCGAGAAACCTCGATGTCACCAAGGAAGAAATGAAGCTCCTGGTCAAGGACCGAGTGCACCCGGTGGGTGATATTATTTTCAGATGCTTTGCACTAGCTTTCAACTGCAAGTATATATCATTCGTGAGGGATGGCCTGAACCTTGGCAAATATGGTTACGCGGTCAACGTGAGCGCCATCATATCGGCCGTCGACCCGAACAAGTGTGACACACCCCTGCTGGACTGGTGCCTTCGGAAAGGGCACTGGTTGCCAGAGGACTACAACAAGAAGTGTGTCCGGGCACGAGAAGCCCAGAAGAACTTGGACGAGGAGTTCCGCCGACGTACCCAGAGGCTGTCCATTGGGGACAGGTATGCTTCGTGAAGATGCTGATTGCGGTACGATGTGGGTCAGTCCCCATCTGTTACTTGCGTCACATCGACACTGTTTCGGTGGAACGACTTATGTCATGATTTATATTCATGTGTCCAAGATGATTTGGTGTGTACATGGTTACATATTCCGATGACTATGACGCTCTGGATATTCATGGATGGAACTATTACCTTATAGATGATATCTTTTCATTATTTATGCATTGTCCATGGTATCTGGAATGGCTATGATTTGCATTGATTACTCACCGATGTTTCTTTGCCGGAATATGCAGATTGATTGCGGCAGGCGCCTCTGGTGGACTCTTTCGGCCAACCCATTTATGGATGACAGCTGCGCGATGCGCAAATGCGGCAGCTGGATTGTTCATTGGTGGTCAAATGACTTGACGATTGTGTATTATATACACCTGCATATGGATGTGTGCTTCGATTGGAAGACGAATGTTTCACTTTTCGTACAATCGAACCCGGCATGTTTCACAGCGAATGAACGGTGTAGTGATAGCAAGTTAAAGAATGCACGACACGATTTCGCAGTTGAAGCCGTGGCCAGTGGAACGTTTTGTGGTGTTTGGACCGCATGATGAACAATGCGACCCAAATGGGGGATGTTAAAACCCTCTAGGCCCCGTGCCGAAATTGGGTAGCTGTTCTGAGGTCCTTGTTGATGTTGCTTCCCAAAGTTCCATTGATCGCCATTTGGCTCAAGGCTCAAGATACAATTGAGGTTCAAGATCTGATGTGTGACTGCATACATACGTGATCGGCATTGAGAGTGAAAACACTTTGCTTGCGCTGCATTTGTCAGGACCACTGTTGTAACTATCATTCCTTCTCCCTTACAACGTTTACACGGGTTCGGCTATAACGGCATCGTCCGTATACACCTTTCTACGTGGTTGGTATTACAGCTTGAGGGTTCGGTGCATAGCGTCCCACGGGACGTCACCTTGCCGTCTCTTGACAGTATGTATGTATGTATGTATGTATGTATGTATGTATGTATGTATGTATGTATGTATGTTATGTATGTAATGTAATGTAATGTAATGTAATGTAATGTAATGTAATGTAATGTAATGTAATGTAATGTAATGTAATGTAATGTAATGTAATGTAATGTAATGTAATGTAATGTAATGTAATGTAATGTACTGTAATGTAATGTAATGTACTGTACTGTAATGTAATGTAAATGTAATGTAAATGTAATGTAAATGTAA